>OZ018326.1:49522138-49941538 GCA_963969495.1 Ceratothoa steindachneri | reverse complement strand
GTATCCATATCTTGTAGAAAGCTTTTTCAATCTTCCGAAGGAAAATATTAACGTATCGGTTTTCCGCTTTGGCCTTCACTTTCTTTTCGGTTATACTTGCGAGGGTCATTGTGGTATTCCTCTCTTTCCGAAAGCCGAATTGATGGTAATTGTGAATTTTATTCGCATCCAAGTAATCCGCAAGTCTTCTATTAAGTACTTTCTAGAAAGCTATAGCGAGGAATAGCTTTAAGTGCCCGATGCGTTGTCGGTAAAGAGCACCAAAGTTGGACTCCTCTGGGCAGATGAAAACCTAGTTAAGGAACTATTAAACTAAAAAAGCGGTTGAGATATGAATCCCAGAATGCTAAAAATATAAATAGGTGAATGAAAACAAAAGACTACTAGAAAGTGAAATATCCTTATAAAACAAAATTAAGTCAAGCTAATGTTTTTTTTGTTTTTTTTAAGAAGCTATCTGGCGACTGCCCACTTGGGCATAAGTCGCTGCAAACCAACAGCCTAGTTCTAGGCTACTTAAAAAAACAAAATTTGAAAAGAAAACAACAATAAAAAGAGATAACAATTAGGAAACAAGCTCCGGCGTCGGGGGAAGGTCCCCGTCCACTCAGCGTAGGAGCGTGCGACCTAGAAAGAAAACAATACCAAAAACAACAACAACACATAGTTAAATAAAAGGGAGAGGGCCAGCCTCCCCCCCCAAAAAGTCTATCAGTCTACCAGTCAAGGGGCACGCACACGTCCCGAGTACAACGGCCTGGCGGTAGCGACCCCGCCCATCCCGGTACCGGGACAGGTATCGTGCGCGAAGATCACACAGACTAGAGGACCCGCAGTCGTCGCAATATGGCGCAGGCGAGAGCTCCATCAAATAGCGATACGTCACACGATTGTGTCCGATTCGGAGACGACAGAAAGCGACCTGAAGCCGTCGCGGAATTGGGGGATAGGTCCATGGGAACAGTCGCGGCGCAATGGCACGCAACTTTAAGTTCCCTTCGACCGTCTCCCATCTTCTTTGCCAAGCAATCCGAAGAGCTGCCCGTATTCCTGCCATGTAGTTTTGGCGAGGAAGAGCGAAACGCTGGTCCGGTCGCAGTCCTCGTGAATTCTTTGGCACCCTCATCGGCGCGCTCATTCCCCGCAATTCCTACATGTCCAGGAACCCAGCAGAAGATAATCTCGACATCCGCCCGGCTTGCCAAAACCGTGGTGTCAGGGATATCGCGAACTAGGGGATGCGGAGATTCCAATGCTCCGAGAGCACTCAGGGTGCTTTGTGAGTCACTATAGATCACAATCCGGTCTCCGAACCGGGCACGTTGATTGAGTAATCTCCCCATACCGAGTGGTGTATTGCAACCAGTTCGGCCGTGAAGACAGGCGCAGCACCTGACAGAGCCCCGCTGACTTCAAACCAAACAGAGGGGATACAGCGTGGAAGCCGACCCCTTCTAGGGACTTGGAGCCATCCGTATACACTGGCACGGTTCCAGCGTGACACGAGGTGTGCTCCAAAAAGGTCGAACGCAATACTCCAGGCGCCGTACAAGCTTTGGGAGCAGAGGCGTGGCGACAAATAGCCAAATGTGGTCCTCCCAGGGTGGCGTCTTGGGCAGAACCAGGGGCGCCACCAGCCCGAGAGCGATATCTAGCTCTTGAAGGAGTTTCCTGGCCCTAAACTCAAAGGGCTTAGGGTATGACTGGCGTCTCTCGGCGGCATAGGCACCGTCGAGATCAGCTGCGGATGCAGTGAGAGCTATTGACGACTGAGGAAGGCGCCGGTCTCGCGCGTACAGGCGAGTGATGCACTGTACGCGGCGCAGAGCGAGTGGCATCTCCCCAGTATCGACCAACAGGCTCACAATGGGGGAAGTGCAGAAGGCACCGGTCGCAAGGCAAAGGCCGGTGTGGTGGATCGAGTCCATCTTCCGCAATAACCGCTCGGCTGCGGATGCATAAAACTCGCATCCATAGTCAAGCTTCGAACGAACAAAGGATCGATAAAAAAGTAAGGAAGTAGCCCTATCAGCACTAAAAGCGCTGAACGTCACGGAACGGAGATTATCCATGGCGCGGGTACAAGAGACCCTAAGGCTGCAAATATGAGCCTCCCAGGTGAGGCGTCGGTCGAATACAAGACCAAGTAAACGGTGCGATTCCACCACATCCAGGCGCACCCCATTAAGAAACAATTCTGGGTCGGGGTGGAGCCGTGGATGGCGGCAGAAGTGCACCACCTTAGTCTTGGCCAAAGAAAACCGAAACCTGTGCGCTTCGGCATAGCGAGAGACGCGGTTCAATGCCTGTTGGAGTCGACGCTCCAGAGTTGGCATCTGGGCCGCGCCAAAAGAGATCGAAAAGTCGTCCACGTAGAGCGTAGTGAGAACATCTTCCGGCAGCACCGAGGTGATGCCGTTGATGCTCATGGAAAAGAGTGTGACACTGAGGACACTTCCCTGCGGGACACCATCTTCCTGCTCCTTTGGGCTGGAGAGGGTTCCCCCCACCCGTACGCGGAATCGACGATCTCGCAAAAAATCTGATATAAACATTGGGAGGCTTCCCCACGCCCCAATCGAGTGGAGAGTCTCCATGATACCGTATCGCCATGCGGTATCATAGAACTTCTACGAAGGAAAGCCTCACAGACGGCATTTTCCAGTCGGAGCAGAGCATCCGACGTGGAGTGGAACTTGCAGAAGCCGCACTGTGAAGAAGACGCATGGCCTCCGCTGTCCAGGAAAAAGGATAATCTAACATTTACCAATTTCTCCTTCAACTTGTACACGCAAGAGGTTAGAGAGATTGGGCGGAAACCGGTCGGAGTAGAGTGATCTCTCCCCTGCTTGCGAAAGGCGAGCACAGTAGCGATTCGCCCGGAATCTGGAAGGAGACCTTCCACCTAGATCCTGTTGAACAAATCTAAGAGAAATGCCATGCCTCGCTCACCAAGGTGTTGAAGCATGGCGTACGGGACATCGTCCGGACCATGGGCGGTGTCCGCGCACGAAGCGAGAGCGGAGCGCAACTCGCTCCCAGTAAACTTGATGCGGAAGGTCGGCGGCCTTCCGCGACATGAAGACGTGCATTGAATGCTGGCGGAGCAGCATCCCGGCTAGAGAATGCGGAAAAAGCGGTCGCGAAGGATTCCGCCACGGACGCGGGGTCCGAGATTGCAGTCCCATTCTCCTGGAGAACGGGAGGGAAGTCCTGCGAGATCTTGCAACGAATCCTTTTGACTCGCTTCCACACCTCTCTGCTAAAGGGGTCTTCCCGTTAAGTGAAGACATGTATGCCCGCAAAGAAGAGCGGCGGGCGTGCTTCGAAATATTCCGGAACCTAGCCCTAGCCTGACGAAATTCAGCGACAGTGAAATCGTTCGGGCGGCGCTTATAGCGCATGTAGGCATAACGCTTCTGTTGGAGGGCCGTCTCACACTCGGCCGACCACCATGAGAGTGGTCGGCATGCAAAACGGCCAAACGTTTTAGGAATAGTAGTCAGGCCCGCGGCGATGAGGTTACCGGAGAAGAATTCAACGGCCTCATCTACCGACCTAAACTCCTTGACTGAGATAGAGAATTCAGTCATTTCCTGAATGAAGGCCACCGCGCCCGCGCCAAGCACCACCGAGGTGGGCTCTCAGGCAGTAGTTGCCCTGAAAATGATATTTGAATGGGAAAGTGATCACTACCATGGAGGTCATCAACCACGCCCAATCAAAATCAGGCTGTGCATCCGAAGAGCACAAAGATAGATCAAGGCAAGAAAATGAAGCGGTTCTCGGGCAGTGATGCGTAAACTCATTCACATTTAGGACACCTATCTAAAGCTCTTGGATCAGATCGGCAAGGACTTGTCCCCTGGGATTTATAGAGTAATTTCCCCAGGGAGGATGCCTGACGTTCAGATCTCCAAGCAAGAGAAAGGGCCTCGGCAACGGTGCCACGACGCCGCGGAAGTCCCACGCGTCGAAGTCAGCTCACGGTGGAATGTACGCAGAAATGATAGTATACCTCCTATCCAGGTGAAGCTGTTACCTGAAAGGAGGTATCGAAAGTGAAAGGAAGAACGGAGAAATCATGCCGGGTGTAAACCGCGCATCCTCCAGCCTGGCCATCTCGCGGTGGTGGAGTCGCAAGACCCTTATACCCCGGGAGGGCGGGTAGGGGGCACGCGCCTAGCATGGTCTCCTGCAGAAAAATGTTTAACGGGAAACGGGACGAGACGACCCTCCGCAGCTCCTCCCAGTTGGCCCGGAGTCTACAGCAATTCCATCGAAGGAATATGCCCTCCAGGCTTAGCTCGGAGACGCGGCGGCCCTCTTCGAACAGAAGACCCTCACAGGAATGGCCGTACGCTTCCCGGAGGAAGAACCCCTGGTGCTGTTGGCCGGACAAAGCGCTGAAGGCCCTTTGGCCTTCGACGATTTCGGGGGACAGCTTTAGGAACCTCGGAAGATGGCCTGGCGACTAACTTCAGGGGTGTTGCCTTCTGTGAGTAACGACTCTGTAAAGGCGCGTGGCCATTTCGCCTTACGGGAAACGGTCACGCTGGGGAAAGGAGAGGGAGCCCTGGTTTAGCCGGGGCTGGGTATGAACCCTTTTTGCCGCCAGCTTTACCAGGGGAGCGCCCGGGTTGAGTAGAACCCGCAGAAGGGCTCCGAATGGGCGCGGAAACAACCCTGCTCGTTGGCCTTTGATGGGCCAGGAGCAGAGGGTGCCTTTCTAACTATTGAGGCATAAGCTGTCCCAGGCAGGGGCGGGCCCGCCAGGACCAAGTCCGTAGCCTCGCGGAATGAGAGTCGATCCTGGGCCTGTACGGCCAGGATTTCTTTCTCAAGGAGATATGCACCACATTGCTTCGAAGAAGCGGAGTGCGGCTCTCCGCAATTGACACACATTGCCACACACGATTTAGACTTATCGTGTGCGGCCTTGGAGCAATTTACACAGACTTCGGGTGACCCCGACTTTGCACGTCTACAAGAACGATTCGTATGACCGAAGCGGTGACAGTAATAGCACCGCCTCGGCAGTGGCACGAATGCCTTCACGCGGCAGCGGTACCAACCGGCACGCACCGACTCAGGGAGCTTGTCACAGTCGAACGTGACGAAGAGTGTAGGGGTGGGTCTCGAGGCCCCTCCCTCTTTTCTCATCATACGTTCGATCTTGACCACCCCATGGTCAGCCAGCTCTAAGGTGATGTCCTCTATGGAGTAGTCAACGAGTTCCCTCGCATAAACTACTCCTTTCACAAAGTTCAATGGTAGAGTGCGGCGTCACACTCACCGAGATGCCACAAAGTGCCCGAAGAGCACTTATCTTAGCCGCCTCAGAGCTATTCGCCGCATTCAACTTCGGCTCTCTACCAATTACACTAGCTAAAGCTCTCATCTGATGGATCATGTTACCCTTGGCTAACATGGTGTCATTAGTGGAGCGAATGACGAGGAAGCGTTTGAAGCCAGCGGGCTCGAAAACGCCAGGTAACCTCTGAATCAGGGGCCCCAATGTTATCGAAGCTCCCCCCTGCGCACTTTTAGTCTTAGTCAGGGGCTCTGCAGCTGGGGGGGAGGAGGGGCCGGATGTGCCGATCTTGGCTTGGTCACTTACCAAAGTTGCAGCAGACCCATCCGTCCCCGCAGCCCCCGGGGATGGAGAGGAGCCCCGAGTTTTTTTAGTCTTTTTCTTATTTTTTCACTTTTTAGGAGAGGAGGGCGGGGAAAGAACCGGCCTCTCCCTTCCGCCGGCAGGAGCCCCCAGGCCAGATGGACCGGCCTTAGCCAGGTCCTTGTCCGAAATAGAGAAGCTCCTGGCAGTCGTAGGGGCACCGGTCGGAGGACATCCCTCCCATCCTTGTGCTGTCTCGTAGACCCCAGCCGTTTGAGGAGGACCTTGCATAGGGGAGGATTCGGGTTCGGTGCTTGGCGACGAGCCCGGATTCCCCCCCATGGAAGGCCCTACCGTCTGAGGCTGGGTTGCCTCAAGGACCATGTCTACCTCAGAGGGGCCTCCAGTTGCCCCCCCCCCCCCAAGACATCGCAGGTCCCGTTAGCAGAATTGTCACTAGTCAGTTGGTGTGGGGAGACACAGGCCTTAACCCCGGCAAGGTTCAATATTCTTGCCTGGCTTCCCTCTCCCCCCTAAGGGGGTTTGCCCTACCAAGCCGCTTCAATGGGGGCGGTCAGCAATGGGCTGCCTGCTGGCTTTCTTGGCAGTCCCCTTGGAAAGAAAAGGGGGAACTGCCGCTGGAAACAGGGAGGTGTCCGAAAGCACCTCCAGAGAAAGGGGTGAGGGGGAGTCCCCTACACCGTAGTCGTAGGAGACGAGTAAGCCTCCTCTCCGGTTAGAGAAATATGGAGGGTCCCTTGCACAAGCTCAGGAAGGGGGGCCTCCATTTTTTCGGTGGAGCTGCTCGAGGGCGGCTCCGTTGATGAGCAAGGGCAATTGGGGAGATATTTGGTTTTTTTTTTAATTTGTTCGACGGGAAGCAATAGCTCATCACCCCCGCAGTTGCCCGCTCCGCAAGAGGTGCGTACACGCCTGGTAGTGCCAGGTGCCGCCATTTAAGGCCACCCCTCCCGCCTGGTGACCTGGCAGCCCTTCAGCATGGCGGCTTCACCTTGGGCACGGCGTAAAATTGATAGTGTGTGAAGAGAAAAGGAAAAGGGATGTGAGGAAGGTATGGGTGGAGATGAAGCAGGTTGTTAAAAAAAAACATCTCGAACCGGAGCTGAGAGGTTAGGGGACGTTGTCCCTTCGTCCCTAGCCTCGATCTGGGACGGTTGGCTGAGATGAAGGTCAGCATCTAACCTGTGAAATTAGAGGCTGACCAAAGAAAGTTGTGGGAGAGGTTGTATGAAAAGCGAGGAAACCGGGAGGGGGGGGAACAAGTGTTTTGAAGGAAGGAGAAGAGGCTAAGCTGGGGTCGGATGGGGTGCTGAATCCCGTCAGCACGCGGCCAGGATGGCAAATCGCCGCGCCCCTTACGGGGTAGTGTGGAACCTACATGTGAACGTGGGCGGCAAACCACCAGTTGTTTCCACATATGACAAGAGCAAATATCTCCCCCCTCTCTCCTTCTACTCCATGCAAAGCCCATCCGGCAACTGACCACACCCTGTGTGCTTTAACTTCAGAGGTGAAAATGGTTTATATTCGGCTCTCCCATATACCCAAGGTTTTGTCTATGTTGTGCAAGTGTCGAGCATGCACAAAACTGTTTCCTGACTGCAGTGGGCACAGAAGATCGTATTGCTACGACCGCTGCGTTCAGGCGCTTCATTTTAGGTTTGTACCGCACTGGAGCCTTGCCAGGGGCGACCCTTATGTGACGTCAATTCTCAGTCGATATTTAGGTGACTTTGGAGTGAAGAGCTTGGTGTTTTGTATGTGTAGATTTTGTGTGCGTGATTGTGGAAAAGGCGGTGGATTTCTAACGCCAAGGCTGGGTTCAATCCTCGCGAGAGCGGACAGAAAACTTCAGCGTAAGGAGGAAACTGCCGCTGATTAGGGGCACACTTAATCCATTTTCCCACTCAGGTAGCTTTTTAGACATCACTTACTTAGCTACTCGCAACACCACTATCATTTCCCTTCCTGTCATCATTCCTGAAAATGATGAGGGTACCCATATATCCAATCCCCATACCCCCGACAAGGAACACGTACCCCCGCTCCGTGGGTCACGAAGGGTCATTTGCTCGGTGTTAAAAATAATACTACCCTCCCACACACACACACACCGAGAACCGGCCCCCAGTGCCAGCAGGTTTACTAGAGATCGTCATTCTGGTCTTTATGGGAATTTCATTATCAGGTCGGTGAATCTCGTTTTCGATCGAGAGTCCGATTGCGCAATTTACTACTCTACCATAACTTGGTGTGGCGTGGTCCCCTGAAACACCTCAGAGTACCACCCCCTGGAGTACTCCGCATGGGGATGTATGGAGCTTGCATAGAAGAGGCCAGGACGTCACGGGTGTAACCGCGGTGTGTGGAGATGGAGGTGGTGTTAGTGAGTGTGGCGATGAGTCCGGGACCTACGTGTGTCATGTGTGAAGTGGTGTCAGGTGGAGAGGTGAGAGGACGAGGCTGGGTACCGTAAAGCTTGGAGGTAAGTACCATTTATGCAATGTGGTTGCCTTTTTGGTTGGATGAGTTAAAGGGACTTCTGCAATTGAAGAATGGATATGCTGGTTGTGCGGTAAAATTGAGCGATTTACACCTTATTGTAAGTACCAAAATGTAACAGAATTTTTTTGGGGGGAGGTAAACATGGTCTAAGTAAAAGCGCTAGGATGGAGTGGTCTGTTGTGAAAGAGTTTGTTTATAGGTTTGTGATGAGATGCAGTGGCCTGTTATAGAGGTTTATAGATCTGTGATGGGATGGAGTGATCTGTTCTGAGTATGTTTATAGTTGTGAATGAGTTTGCTTATAGTTCCTCTCCCTAAGTTTTTTAACTATAAAATTTTCCCGGTTGTTTGGGGGTGTTTGTATGTTTGGCGAAGTGGAGTTTGTTTGCGTTTGGGAGGGCCTCGTGAGTAGCACGCGTGAAGCGCCTAATACACATGAAACCTGGAGGAATGGCCCGCCCTTCTGGCCCCAGAATGTATCATGGACCAACATGCGGCAGCTGACATCTGAAAGATTGTGTGTACACTCCCAGCCCCATTGCCCGTAAAGGATCTATAGCTACTTATCTTCCACACATTTTCACTTAATCTTCACTAATTCATTTACAGATTTCTCCTTAAAAACTCTGGCGCAGATGCTCCCGTTAGTTTTCGCTTTATACTTATCTAACAAAAAATATCAGAGCCATTGAGTTCTGCAGCACCCTGTAGATTGACTTTCATTTTAAATAGGCGTCGCAATCGCGATAGTAAATATGTTACCGATGGTTATTACTACGGCACAGCGTGAAGAAGCGATTTGAGTGCGAGTCATCTCTTCGGTTAAATATGTACGCTGAGCAAGCAAATTTAAGGATGCCCGATAAACGATGTCATTTTCCCCTAAATTCTTGCTCAACTCATTGAGGTTGGATGACAGGCAAGAGATAGGGGATATTTTTCTTATTTTTAACCTCCGAGATGACCTTATCTCAACACATTTTTGAGGGAGAGGGGGGAGGGAGAGGGGGAGGGAGAGGGAAGGTAGGAGATGAGGAGATACCTTATCTCAGCACATTTTTGAAGGAGAGGGAGAGAAACCTTATCTCACTATTTCCTGAGGAAGGAGAGCGAGAGAGAAAGAGACAGAGGGAGGATATATATATATATATTCATTTGCTACCCTCACGTGATACTTTGTGAGTTTTTCATTTCATATATATATATATATATATATATATATATATATATATATATATATATATATATATATATATATAGAGAGAGAGAGAGAGAGAGAGAGAGAGTCACAAGGAGTCACAAGGAAAAGAAGTACCCTAGAAGACCTTACGGTCCATACGAGAGGGTACTTGTTACGAGTCAGGGACTCGTGAGCCTGTCAGCGAACCAGGACTTTATCCAGGCGCCTTTTGAACTGCTCCACAGAGTCGCTGTTCACGACTTCTGGCGGAAGCGCGTTCCACTCGTTGCAGATACTGTAACTGAAGAAGTTCCCGCATCTGTCCCGGTGATAACGCGGCAGCTCAATTTTGTAGCCGTGGTTTCTCGTTACGCCCTCGCTTAGTTGGAACATGACCCCGTTGCCTACGAGGTCAATACCTCGGAGGATTTTGAAGACCTCGATTAATTGACCGCGCCGTCTTCGGGTTTCCAGTGAGAAGAGGTTTAGTTCTTCTAGGCGGGCTTCGTAACTTTTGTGCCTGATCGAGGGGATCAGTTTGGTCGCCCTGGCTTGTACTCGCTCCAGTCGGGCGATGTCCTTCCGAAGGGATGGACTCCAAAACTGGACTGCGTACTCCAGGTGAGGTCGGACCAGGGAATTAAAGAGAGTGAGAACGATTTTCCTGTTCCGATACCCAAACTGTCGCTTGATATACCCCAAGATTCTCTGGGCTTTCTTCTCTGCCTCGATGCACTGCTTGGAAAACTTGAGGTCGCTGGTGATCACGACTCCCAAGTCTTTTTCCATGTCTGTGCTCTCGAGCGCCGAGTTTTTGAGGCTGTAGACGGCTTGGGGATTTCTGTGGCCGATGTGCATCACCTTGCACTTTTCGACATTGAACGGCATTTGCCATTTGTCTGACCACTCCCCGAGTTTCCTCAAGTCGGCTTGGAGTCTCTCGACGTTTTCCGCGTCTGCCACGTTCATACCTAGTTTGGTATCGTCAGCAAATTTGGAAATCCTCGCAGTTATGCCATCATCTATGTCGTTTACATAGATGATGAAGAGTAGGGGGCCCAGCACGGAGCCTTGGGGAACGCCGCTTGTTACCGGTAGCCAACCGGACGTTTGCCCGTTCACCACTACTCGCTGCCTTCGACTATGCAGCCAGTTTTCGATCCAGTCACCTACAGCTCCGGCGATGCCTAGCGCTCGAACCTTTTTCAGCAATCGGCGGTGGGGCACCTTGTCGAAGGCCTTCTTCAAGTCGAGGTAGATGACATCCACCGCCTTCTCCCGGTCGTGCTCGCTGAACACGAAGTGGAAGAATTCCAAAAGGTTCGTTAGGCATGACCTGTGCCGCCGGAACCCGCGTTGGGAGAGAGAGAGAGAGAGAGAGAGAGAGAGAGAGAGAGAGAGAGAGAGAGAGAGAGAGAGAGAGAGAGAGAGAGAGAGAGAGAGAGAGAGAGAGAGAGAGAGAGAGAGAGAGAGAGAGAGAGAGAGAGAGAGAGAGAGAGACACACACACACACACACACACACACACACACACACACACACACACACACACTTACCCCGAGTAAACCTTCTCTCAGCAGTTTCTCGACATCGAAGGTCGGGCTAAAGGGACCTAGAAAGAGCTTTCTCGCTTCCCCCGCCGTCTTCAGCACCGATGACGTGATTACACCTGGAACAGAACAAACAAATACGAAACTAAGGAAGGGAAAAAATGGGTAACGGTATTCAAGAGGAAACTTTCTAAGAGGGAATCCATACATCCCTTACCCGCTCGAAAGCCCCCTCCCCCTTATCCATACATAATCCCCCTCCTGCAGTTCTTTTCTCTCCTTACTTATATACCGCCACTAGTACAACATTCTTAGTCTTCAGCCACTCTTCCACTTTAAAACGCTTTTAAACACAGCCACTTACATAACAAAATCACAACTTTTTAGCAATTGCCTTCCCATTTTAACATGTCTGACTGCACTACCAACCTCTTGCCTGCTTATCGCTTCCATACCCTGATGCAAAACCAGGTTTACACTTTACACCCTCCAAACTGATTATATTTACAGTGATTTCATCTCCCATACCCACATTACACAATTGGTTATAGTACTTTCCCCACCTACTTTTGGCCTGTTATGAAGATTTATATTTCTGTGATGGGATGGAGTAGTCTGATGTGAAATGTTCATGGTTGTGATGAAATGTAGTGGTCTGTTGTAAAAGTTTGTTTATAGTTCTATGATTGGGTGCAGTGGTCTGCTATGAAAGTTTGTTTATAGTTTTATGATGTTACGCAGTGGCCCGTTAAGTGCCCTGTCACTTTTATCCTCGATATTTACACAGATATTCCTCTCTTGGTTTCTCACTTTCTTCACTTCCTTCTACAATAACTTAGCGTTCCAATCTCGATCTTCATTCATTTGCCCAAATGTTCAATTGCTTCTTTCATAAGCATTTTCGAGTACGTCTCCCCATTCGCTCCCCACCGCACATTTTACGGCATTCCAGCCTTCAGCTTTTTCTGTCCGGTTCTAGCATACCAACATACAACTCTTACACTACCCATTAACACTTCCTTAAATTTATCCCACATTTCTTATCCTAATATTTACACTTACTTACTCCCCCCTACCACCCAAAAGCATTGCCAGACTTTTGCTCCTACATCTTAATCCATCCCTGATCGAACTCCATTCACTCCAGAGAGTGTTCCTCCTTAGTCAATTTAGGGAGTGCTCACTCCTATTCAATTTAGAGTGTTCATCCTTGAGTCAATATAAGGTGTTCATCCTTAGTCAATTTAGGGAGTGCCCATCCTTAGTCATTTTTAGGGAGTGTTCATCCTCAATCAATTCAGGGAGTGTTCATCCTTAGTCATTTCAGGGAATGCTCATCCTTAGTCAATTTAGGGAGTGACAATCCTTAGTCAACTTAGGGAATGCTCATCCTTAGTCAATTTTTAGGGTGTGTTCATCCTTACTCATTTTAGGAAGTGCCCATCCTTAGTCAATTTTAGGGAGTGTTCCCCCTTAGTCAATTTAGGGAGTGCTTATCCTTACTCAATTTAAGGAGTGTCCATCCTTAGTCAGTTTAGAGAGCGCTCATCCTTAGTCAATATAGGGAGTGCCAATCCTTAGTCAACTTAGGGATCGCTTGCCCTATGTCAATTTACGGAATGTTCATCTTTAGTCAATTTAAGAAGTGCCCATCCTTAGTCAATGTAGGGATTGTTTGACCTTGGTCAATTTAGGATTTTTTTTTGTAGAGCCCATCTGGCAACTGCCCACTAGGGCATCAGTCGCCGGAAACACGACAGCCTAGAACTAGGCTACTTTAAAATAAAAATATGAAAACATAACAATGATAAAATTTTGAAAAACTTAATTATGAACCAATCTCAGGCAGTATGGGGAGGTCCCCCCTCACCCCGGTGCAGGAGCATGCAACCTACTAAGAAAACAAAAACAAAGCAAAAAAAAGAACCTTCTTAAATAAAGGGGAGAAGCCCGGCCTCCCCCCAAAAGTCAACAAGTCCACAAGTCAATGTGGATGAACTCGTCCCGAGTAAAAGGGACAGGCGGTAGCAACCCCGCCCATACCGGTACCGGGACAGGTAACGTGCGCGAAGATCACCCAGACTGGGACATTCGACAAGAATGTGCCGATCAGTCTGGGGGACGACGCAGTCGTCGCAATAGGGCGCTGGCGAGCGCTCCATCAGATAGCGATGCGTCATATGAGTATGTCCAATTCGGAGACGACACAAAGCGACCTGAAGCCGTTGCGGCATTGGGGGATAGGTCCATGGAAACAGTCACGGCGCACTGGTCAATTTAGGAATTGCTCATGCTTACTCAATTTGGGGAATGATCAATTTCATCTAATTTAGGTGATGCTCATTCTTACTCAATTTAGGGAGTGCCTATCCTTAATCAACGTAGGGATCGTTTGTCCTTAGGCAATTTAGGTCTTGCTTGTCCTGTGTCAATTTAGAGAATGCTCAACCTTAGTCAATTTAGGGAATGATAAATTTCAGCAAATTTAGGGAATGCTCATTCTGAGTCAATTTAGGGAATGCTCCTGTTTAGTCAATTTTGTGATTGATGGGTCATCTGTACTAGTGGCCGTTATAGTGCTCATCTTTACTGATCCATTGATCCCTTCGCACCGTTAGAAATTTAATTTTAATTTATTACTCAAGGTTTGAAACCAATGGTTATACAATAAAAAAAAATCAGTATTAAATGTTTTCTATAAAATATCAATTTAAATGTTTAACGGGAACATTTTTAAAAGTGTAAAGAGCATAAAATGCCTTTTTTTTTTTGCAAAATTACATGATTGTATACAAACTCTTTTGCGATAGATATTAAATTTATTCAAGAAAACCAGAAGCTCAAATAATCGCCTTTATTTACAATATATTTTTGCCATCTTCCAGAAAATACGCGTGTTTTTAAGGTACTCTAGGAATCTAGAAGAACAGGAATGTCATCCGAAAATGAGAGCTTCTTACAACGGACCTAATATTTACAGGGGGGTTAAGGCGCTACGCAATGACTAGCCTAGGCAAGCTTATGTATTAAATAAACAACCCGAATTTACGTTGTTAAATATCGGAAGAAAACCATGGCTTGTACTGTTTTATAGTCAAAGCTTAAGATACACTTGTTCCAGGAAGGATTAATATCTCTACCTAATACCAAAATTTAGCATTATAGTGGAGCAGTTGGTTATGAAACAGGATCCTAATTTTTATTAACAAGGTCAGGTTGGAATTTTTCTTGATTGTTTCACGTCAGCGGGTTCGCAACTCGCGGGGAAGGAGTTTTTTGCAGGTTGATGTGAAGATTGGCACTTGGCGTGGAATGAGGGTGGCAGTGGGAGTTGTGTGTATGGGGATTGATGTGCCTTTCCAGTGCCTTTCTAGGCCTCGAATTGTATGAGGTTGCCAGGTACCACCATCATAGGGTTGCTAGCGGTCGCTGATTACACTAATAGTTTATGAACATTGATTGCAGAGGAACGAAATTTGGGGATATTGAGAGGAATGCATTAACAGAGGCATTTACAAAGTTTCATCAAATTGGTAAATAAATAAAGGAATAATAAATAAAACTTTTTATAAAAATTGCAATCAAAAAATATCCATATCCTATACAGTTTGATAACTAATAGTAAATAGTGTAACTTTTTTGTGTAATGACACTTTCAAACGATTATTATAATTTTTGATTAAGTGCAACAAATTTCGGATGAAATTTTGCCCCTCTCGTCTTTGCAAAACTTCTCCAATTCATCAAATTGGAGATGTCTTGCATGGAACTAGTTAGTTTCCTTCAACCATTTTGTTAGCCCAAGCTTGCAAGCATCACTCTTTGGATAATCTTCAAGAATCTTTCTGCAATATTCTTTATTCTTCGCTCCGTTGATTTGATGAAATGTAGCAAAGCCTGTTATACTGAAACTGTCCCATAACCTAATAGATCCACCAGATCTTTTCACTTATTTTGGCGCAACTTCCTATCAACCATCGTACCCTCCGCCAGATGGCTGAACGGCCAGTTACTCGGGCCAGTAGCCTGTGACATCTTACAAAGACAATGTAAAGTTTTATCCATTAAATAATATTTAGCTTTAACTTTTTTACTTTCCTCTTATCCCCCCCCCACACCAAAAACCCCAACACATATATAACATAGGAATGGTCCCATCCCTCGATTCCCGCACATGAAAAAGGCAGCTCAACGTCATAAGCCGGCCAGCCGTTCAGCCATCTGGCTGAGGAGATGAAGCTGCGCCGTAATAAGAGAAAAGATCCAATCCACCTCTATGTTTTACTTTAGGAACAGTGTTTTTTGGAAAGTCAACCTCACCACTTTTAGGCAAAAGATACCTGACATTTTTGCTGAACAACTCGATCTTCGTTTCATCTGACCAATAACACATGGCCTTCAAAAATTGAAATCTTTCTCCAGATAGTCGTTGCCGTAGAGACGGGCTTTCAAATGAATGATGTTTTTCAATAAAGGTGTCTCCGTCGGACGAGGTCCATACATTTCGGTTTTACGCAACAAACTGGCCGCTATGTTCAACCTAACATTGACCCCTTCCTCTCCAAACTGATCATTTATCTCATTTCTAGTCAACCTTAAGTTATTTTTAACAGATTTCACCCACCTCAGAACCGTGCGGGGTGAAATTTTCCGAGGACAATTCGAACGAGGAGGATTTGCAATTGCCCCAATTTCCTTAAACTTTATTACTGATCTTAGGGACATTTAGTTGTTCAAAAATCTGATTGTATCTCATTTTAGATTTGAATTGCTTAATTATTCTCGATTTGATCGGCAGACAGATCTCTTGCCTTTCGCCATGATGATTTCTAGTAAAATAAGACTGTCGAGTTAGTGATGACGAAGGGTTGTTAGCACATTCTATACTCGTACTATTTGTGACTAGTCCAAATTATAAATAGGTCAGACAAACCACTCGCATGACATCTAAACTGCATCATAATTTAAACCATACAATTAAACATATGGAGATGATAGTTATACCGTCTGAATACTTTTTCCTTGCGAATTTTAGTAGTCTTGCTATTTCTTCCTTTGTATATATTAATACATTCGGCTCATTTTCCCAAATTTCTTTACCCTGCAATAAACGGTTAATGAGGTATGGTGAAAAAAGTGTGGTATTAGGTATCAATATTTTTTCGAGAAAGTATATTGGCAAAAATAGTAGGTAAGTGCAATATCTGGCGAAAGAGATTTAGCTTATCTATACCCAAACAACGATTGCAAATTTTCGCATCATTTTATGTAAACTTAGTTGTATGTTGTTTTTTTAAATGCGCTTATCTGGCGAGTGTCTCCAAGGGTTTTTTTTAGATCTTTGTTTTGAAGTAAGGCAAATATTGCCATCCAAATGTGCTAATCGGCGACTGCCTCGAAGGGCTGGTATACTTAGATCTTTGTTTTGAATTCAGTCCAATGGTGCCATTTTCAAATACGTTTATCTGGCGACTACTTCGAAGGCCTTTTAGACTTAGATCTTTGTTTTGAAGGCAGGCCAATATTGCCAAGTTCAAATGCACTTATCTGGCGACTGCTTCGAAGGGCTTTTAGACTTATATCTTAGTTATGTAGTAAGGCCAATATTGCCACGTTCAAATGAGCTTATCTGGCGACTGCTTCGAAGGCCGATTTTGCCATATTTTTTAAGTCAAGCCAATATTGTCATTCAAATGCGCTTATCTGGCTGCTAGCTGAAAGGACTTTTAGATTTAGATCTGTTTTGAAGTCAGGCCAATATTGCCACGTACAAATGCGCTTATCTGGCGACTGCTTCGAAGTGCTTTTAGACTTAGATCTTTGTTTTGAGGTTAGGGCATTATTGCCATTTTCAAATGTGCTTATCTGGCGATTGCTTCGAAGGCCAATTTTTCTATATTTGTTTTGAAGTAAGGTCAATATTGCCATGTTCAAATACGCTTATCCGGCGACTGCTTTAAAAGGGCTTTTAGACTAAGATCTTCTGTTTTCAAGTAAGGTAAATATTGCCATGTTCAAATGCGCTTATCTGACGACTGCTTCGAAAGACTTTTAGACTTAGCTATTTGTTTTGAATTATGGCCAATATTGACATTCAAATGCGCTTATCTGGCGACTGCCTGAAATGACTTTTAGATTTAGACCTATGTTTTAAAGGCAGGTCATATTGCTATTCAAATGAGCTTATCTGGCGACTGCCTGAAAGGGCCTTTAGACTTAGATCTTTGTTTGGAAGTCAGGCCAATATTGCCAAGTTCAAATGCACTTATCTGACGACTGCTTCGAAGGGCTTTTCACCTTAGATCTTAGTTTTGTAGTAAGGCCAATATTGCCACGTTCAAATGCGCTTATCTGGCGAATGCTTCGAAGGCCGATTTTGCCATATTTTTTAAGTCAGGCCAATATTGTCATTCAAATGCGCTTATCTGGCTGCTAGCTGAAAGGACTTTTAGATTTAGATCTGTTTTGAAGTCAGGCCAATATTGCCACGTTCAAATGCGCTTATCTGGCGAATGCTTCGAAAGACTTTTAGACTTAGATCTTTGTTTTGAAGGCAGGCCATATTGGTATTCAAATGTGCTTATCTGGCGACTGCCTCGAAGGGCCTTTAGAAAATCACATAAAGATCAAAATGACACTTTATGACAATCCCCTGGACACGAGGAGACGACCCTCGTAGGGTGAGAAGGGGTGGGGCAACGCATGGAAAAGTGGTACTATTGTGCTGTGCCATTCATCAGCAAATTATTATTATTTTAAATACCTGATCTGGCGGTCACCGACTAATACAGTCACAAAAACAAAAAAAAACTTTTTTAAATAAACCTTTGTAAAATAAATGAAAAGAAAATCCATTTAGAGGCACCCTTAGATGCTCCAGAAGAAGCTCGCTTCCCGCAGAGGACACAAATGTGCAGCTAAAATAAAAAAAAAACAAGGAGGTTCCACATCCTCCCAAAATACTATCACTCCACATCCCGTGTGCAGGAGCCAGACTCCATAACTAAGGACAATCGGTAGCAACTCCACTCGTCACCGTACCGAAGCAAGTCCTGGGCATCAAGCTCAACAAGGATAAGAGATTTAACTAAAATGTGATGTAGGTGGGGTGGGGGTGTAAGCAGTCATCACATTAAGGTTTAGGGGGCTCTCCGTTCGAGGGTCAAGCGAGTGTATCCGATTGGGATGCGACAAAAAATTATAACGTCAAGACATTGAGGGGATAGACCCAAGGCAAGTGTGGGCATAATGGCACACACCATCAAATTACGCCGCGACGTCTTTCAACTTCTAGGACACATTGACCTGACCCCTGTCATGCAGAGGTGTAGAGCGCAAAGCCGGCCAGGTTGTTCAGTCTATGCATTTTTTTTTTTGGAGCCCATCTGGCGACTGCCCACTTGGGCATAAGTCGCCGGAATTCAGTCTATACAGACAGACTGGACGATCGTTCCCACCAGCCCCATGTTCAGAACCCAGCATACGAAAATGTCGACGTCCTCTTGTCTCGCAACAGCTATGGCGTCACGAGGATGTGGGGATTCCAATGCCTCATTGGCACTTAGCGCGCTCTGTGAGTCGATGTAGATTGCAAAACTGTTTGAATCGGGCAGGTCGTGTAATCTCCCGTTCAGAGCTGCATAATGCAATTAGTTCGGCCGTTAAGACCGACCCAGCGCCCCCCGGGCTTCAAATATGAGGAAGCCCTCCCCCACAAACTCCTTTTTGACTTTCAGTCAACTGTGTACTGCGAGATGCCGGTACGGCTACACTGTGACAAGATGCATGCTTGAATATGTACGCGATAGTCACGATGCTGTGGAAGCGTTGTGGGCATAGGCGTGGCAACAAACGTTCTAAGGTAGTGCCCTCCAGAGGGGGGTCATAAGCAAAACCATAGGCATCAATGCCCCGAGTGTTACACCAAAATTTAAAAGGGGCCCACTGGTCCCGAGGCGGAAATATTTAGAGGATGATTATACCCCTTGATGACATATGTATCGTCGAAGTTGGCCGAGGAAAAAATTATGAGTCGTCAGCATATAGGAAAGACGCTAGACCACTGCCTACATGCATGTCCACCATACAATGTACACGGGGTAAAGCGAATGGAATCTCACTCGCATTGACATGAATGCTCTCTATAGGGCAGGAGCGGGCAACATTTTCAGAGTGAGGGCCGCAGGAAAAATGAAAACGTGCTTCCAAGTATTTTCGAACTTTATTCAGTTCATTCTCAAGGATAATTACAAGGGAAAATAATATAATAAGGGTATATACAAGCTAGTAAAATATAAAGGATCCCCTCTAAGACAAGAAATCACCAATGAGGAAGTAGGAGTTTGATCTTGCTACCTCTTATAGCTAAATCTTAACGTGAATTTACCCATCCCTTCTCCTACTTCCTCATTGGTGATTTCTTGTCTTAGAGGCGGTCCTTTATCTTTTACTAGCTTATATATACTCTTATTATATTATTTTCCCTTGTAGTTATCCTTGAGAATGAACTGATTAAAGTTCGAAAGTACTTGGAAGCACCTTTCCATTTTTTCTGCGGCACATTGCATTCATTGCCCACCTCACGTGCTTATTTGTGAGTTATGTATTAATTTCATATATATATATATATATATATATATATATATATATATATATATATATATATATATATATATATATATATATATATATACACTAGAATACAATACATTATCCAAGAATTTTATCGAAAAACATGCAAATCAGTGAGACGGCTGATCCTGCTTGCCATGAAGAAGTCCTAGGCATCTTTTATTTAGAATTGCTTCCTCTACAACTTTTGTCTTTATGAAACCTTTCTTATCTGTGAAGGAAATTCATTTTTGTCTCATTTTTTACTCATTTTTAATGCCAGACGTAAGACTCATTCCTCTCTCCATCTACGAGTCTACTGAGATAGAGGGGGGGGGGTGGCCAGATTTACAATATTAATGCCGAGCAAGGTGGCGGGCCTGACGCTAGGCTTTTGCGGGTCGGAGGTTGTTGCCCGCTCCTGTTATAGGGGATGTGCAGAAGGCGGCAGTTGCCTACCGGAGACCGGTGTGGTGGATCAAATCCACCATCGGCAAGACTTTCGGATTGAGAGGAACAAATTTCCCACTTGGATTCACGTTTTGAGCGAACAAAGGAGCGGTTAAAACACAAGAATGTAACCCTATCAGCACCCCAACGTCCATAATGATACGTCGTGGGGGCCGTTAAGCCCGCAGTGAAATCAGAAGGGGAAAGTGATGTAGTTAGGCGTAGTGAAAATAGAAGATATAAAATGGTAGGTCCTGCAAACAGTGGGGGCAGGGAAGGGAGACTACAGCAGGCACTGTGGCCGGGAGGACGTGACGCCCAAGGTAACAAGTACAGTAGGCTACCCAGGGTACCCCCAACGGGGTAACCGAGTGGAAACAGGGTTTTGATGTTCATTTTTTGTAGCCTTAATTTAAGTATTAATTTATTTTAATCCATGGGATGAAGCCATTTAAATTGAAAATATGTAATCAATAAATTAATTTTAAAATAAATGGTATTTTTCACTTTAAATATCTTTCTATTTTCATTTGTGTAGCAACCCAAGGTTCCGGAATTTTTTAGGCATTCCTGCGTGATTTTCTGGTGTAACCTTTCAACAAGGCGCCTGTTTAGTGGATGGTTAGATGATAAACAAAATGCTGCTATCCTTCACTCATTTGGATATTTATTTCCTCATATAAGCACTAAAATATTCTCCTTTCTAAAATCAGAAATGTTTTATGAAAGCGAAAATCAGGACTATTTCTTGAATCGTGCCATTAGCTGAAGTCAAATTTCGCCCAAACTCAGTCTATCCTAGCGTGAAATAGGAGAAATAATATTAATAAACAAATAAACTCAAAAACATCAATATAATCTCTACTTGGGATGGGAGGTTAGGAGAATCTTCCCCTACCAAAGATGTATGGAAAACGATTTAATAATTATCTCTTAACGGAAAACGCAGGTCAAGATGGAGATGATAGTGATAAACTGATAACGACCTAAAAACCGAGTTTATTCCTTACGATATTTAGTACACAAATTAGGAGCTGTTTCTTTGAAATGGATACGGGCATTAAAATTAATAGAATCAATGATTTCTATAGTCATGATTGTGTGTTCATATTAAATTTTACAATAGAAACTATTATTATCGAATCAACGGGTACTTAGGCTAAACTTAGCTAATAAATATTACTCCTTTGGTACGGTTTTTGACGTCACTGGTTTTCGTTTAACTATCATATTTGTTAATATTGAATTATTTACAATATTTTACATAATATGATTGCATTTCGTTTATCGCAGTAGACAAACAAAATAACTTTGATAAAAAAAACATGTCATAACCAAACCAAGATGAAATTATTATTCAAATACTAAAAAAAAAAATCCCTTCTTAAATTATAGTTAATGATGATGATAACATATCAAATCATATTTCCAGGGCATTACTGTATATGAATATATTATCATAGTTAAGGGTTAGAAGCATTAAGTATGAAGTAAGAAATCCGTTTAAAGAACGAAAATCTATCGTATCCTATGGTGAGTTGAATACGCAGTTGATAGGCTCGATTTAATATTGATTCTATGCATATAATGTGTCCATTAGCTGGATTCAGAGATGAGTTATGGGTAAGAACCGATAAAACTAAACGAATAAACAGCACATGCGCGATATGAAATATTTAACAAAACTAACAAACATCTCAAATTCCTAAATAATGGAGCTGATAACTGGAGTCCACATTAACCAACCAGAGTATTAAAATAAATTTCAATTACGTAAGTTTAAATATCTTAATAATAGAATAAATATAATATTGCGCATTCCTGCAATGAGGCAACAAATGGGCAGACAAACAAGTGACGATCAATTTAGTCCAAGGTCGTCGGCTCGCCTCTGACAATCGTCTTAGTCGGAACTTCTACGGTACCATTCACATAGCCCTTATGCAACGCATATCTTAAATGGAGCCCGTACTTATGACCTGTATGGGATCAGTGCACATGACCCGCAATTGTAAGCACTTTGAATTTAAAAAAATAGAGTATAGGATCGGTGATAGAGGAATGAAAGGTATTTTATTCTCTAAAAATTGTTAGATTGTAATAGGCCTGGCATAAAAGAACTCAAGCGAATTCCAACTATCCGTGAGAAACTAAAAAAAAGAAGCAGCCTACACGGCCCGTGATTGTAAACAGTTTAAATAAAAAAAAAGTATAGGATCGGTGAGAAGGATAAAGTGTTTTATTCTTTATATTATCAAATGGTAATAGGCCTGGCGTCCCAGAACTCGAGCGAATTTCCAACTATCCGAAGGAACTTTAAAAATGAAGCCGACATTATCCGTAATTGTAAGCACTATTAAAAAAAAAATATGATCGGTGAGAAAGGGATAAATGGTATTTTATTCTCTAAAAATGATTAGATGGTAATAGGCCTGGCATACAAGTACTCATGCGAATTTCCAACTATCCGTAGGGACTTAAAAAAAGTATAGGATCGCTGAGAGAGGGATAAAGAAGCCTACCTCTGTAATTAACTTTATTGATTTTGTTACAGGGATAAAGGTTTTTAGGCTGGGGAGAGCTAGTAATAAAGGTTAGCAACCACACGAATATCAAGATCAGCGATCTCAGTTAACAAAACTTTAAGAAAAGGATAAGAATACGTTTATATTTTTTTGTGAAATGTCATCAAACCAGAAAACAAATTTATAAATAGAGGTGGAAACATTACTGACACCAAAGTCAAGAAAACGCCAAATTTGGACGTTTTAGTTTGTCGCCCAAATTAGTCATGTTACATTTTTCAAACTTTCGGACATGGGTCAAGTTAACTATGATATAATTATTTATGTTTGATAAATCCTCGAATAGTTTGGTATGAATGCCGCTAGGCTTTGTCGTGCTGTCTTGCCAAGTAGTAATATTTTTCATACACGTTTGGTCATAAAATTAATTATAGGGCTAAAAAAGTAGCCAATTGTTAACACGAATCTTTTTGAGATCGATCATTAGATATTAAGTAAATATATAAAGTTAATTTAATTAAGCTTGAAAATGGGAGATTAAGAGAAATTTGGCAGCCTGTTTTGAAACCAACCCGTTTCAAAATGTTTCGACAGTACTATTTAATACCGTACTAACATCAAAAATTACACCAAGTCTAATTTATTTTATTAATAAATGTCCTATCTAGTTTATTTGTAACTAAATATACCACAAACACTCCATCGTCATAGGTGGGCGTTATTGCGATAACGATATCGGGTTATCGGTTATCCGATATTTTGTTCCCGCGTTATCGATTCATCGGTATCGTCAATACTTTTGGTTCCAAACTAGCGATAATCGATAATTTCACTTTTTTGTTCCAGTTTGGCACAGGGGCGAGCCGCGCGTGCATTTGAGGCAGAAATAAGTAGGTTCGAGCTGGGAACCATCTGTCGGACGAGAGGTCACGAGGTGTTGCTCCTGCGGGCTACCGGTTTTACGCGTTTTTTGATGATTTTTTCCCTATGTTCCCGTGCTTCTTCCGTTCTATATATAGTCAATAATCAATATTGTATTATAATTTTGGATTTATCGGTTATCACCTTATCTAGCAATAAATTTATCGCCAGCTATCGATTATCGGTTATCGCCGATAAGGTTATCGTTATCGATTTATCGGTTATCGTGATACATTTTTTCGTTATCGCGCCCACCTATGTCCATCGTTCATCAAATAATATATTATATTGTCCCTGGACGAAATTCAACGTAAAGTGTGACAAGACTAATTGTGGTTACAATTTAACCTAACACATACCAAACTGCGGTACCATTAAGATCGGTTGGTTTGGTGAGATTAAGGTTTGTTTATACTTGAGAAGGAAACCTCTTTGATGCTAGACTTAAGGCTCCTAAAACAAATCTGGAGCAGGCCGTAAGACGGAATTAAGACACTCAAAGACACCTCAAAAATGAGCACTTTGAATTTTTATGAAATCTTTTAACATTTGATGTAAGGAAATTCTTAAGTGCTCTAAAAAGAGCATTATTCTAATATAGTAATTACCTCTATTTATGGAAATGTCAGAAAGGACAGTGGTCAAATTAACCAGATATTTTTATGCGTGTGTTCCCTCAGTTGGTGGGATCTGAGCAAACAATGCAATAACTAAGGAAAATAGATACAAACAACAAACACAGCTTATCCCCATAGGATCCCACCTCAAAATCAGATGGGTGAGGATTTTCAACAGGAAAATAACGTCATTATTATTGAGGAATTTTGAATCAACTTTGAATTGAATGAATTTTCGATATTTTGTTTTGGGGCAAAATTGAGTTTGATAACACAATACTTTCACTAACTATTTTTTTTTTCTAAATCTCGCTATAATGCTTATCATCAGAGTCGATTATTTATCTATTATATATAAGTATATATTATAATAATTAAAAATCAACAAGTGTTTGTTTATAACCGTACTGTGGGGGAATTCCACGTGGAATTTCTTTTCCAGCACGGAAGTGACGTCCATGCGCTGGAGAAGGTTCTAAAATTTGGTTAGTCTTAAATTGGTAAGCCCCCCCCCCCCATCCACAAGCGGTAGCCTCGAACCGCGTCCACCTCGGACCACCTTTTCGCAGGTTTGAATCGCCTCGACGTGAAGATCCGAGGCCATTCGAGAGTAGCGCTGTTTCCCCCACCCCTGCGGTGGGATCCTCGGATATATATATGGGCTCGTCTTCCATGTGGGAGACACAGAGTTGAGGAGTCTCGCCCGGACCCAAGAAGTTTCCCCTAGTTCCAAGTCAGGTGCTAACAACGAAGCAAAGTGACGGCTGAACTTTTGTGTCTCGGAATTAACCCAGCCAGTGTGGTAATTTCATTTGACGATCGCCACCGAGCGATTTTTCCGACTCCACTCATCAACTCCTGTCGAAGCCCTCCTCGTTTTCGGGTGGCCGAAATACTCTCCCCTGGACCAGGCGTTACCCCCCCCCCCCCCCCGTCGGAGAACCGTCATCACGTCAACTTCCCGCTCAGAAGCTCCGAGCGCCCTCGCCCTTACGTTTATTAACTGCAGAAGACATCCGTGAAACCTTACCCTGACGTCTCACCCGGAATCCTCCGTAAGCCAACCCCTCTTCCCCTTCAGCAACCCATTTGAGTTAATCCTCCCCATTTGAATAGTCTCCTTCTGTAACGCATTAATTTTAAACTTCAGAGTCTGATGCATAACTCTGCAATTCCCCCCTCGTTTACGAATTTAATTTTGCCCATTAATTCTCTTATTTTCTGAAAATAAAATTATATTTTTGTACATGCCTCTTTAAATTACCTTGAGCTTTACCATTGCCCAAATTTTACCTGACCTCGTTGCACTTTTCTCGCTGTTCCGCGCGTCGAAACTCGTGGCGTTCCGTCCCTTGTCGGTTCGCCTTTAAGTTATTGGTCCCTCCCCTATAGATATAATATGGTATTGATATAATGTAATGTCATACCACACCACGTACCGTTTGGTAATTTGCCTATTTAATGACTTTCATTATTTAGCACAAATGTACCTATTTATGTAAACATATTTTCATAAATATTGGTAAACTTGGATATAAAAATATGTACATGCCTATTATATGGGTCATACAGGGTGAGCCCAAAACAGGCCCTCCAACTTTCATAGGCTTCATTTCTTAATTGGATAATTAAAAAATTAATCCTAATGAAAGTTGAGCCTTAGGGGGGGGGCGATTACCCTGTATAAATGAATAATCAAATAATATTGATTAAACACAAAATATATAGATTTTAACTATGTAGGAACTATGTAGGCCACGTTTTCTAGGAATTTGTTAACATCTGGGTAACAAATGAAGAACCAAAGCTAACATTCTGATCGAATTGTTTTCAAGACATCGACAAAAGACATTTTATCACAGTTTGGGTAGGGCGATTCGTCATTAAAACTAAACCCCCATTAGTTGTGTTTTTGAAATTTTCTTATAGTCGGGCGAGATAAAACAATATTTCACATTTCTATTAAAAATATATCACTAAATAACTTTAGTAGCGTTGTAGGCACATATTACATGTATTATACACTATGAAAATCTCTCAGAATCTTCCAAGAAGATTCTTGGAAGAGCTTCTAAAATTGCTTATGAAGAATGCACAATCACCACATAACTTGCTTTGCTTGTAAACAACATGGCTGATTCAATATGAAATGCATGGTTTGAGGTTTCCAAAAAATTCCCTTGAAAGGATCAACTGAATTGCAACTTTTAATTATAAAATACTTATATATATATATATATATATATATATATATATATATATATATATATATATATATATGGGGGGTAAGTATGTAGGGGGTAATACTTGAGCATAAGTGGGCGTTATCGCGATAACGATATCAGGTTATCGATTATCCGATATTTTTTCCCTCGCGTTATCGATTCATCGGTATCGCCGATACTTTTGGTTCCAAACTAGCGATAATCGATAATTTCAGTTTTTTGTTCCAATTTAGCGCAGGGGCGAGCCGCGCGTGCCTTGGAGCCAGAAATAGCTAGGTTCGAGCTGCGGAGGAGGATCCTCAAAACCTATGAAGAGATGAACGAGAGCCTCGCCAGGTAAGAAACTAAGAAACAGTATTCAAATATTCTTACTATTGTATTATAAAATAACGCTATATATAGTCAATAATCAATATTGTATTATAATTTTGGATTTATCGATTTATCGGTTATCACCGATAAGGTTATCGTGATACATTTTTTTGTTATCGCGCCCACCTATGTACTTGAGTTTATGGGTGCACGCTAGGGGGCGCTATTTGGGGGCTACAATTTAGGCCTTATGACATCAGACGGTACTTTCGGATGTGGCCAATCACGGCGTTCTATTTGTTTCGGGGTGTCTATTCTTTATTATTTAGTAATGCCTGCACTTCTACTCGATTATATTAATTAGTAATGTAATCAATTTTTCTATGCTTCGTAATGGTTTTTGTTGGGGGGAGGGAGGGGGCGTGTACCTATTTCGCTATTTCGTTTAAAAAAAAAAATTGCACATCTTCTAGCCTGCAGAACCGTGTATCTAAATCGGACCCAATACTAAAATTTTGACAGTTTCGTCACAACTTCTTCGTCTAATAGTTGCGCTTCGTCGCTCTTCGAATTAAAGTGAAGATTTGCAACAGGTGTGGAAAAGAAGCGCGGCTCGATTATAATAGTGAAAGGTGGAGATGGTTTAGCTTTTGTCGTGAAGTGATAATTTATTAGGTAATTTAAGACGACGATAGCGCCACCGATATTTAGCAATCGCCTTTTGCATTCAAATCTGATGTTAGCCTTTTGAATTAGGAATATTACGATTTTTTTTAAGTTGCGGGTGGTGTGTAACCCCCCCCCCCCCACTTAAGTATGGCATTTGGAAGTAACTAAAAAATGTTAATTTTTGGCGGAAATAGTCTAAAGTAGGCGGCGTTATCGTCTTTATTATTTCGATAAACGTGCAGAGCCGATCGCATTAATTGTAGCCCAGAAATAGTTACTCCTATCGTGCGCCCATAAACTTTATTACCTGTAGGGGTACGTATGATCATAAAAGAAAACATTCATTCTTCCTCTTCCAATGATGAATTAAAATTTGAAAAAAAAATATTTAAATCAGATAGAACAAGAAAAGAGAAAGCGAATGAAAACCGAGAGGAATGAACCTTTTGATGCAAACTTTGCAAAATATAAAAAAGAATTTCATTCAGCTGTTGAAGAGATACTCAAATATAATCGCTCTTGTAAAATACCACTACATGAGCTTATCCAAACCTACCCTGAAGTTATAAAACCTGCAGCTATGATAGTAACTGCATTTCCCTTGACTCAAGTCAGTGTTGAAAGATTGTTTTCTGCATTGAAATTTATAAAATCAGATCTTAGAGCTTCAATTAAGCAAGATCTTGCAGAAGTTATATTATTCTGTAAAAATAATAATTAAATACATTTTTAGTCCTTGCTTTTTTGCTTCATAAAAATTTGTATGTGATTATTTAGAGGGTGGTTTAGTTATCTATACATATATTAAAATATATTTTCTCTTTTAAAATTATGTTTTACCCAGAGTAAATTTGTGTCATTATTTTTTTTTAGGGGGGGGGGTTACATGCATAGGTATATAGGTACATATTAGGATATATTTTCGCTTTTAAATTTTCGTTTAAACTATGCATATCAGGATTATACTTTCTTTTGAAATGTCCCAAAACTGAATTTGATTTATTTTTTATAAATACAATTTCCATATGGCATACTTTATTCAACCACTTAAGCTGATAATTTATTAATTATGAGTTGGAAAAAAAGCCAGATGATAAACTCAATAAAGAGATAAAGCCATCATCATAGTTGTCATCCAATAAAAGATTAATAAGATTATTATTAGTCGGAGTCGAACTATTGAAAATCTAAGGAGTCGGAGTCGGAGTTTTAGCCTACCGACTCCACAGCCTTGCCTGAATTCTTATATTCTCTTGAGTGATTTGCTTAAAAGCGAACTGGAGAAATATTTGTTTAAAGGGTGGAGGTTTGGGAGCATTTTTTTTTAATTGGGATAGTGACAGGCAAATAATAATAGTGATTCTTAATCACTGGAGAGGATTAATAAAAAGATAATGAAAAAGAGGATTGATTACTGTGCAACTGTGCAAAAGGATAGTGAAAATAAATTGATTACAAATACAACTGTGCAAAAGGATAGATTAGATGTGCAACTGTGCAAAATGCTAATAAAAAGTGCTTACATGTGCAACTGTTCAAAAGAATAATGAAAAAAAATTCATTACATGTGCAACTGTTATAAAGGATAATGAAGGATTGCTTAGATGTGCAACTGTTCAAAAGAGGAATGAAAAAAAGGATTGCTTACATGTGCAACTGTTCAAAAGTGCAATGAAAAAAGGATTGCTTATATGTGCAACTGTTCAGAAGTGCAATGAAAAAAGGATTGCTTACATGTGCAACTGTTCAAAAGAGCAATGAAAAAAAGGATTGCTTACATGTGCAACTGATCAAAAGTGCAATGAAAAAAGGATTGCTTACATGTGCAACTGTTCAAAAGAGCAATGAAAAAAGGATTGATTACAAGTACAACTGTTCAAAAGGCTAATTAAAAAGGAGAGTTTACAAGTGCAAATGTTCAAAAGGATAATAATAGAAGGATTGATTATAAGTGTAACTGATAAAAGAATAAGAAAGATTGATTACAAGTGTAACTGTTCAAAATAATAATAAAAAAGATTGATTACAAGAACAACTGTTCGAAGAATAATAAAGATTGCTTACTAGACGACTGTTCAAACGGATAATAAAAAGGATTGATTACAAGTGCAACTGTTCAAAGGATAATAAAAAGATTGATTACAAGGCAACTGTTCGAAGAATAATAAAGATTGCTTACTAGACGACTGTTCAAACGGATAATAAAAAGGATTGATTACAAGTGCAACTGTTCAAAGGATAATAAAAAGATTGATTACAAGGCAACTGTTAAAAAAGATAATAAAACAAGGTCTGCTGACCAAAAGGTACTGTGCTCTTAATTATTCTAATTTGACAACCTTCAAAACTTTCAATAATTCAAAAAGTAACCTCAGTTGGACCTTGTAAGTTGTATCACTCGAAAGAGAATGTAAAACAACATGATAGTTTCAAATTTCGTTAGAATCGGCCGAATAGTTATGATGTTATTGCCAAAACAGAATAATTCATGGGCTAACTTTGGGAGGACTTTGGCAATTATAACATTCGAAAGAGAATGTAAAACAACATATGGGTTTCAAATTTCGTTAGAATTGGCAGAATAGTTATGATGTTATTGCCAAATCAGAATAATTCATGGGCTAACTTTAGGAGGACTTTGGCAATTATAACATTCGAAAGAGAATGTAAAACAACATATGGGTTTCAAATTTCGTTAGAATTGGCAGAATAGTTACAATGTTATTACACACAAAAAAAAAGCAAAACGGGGACCGACCGACCGACTTACATTGAGATGTAGAGTCGCCCACAACTAAAAAGGATTGATACAAGTGCAACTGATAAAAAGTAATAAAAAGGATTGATTACAAGTGCAACTGTTTCATAAAGATAAGGAAAAAAGGTTGATTACAAAGCAGCTGTTCAAAAGGATGATAAAAAAAGATTGATTACATGTGCAAAGATACAACATGATAATGAAAAAAAGGATTGATTACATTTGTACTGTGCAAAACGATATTACCTTGCGCAACTATGCAAAAGGATACTAAAAAAAGATTAATTACATGCGCAGCAAAGGGATAATGCATAAAGATTGCTTACATGTGCAATTACATATATCACGGAGTTTGTTCATTAAGAACAAAAGTGTAGGGCAGATAAGGTGTAAAATTACGTCAAGAAGCACTAAAGTGTAAATGGATAAACAGGAGATGGGCGACGGGGAACGTGATGGCTCTTGCCTGTTTCATATCTTCAATCAGAGGAAGTGAGAAATACCAGGGTGTGCCTGGAACTTGTGGCCTCCTTTTGTAAGCAAATTATTAATTATCATTCATGCACAGCCTCCCACAATGGGCTTGGGGCGCTTCAACACCCCTACTCCACCACACACCATCATTTTCCCACCTAAATGGTGTTATTATTATCATTCCAAAATATTTCTATACGCGACCAAGGCAAGCAAAAGTTTGTACTAGAGTGGTAATACTTCAGATTAACTACTCTGGCACTTTTGTCCTTTTGCAATAATAATTCGTCCTATTTCCCAATACGTTTGGTTAAACTAACTAGTGGAGGGGGAGGGGCACCGAAATAGCAATTCGAATCTTTACATTTTCACCCTTTTTTTTTACATTTCTATTTTTGTCCATTCGTTCCATTAACGAAAAACGTGGTGTTTTAAGAGTAGAACTAACAAAAGAAGCATCAAGGCATTTATGGGCGGTGAATGAAACTTTTTTACAATCACGCTCCAATCATTTTAGGAAGAAAAAAAAGAAAAAGCATCAAGTAGCTAAGCTGAATGATTACCGAACTTGGAACGCAACGCATACTATCAAATTGACCAAACGGCAGCTTATTTAAAATGGTAACTTGGAGAATATTGAATTTAATAGTGATACGAGCACTATAATCATTATTGTGAGCTATCACATTCACTTTATATCTTATCAAATATTAATTTATTCCCTCATCCAGAGTATAAACCGTACATATTTCCAGGAAAGCCTACTATAAGAGTCATTTCGCTAAATCAAGTTAAGGCTTTAGCTTTTTAAAACGCTATGCAAAAAAAAATATATTTTGCACGAACTTACCTAAAGGTCCATCACACAACAAACACACAGCAGCCAGTGCTCCCGCAGAAGCACCAGATATTTTGTTAACGAGTAAATTTGGTGCATATTTTTTCAGGCAAGCTGCCACACCTACATGATATATACCGAGAAATCCGCAACCAGCGAATGAAAAGTTCATGTCGGCGTTTTGGTGGGTAAATAGCTAAGAGAGAATAGTTCCTAATAGCCGATCCATGAAGAAACATGAGAAACACTGGTAGAAAAACGGGACGAAGCTAACGCAAATGGCTGATGTGGCTTGGAGACGAGACACAACAGAAGCGTGTCGAAGCAGGTTTCGTACTAACGCTTTGTTTTCCCTTGAGTTTGAGGTGAGATAGAACAGATGGTTTGCAAGTTTGTGGCATTCTTTTACACTCAGTAAAATAATATTTGGAAAATATATCTTTTTTTTTTGTTTTGCTCTGGGAAAATTGGCATATGCTTTTATAATCCGTGGGGGGATGGGGGGGCAAGAATTGCCGAAAATGACGTCACCAGAGACAAAACCTCTTATCAGTCTTACGCGGGAACATCATGCGCCCACATTGGATTTTTTTTAATCTTAAGAGGAAACCAACAAAAGCATCTCGAATAGAAAGTTTGGAATAAGAGATCTATAGAAAAAATGGTGGAGAGTGAAAAGGTGTGAAAGATACTGGCAGATTCAACTGTGGACATTTAGACCGGGATGCACGCAACTGAGAACGCTGGGGTCCTGAGTAGAACACAAGCCCCTGAAATAGCAATTCATGAGGGGATTTGGAACGCCACCTCTCGGTTCCAGGCTTTAGGGAGGTGGGTCCCTGGTTCCTACCCCTCCCCCCCAACTACATTTGCACTTCGCCTGACATACCCATTATTACCCACCCCTCGTTGTATTTTTTGTTTTTTTAATGCCAAGACTGTCGCACTGAGTACAAATTCCTTCGTTTGTTAGAGCTCACTTTTCTTCCACTTATCTTCTCTGTTCCTTTCCAATTCTTTTGACCCGGCTAATGGGTGTTGTTCATACGTCTCTTAATACGGCGTTCACATATCTGTTCATACGTTCATACGTCCCAAACTACCATACGTCTCTTCATATGCCCCAACTGTTCATACGTTTCTTCATGCATCATTCCTATGTCTGTTCCTACGTCCCCAACTGTTTATACGTCTTAAGAATGAAATGGCGTAATGAGTGAGTCAAGATGACTCCCTTATCTTATCATCAAATTGAGCTATAATATTGCGTTTTCATTTGACTGTCAAGTAAATAGTTAACAAAAAACAACTGGCACCCATCATCCAATCCAGAGAGACCTCTTTATTTACCTCGAATGTAATGCGCAACAGCAACGAGGGCGTTTGCAATGAAAGATTTACATATAAGGAAAGTGATGAACCGAGAGAAAGTGAAAATGCGTGGAAGATATATAGCTAATGATCCTCATGCAAGAAATGGGGCCGGAAGGGCCCACTACGAGTGCTCGGATTGGGAGTGCACCCAAGTGTGAATGTGTATTGGAATATCAACGAAAATTCTCCCTTTCCAATTGGAAAAGGCACTGGCCTAGCCGCCTCTCGCTTTCATTGGCACTCCTTCGTAAAAGGCACTTTCCCTTCCACCTTTCGTTCTCTTTGGCACTCCACCCGAAAAAAAACATTGATCTTTCCGCCTCTCGCTTTCATTGGCACTCCATCAGAGAAGGCATTGGCCCTTAAAATTCTCAGAGGTTCTGAACATCCTTCTTCGGCTACCATTTACTTCCTGTCCTTCTTTACCAACTCTCCTCATCGCAACCTCAGGGGGGGGGGTATCATCTTTACGAATTGTACCTGAAGGTGTTGCTCATCTTTCCGGCCTGGGTGCCAACCACAAGGTTTAGGGCACTGAGCGTACTTCCACTTTTGGTCCAAGTCTCAGGAAGCTGTAATTTATGGTATGATGACCTTGACCTCTCCGAAGGCTGTCACCAAGCCGAGTCCGCCGACCTGACCACCTCGTCATCGGTAATTTGAGGTCTCGACTTCCCAAGGAGGTGATGGTGATAGCGTATACTGTCCGTTCCGGCAACTTTACCTAGGGACCCTGCTCAGTCGATCCATTTTGGGGGGGTCGAATTAGGGCCGTCGCGGGCTGGAACATTGAATATCTTACTTTGCGGTCATGATTAATTATTTCCCTCCTTAATTCCCCACTCAATCTTGGTGGAAGGCCTCGATTATGTCGGGGCCCCCCATTTAAATACTACTGGCGTTTCTGAGCCAGCTGACTTCAAACGCTTGCTAGTAATGATGGCAGCATATTGGCCAAAGGACATATATTCCATCAGATGATACTCTTAGCTTTTTCTCGGACGGGAGCCTTCTGGCGAATGCGTCGGATCCCTCCGAAACGGCCATGATTAGTGCCCTTCGGATACTTGATGGCACGCTGATGAGTGGGACGCTGCACTTTACCATGAACTTAGTGAAAAGAGTGGTTTATGCGAGGGAACTTGTGCAGTATTCCTTAAAATACATCACCAACGAGCTGGATAACCAAGGAATGGTCAAGGTCGAATGCGTGATGAGAAAATAGTGGATGAAGCTCGAGATCCACTCTCACACTCTTCGTCACGTTCGATCGTGACAGGCTCCCTAAGTCTGAGCGTGCCGGTCGGTATCGCTACCACGTGAGTCATTCCTGCCGCTGCCGCGAAGATGCTACTACTGCCACCGCTTCGGTCATACAAATCGCTCATGTAGACTTTCAAATTCAGGTTTATACGATAAGTCCTAATTCGTGTATGACCAAAAGTGTAAAATGCAGAGAGCATCACTCTGCTGCATCGAAGCAATGTGGCGCGTATTTTCTAGAGAAGGAAATCCTGGCCGGTTCAGGCTGTGGGTCGCCTCTCTTTTCTCAAGGCTAAAGACTTGGTCCTGCCGCGGCCAACGCTATTTGGATCGTCTTATGACTCAATTCTAAATAATGTACTCTTTGCTCCTGGTCTCTCTAGGCCTAGGAGCACTGTCGCTTGCACGCCTATTTGGAACCCTTCTACTGGCTCTACCTACTGTTCGCCTTCCCTTGTAGAGCTGGTGGCATAAATGGATCACATGTTGATTATCATTATTTCGACAATCATCTTGCTATTTCGATTTGTGTAGTGATGTAATCATGTATAGTATAACCACTTCATCATGTACATGTGCAAATATGCTAGGAATATCACATACAGATAATTAACTATATATATATATATATATATATATATATATATATATATATATATATATATATATATATATATATATATACATACGGTTAGGTAGGGGTGATAATAATAAGAATTCCTTAATACATTTATCAAAAAGGAGAAATTTCAAGAAGGCGCTTTTGTTTAAGCTAACTTTTAACTTTAACAGAAAGCGAGGAATGTCGTATCTGTAACGCTCCTGAAGACGGTTAAGGAACTCCAGGAGACTTTTCTATCGCATTAAGGAATTCTTATTATTACCCTTACCTAACCGCATTGACTAGAACGGTATTCTTCATTTGCGTACATATGTACATAAATAGACACGTATAATCATAATAATAAATGAGCACATGCATGCGCGCAGCGGGGAGGAGTGGTGTGATAAGGATAGATGTGGTGGCCCAATAATCACCGTCTGTAATCTAGGAGGTATCGGGCCGAGAGGACGCGGCATTATCCAGGTATCCCTTACAGCTTTCGGGCCCCAATCTACACCTGAGAACATTATGCAGGGTACATACTGGGGTCAAGAGGGCACGCCATTTCCCAAGATTTCATGTATGCCAGGAGTTTTACCCCTGCAACACCATCCATCGCCTTTCGTGTTTATAGTACTAGGACCTGATCTCAAGATCAAAGGACTCTTAGGGCACTAAGACCGTAGGCTTCTTCTAGCAGGAGGGGGGAAGGCACCTTCAGTGGAAGCTTCTGGCACTGATATCCGCTCTTAACGCCCAATTGCGGCCAAGAAATCTATCTTATATGCATCTTCTTGCACTGTGACTCTAGGATGCTACTGGCACTGATATTCATTTGGATAGTAAAGCTTCTGGCACTAAGATTCGTTTTCACAGGCCGCTTCTTGCACTGAAATATGTTCTCATATTCAGCTCTCAGTACTAGGATTCTCTCTCATTAGAAATTTATGCAACTAGGATTTACTTTCATAGCCCGCATCTGAAATCCGCACGCATAGGACACTATTGGCACTGAAATGTACTCCTATAAGCCCCTTGTGACCCCCACATCCTGCTTTTATACTTATAGACCGATTATGACACTGAAATCCGCTTTTATAGGACATTTTAGCACTAGGATTTACTTAAATAGATAGCTTATGCACTAAGACTCTTCTGGTACTAGGGTTCGCTCTGATAGGCCGCTTCTGAAACTGAAATCCGCTCTCTTAGGACAATTTGTCACTAGGATTTACTTAAATAGATAGCTTATGCACTAAGACTCTTCTGGTACTAGGGTTCGCTCTGATAGGCCACTTCTGAAACTGAAATCCGCTCTCTTAGGACATTTTAGCACTAGGATTTACTTAAATAGATAGCTTATGCACTAAGACTCTTCTGGTACTAGGGTTCGCTCTGATAGGCCGCTTCTGAAACTGAAATCCGCTCTCCTAGGACAGTTTGTCACTAGGATTTACTTAAATAGATAGCTTATGCACTAAGACTCTTCTGGTACTAAGGGTTCTTTCTGATAGACCGCTTCTGGCATTGAAATGCGCTTTCACAGGCGGTTTCTGGCTACCCAAATCTTCATCTACAGGTCATATCTAGTGGTAGAAAGCACTCCAATGGTTGACCTTATCACTAACCTAATCGCTTTTGATAACAAGTCTCCTTCCTAAACAGGGCATTATTAGGAAAGAGGAAAATAAGAGTAGGCCTATGTCCGCCTATGTTTCTCGCAAGCATGGAGACCTATACTGCACCATAATAAATGGATGTATAATAGGCTTTGGAAATGCATGATAAAGAGGTGTAGAATAACAGGCCTTAGAATTATAGACTGAAATGTCGTGAAGCAATGGGCTTGGAAATAATAATATATAAAAGGTCGTATAGTTGTAGGCTTTGGAAGTCCTATAATTAAAGCCTTTGAAAAGGCTTCATATATAATTGGTCATATGATACTGCAGTAATGGCCAAAAGTTTTGAGACTAATATATATTATATTTTTTCCATTCGTTTTAAAATTCACGTGATAGGATTAATCGGTGCTACTGTAGCATGATCACTACCAATAGACTTTTACTGTAGTATGATTCCTGCCCTAAAAATAATAATAATAATGAAAGAATGAACTTTTTCATCAAATCCTACTCTTTTATAGTCTTGCTAAACAGTAGGCTCGCCATTGCAAATGAATTTACTTTTTAAATTTATTCATTTATTACTTTTAAAATAAATAAAATGATTATGTTATTTTAATTAAATAATTTGGGTAGGAAACCTGCTACAGTATAACCGATTAATCCATGAGACTATATTTTAAGATTGCAATTTTTTTAACAATTTTAATTTTGGTTTGTGACTCAGCAACGTTTATTTGAAGCTCATATCCAAGTTCTTTCTAAGAGCAGAAAAAATAAATATGATTATCGATGTTTTTTAATAAAAAAGATAATTACAAATCATCAAGTTCAGAAAATGTATTAAAATTAAGGCATGGCTGGGGGTTGGGGGTTGGGGGGAAAGAGGGGGGGAAAATCTAAAAAACTTAGAGCAAGAGTAAATTATTAGGAGACCAAGCAATGGCTTCGCCACTCTTTCCTACAGGGGGAGCTTGCCCTTCACTACTAAGATTAAAATTTAAAATCTAAAAAAAAGCAGCCATGGTTAAATTCTTAGAAATTTTCTGAACTTCGCCAATTATAATAATTTTAAAAAGGAACTCGTAACTAAATTTCCCCCCTTTCAAAATATCACATTGCTAAAATATAGAGTTATAGAAGAAGATATAAAAATAAATGTTCTGAACTTCACCATTTGTAATTCTTTGGGTTTAAAAAAATCACAAAATTTCGATACTTATATTTATTTCTGAACTTCAACATTTTGTTTTTTTGATATTGTAAAAGAATTATTAGAAATAACTTTGATAAAACAAACATAAGTCATAACCAAACTAAGATAAAATTATTATTCAAATACTCAAAAAAATCCCCTTCTTAAATTATAGAGTTAGTGAGATGATGATGATGATGATGATGATGATGATGATGATGATATGTACTGGAAACCTTTTAATTTGTTTAGACAAAAACCCCGTTCGTAGAGCCAGATTAGCCGTAGGCCACACACCGAAGGTCTGCCTGCGAAGCGCAAGCTGCTCCTTACAGGATGAGTGTTGAAGCCATTCTTCTTCTGTAATTATCATCTATTTCGTAATATTTGGGGGGTAAAAATAATGTTTAAATCTTTTTCATTTCCAGAAATCGTCCTTTTCAAAGAAAAGTGTGGAACTATTGTTGCTCTGCACTAAAATGGCCTGAAAAGGAGGTAGTTACTAAGAGTATTGTATCAAGGACAGGCGTGAATCCAAAGCGGAGGGGCTAGGGGGATGAAGCCCTCCCCCCCCATTGCAGACCTGTTTATGTTTATATTTCTTTCTAAGCCATATTTGTATTCTGATATTCAGAAAGAATTATGTAATAATATAGAATATATATATAAACAGTTTTTAAACCGTTGCGACGAATGTATCATATATGATATATGTCTCAAATGCAGGTTTATCTAAAAAATAATTATTAAATTTAGTACCATACATTAAATGACGTCCAAAAACTACAATAAACCACAACTCATAATTTTCTGATGTGTAGAAAATATTCGGATCTGAGAGAGTTAGTGCACATCCCCCCCTTGTGTCAGATAATGTTATCTATTATCAATGATGTGCAAGATAACCATTATTAGCCATCAATGCCCTTTTCCCAGATTACTCATAGGGAGGAATTCAGGTTAGCCCCCCCTCCCAAAGTTTTATCCTGTATCCACCACTGATCAAGGATCACCATCTAAGGAATCATTGATGAGTTTCAAATGAATGCCAAGATTGCTGCCTGGTAACGTCCCAGCAGAAGGATCAGGTTATTTGCAATACCAAGCTTGGTCACGATTGGAGAGAGGCAGGTGTGAACGCTTCAGCGCGCATATTAATGCGGAGACTTTTGACAAAGGTGTCATGTCGAGAAGGGCTGCGAAGAAACCTCATCTCACCAAGAAGAACCATACTGATATGCTGAACATTTGTTGCAAATAATAAAGGATGGACTGTTCAAGACTGGGGATAGTGATATTCTCTGATTAAGCTCCCTTCCGCTTGTTTATAGCTGCTGGAAGATCCCTTGTTAGCTTTCACGAATCCTGTGTCGTGTCCAAGGTAAAGCATCTGGATTCTCTTCATGTCTGGGGCTGAACTGATCTAAATGAATTGGAGCACTAACAATTTTGCCATGAACTCAGAATGGTACCAAAACGTGCTTCATCAGCACCTTCATCCAACATTTCAGGAGCAATTTTGAAATGATAACTATTTATTAACATGGTAACACACCTTTTGTGACTTAAGACCAGGAATTTGCCAGTTTTGAATCCAATAGATAGAATTTGTTGGCAATAATCAAACTGGGGGTTAATAAACAGAATCCACCCAATTGTGAGCATTTGTGGGTCCTTATTGAACAAAAATGGAGTGTAGCAGAATGAGGTCGAAGGGCGACTACGTGCCCTTCTGTATCCACGTGGTCCTGAGATCACCGCATGGAGCTCTGAAAGCATGGTTGATCCAGAGTGAGGGTGCAACCTACGCCGTTATCACGCCCCAGCTGTATTTGCTTAGGGGCCGATTCATCGTCTTCCATGGCCACCTTTCAGCCGCCAACATTCTTGCCTTCCGTCATAAGATCGAAATCAGTTGAACATTCCAAACCAACGTTATCACAATTCCCCCGACCCCGAAGTAGTCACCGACTTTCCCCAAAAATCGCACGTGTGTGTGGAGGGCCGCCAAAGCAACCAAAAGCCACCTCACCAGGCGTCTATATAATCCTTCAACTCAGTTTAGTAAGGAGCACGAATAGACTTCCCACCTACTACGGCGAACGAGCTGAAGGACTCACGCTTCCCCCATCGGCGATTTCGATTCGAGGACGAAGGCTAAATCGACATCCGGGAACTCTGCCATAGTCAATCGGCGAGTATCTGACGAGGATTCCCATCTCCGAAGGCCATCTACTAGTGCTCCCTCACCCGAAGCGAGAGGTAACCCGCCCCTCCCTTCGCATTCATCGTATCCCAACTGGCCCCCTTTATGCAACGAGCACGTTAGCAATTGTAACCGTTGCCGCCTGCAGATTGATCTACAACCTGGCTTACCCAATCGATCCATTCTTTGTGTGTGCTCCCCGATTTAAAATCCCACTTTAAATCACCGACCTGAATCCGACTTCCTTAATCCCCGATTTAACCAGCCTGTATCTCACGTAGACTTTAACTCAGTCTGTGAGACCATTCCCTTTAAACACAATTTCATCATCATCATCATCATCATCATCATCATCATCATCATCACTAACTCTATAATTTAAGAAGAGGATTTTTTGAGTATTTGAATAATAATTTCATCTTAGTTTGGTTATGACTTGTTTTTTTATCAAAGTTATTTCTAATCATTCTTTTATAATATCAAAAAACAAAATGTTGAAGTTCAGAAATAAATATAAGTATCGAAATTTTGTGAATTTTTTAAAACCCAAAGAATTACAAATGGTGAAATTCAGAAAATTTATTTATATATATTTTCTTCTATTCTTCTTCTATTTTATCCATAACCCTATATTTTAAGAACGAGATTTTTTGAAGGTTTGAATAAGATTTTTTCTTTTAGTTCAGTTGTTACCTAAGTAGATTTCAATTTGGTATCAAAGTTATTTCTAATAATTCCTTTATAATATAAAAAAAATAAAATGGTAAAGTCCAGAAATAAATATATGTATCGAATTTTTGTGACTTTTTTAAAACTAAAAGAATTACAAATGGTGAAGTTCAGAAAATTTATTAAAATTTGGGCATGGAAATTATTATAGCAAATTTAGATGGAGAAAAGAAAAAAGAATCATGATAGGCCGTAGGACACAGACAGAAGAAGAAGAAGAAGAAGAAGAAGAAGAAGAAGAAGAAGAAGATGATGAAGATGAAGATGAAAAGGGTGTTCAGGGTGTTAAAATAAAGAGTCTATAAAGGGGATTAAAAAAGGCGGTTAAGATTAGCAAATAAGGCCGTAGGCCACACACCCGCAGGGGTGCCTGTGTAACCGAGCTCTTCCTTAACAGAACAGCGGCTTGTAACTCTATATTTTAGCAAAGTGATATTTCGAAAGGGGGGAAATTTAGTTTAGAGTTCCTTTTTGAAATTATTATAATTGGCGAAGTTCAGAAAATTTTAATAATAATAGACTTTGAATTCCGAAATTTTTGGAAAGTCTACTAGTAGTCTTTGTAAATTAACTTGTCGTATAGTAATGGAATTGAAAATGCAAAAAAAGGTTCTACAATAGGCTATGAGAACCCCCAAGTTTTTAGCTTAAAGAAAGCGGTTTCAGCTGTGGATTTAAATCATCGGGGTATTATGCCAACGTGTTTCGTTGTCCATTTGTCTAAGTTTGTTGTGACGTATTTTCTATTACTCCCTAGGGGATTGCGCACCCTTCCTGCCTCAACCCCTGCAGGTGAATCGGCTTTAATTGCGATTATTTGAAAGGTCTTAGAGTTACGAACTATTCGGTTCCAAACATTTCCACTTCACAACTTTACGTTCGCTTTTGGAGAGCTATTCTTTTTCACTTTACTATAAATTATTTAAATTGAAAACCAACGAAGGCATCGCAACCAGAAAGTTTGTAAGAATCCTCGCTAGCTTAGTGGGTGCGGCGTTGGTCTTTTAACCTTAAAGTACAGGGTTTGATCCAAGCCAGAACAGAGACAAAAGTTAGCGCAAATGGAGGTCTGGCGATTGGTGAATGCGCTCGGCTTCTTCCTGCTGGGGTAGGTAGATTTTACACATCTAGCCAATCACAACACTGCTATGCTTCCTCTCCGGTTTTCACATCACGACACACTCCTCTCCTCTGCACCAAGGATTCCTGCTGATGAGTTGTATCCACAAACTTCTGATGATGAATGCGACCCCACCCTTCCCCCGGGGGTAAAGAAAGTTCTTATCTAATCGCTGGTTAGTGTCAAAATACAATACTTTACGACAACTAATTCTTTTTTTCTTTTCCTTAGTTGTTTATTTTTTTCCCTAGGAGTACATTTAACTTTCTCCTAGTTTTTCCCCCTAGGAGTACTTTTAATTTTCTCCTAATTCTTTTTTCATTCTGAGTACTTTTAATTTTCCTTAGTTGTTTAATTTTTTCCCTAGGAGTACTTTTAATTTTTTCCTAGTTTTGATTTTCCCATGAGTACATTTAATTTTCTCCTAATTCTCTTTTTTTTCCTTTGGAGTAGGTACTTTTAATTTTCTCCTAGATCTTTTTATTTTTCCCTATGGCTAATTTTAATTTTCTCCTATTTATTTTTATTTTTCCTTAGGACTACTTTTAATTTGCTCCTATTTATTTTTATTTTTCTTTAGAAATACTTTTAATTTCTCCAATAGATCAACCATCGTCCATTGTAATCAATTTTCCAACGAAATTAACTGCAGCATATATTATATTCAGACGGAGTGGGCGGTCAAGGTTAATTGAGTGACCTTTGTTCGTCTCCCAGCAGTGGCAGACGAGTTGGACGATAGGGGACTGGGGTTTCCCAATTTGAACACGTGGAAGGATTTATCTAAAGAATTGAATGCAAATGGCCTTTAGTATAATAAAGAAGGCTGCGGGACTCTGGGCTATGAAACGGAGTAACCAAAATAATATTTAATAATTACAAGAGATATAGGACATATATTCAAATGGAAAAGGTTGTAAACGGATACTCAGTGTTTACAGGGATCCAATTAACGAACTACAGGGATCAATTAAATGAACTCAAACGTGAGCTTAAAAGCGGCTGCTGTTGAGCCAATATACGAACATACACTTTACGGGTCGACTGGTCAAGAAACCACAATTTAGTCGTTGGAGCCTAGCTTGGGGTTGGAGGCTTTGTGAGATGACACAGAGGATGGGTGATCGAACAAGTAAATCGTAATCGATGGAGTTTAACCTTGAGGAGAGAATTCGAGGTAGTACTTGCGCCAGACGAGGTTAAAACCGAATCCAAGGAAGGCCAATTGACTGGGGCTAAATTTACTTCGGTGAGGATTCTTGATTTCGATCTCAAGAAGGGGAACGGAGCTGAATAGAGAAAACAACGTGTCTCGTGCAGAAAGGCGGGCCTATACTGCTTTTCCCCGGCTGAGCCTAGCATTATATATGGGCCTGCCGGAAGCGAAAATGCATCAAACCAAGGATGGACATATTCTTAACCAAGTAGTCCACAGGGGGATAGAGAACTCCAGCGGTGTTCCTTAATAACGCCCGGAGAGGTGGGCGGCGTCTTCTTGCGCCCGCGCGCTTGGAATTCTTGCTTTTGTCTTATCAGCGAAAGTGGCCTGAGTCTCTCACGGTTCCCACGACTTTTCTCCGCGTCGCCCGACCTTGTACCCAGCCTCATGGCTTCTCGGTCACATGGCGGTATTAACCTCTATTCCAGACAATTGACATGTAATGAGGTAGGTATCAAAATACAACAGTACCTGAAAAATAAAACTTCTTACTACACTAGAGATGAAAGAATTATCGGGGTAAAATATTATCTAATAGCATCCTTGCCCTAGTCAGATACCCTAGCATCGACATAAAAAAATGTCTAGCCAAGGCCTGAAATGCTTAATTTTTACGTCAAAGAAATACCAATGGGTAAAATTTGAGACTAGCTAAAACTTTCATTGGATCGCCGTTCCCATGGCAACTCGAAGAAAGTCATCGTGTTTATCCATTTTAATTGTTTGCATTTGATTTTGTTGTTTAAATTGCTCTATGGGACTATCCAACCACATATTTGGGTTAGGTGAGTGAAGATGAATGGTGGGTAAATATGGATAGAATAGATAGGTTAGGACAAGTTAGGCCTGTCTGTTAGTAAGAGGGACATGGAACCTGTTAAGTTGACTAACAGATTCGATGTCCTGAGAGAGGAAGAGGTTACAGGGAGTTACAAGGAAACAAAGTACCCTAGGAGACCTTACTGTCCATTCAAAGAGGGTACCTTTGGATTAGCAATCGAGCGGGCACATGGCTGCTCAATTGTTTTGCGTCCCTAAACGGCCACTTTTCAAGACTTTGTCTAGTCTTGACTTGAACTGGTCAACAGATTCACTGTTGACAACTTCCACTGGAAGTGCGTTCCACTTACCGCAGATACTGTAGGTGAAAAAATTTCCACACAGATTGCGGTTGTAACGCTTCAGTTCAAGTTTGAAGCCGTGATTGCGCGTTCTGTTCTCACTCAGTGTGAAAATATCCCGGTAGTCAACATTGTCGAACCCTCGAAGTATTTTGAAAACTTCGATGAGCTGACCACGCAGTCTACGGGTTTCCAGCGAGAACAGATCTAATTCCCTTAATCTATCCTCATAACTTTTATGTCGGATAGAGCGAATCAGTTTGGTTGCCCTAGCTTGTACGCGTTCCAACCTTGCGATGTCCTTTCGAAACGAAGGACTCCAAAATTGTACGGCATACTCCAGGTGCGGCCGAACGAGGGAGTTGTACAGACAAAATACTATCTCCTTGTTACGGTATCCAAACTGGCGCTTTATATAGCATAACATCCTTTGGGCTTTCTTCTCTGCCTCGATACACTGTTTCGAGAACTTGAGGTCGCTAGTGATAGTAACACCCAAGTCCTTCTCAGTGTCACTCGATTCAAGAGCAGTGCCCTTAAGGATATAATGAGATCGGGGGTTTCTGTGGCCGATATGCATTACTTTGAATTTCCCTACGTTAAAAAGGCATTTGCCACGTGTCCGACCACTCTCCAATCTTCCCAAGATCTTCCTGCAGGCGGGCAGTATTTCCATCCTTTGCAACGTTCATACCAAGCTTGATATCGTCGGAAATTTGGAAATCTTGGCAACCATGTCACCGTCCATGTCGTTGACGTAGGTGATGAATAGTAGTGGTCCCAGGACAGAACCTTGACGCACCCCGCTAGTAACGGGCACCCACTCAGAAGCCTGTCCATTCACCACCACCCGTTGCCGTCTGCCACTTAGCCAGTTCTCGATCCAGCCGGCTAATTTTCCGTCCATGCCCAGCGCTCGCACTTTCCGGAGAAGGCGGCGGTGTGGTACCTTATCAAAGGCTTTCTGAAAGTCTAAGTAAACCACATCCACCGCCTCGTCCCGATCGTGCTCACTGAACACGAAGTGGAAGAAGTCCACAAGGTTCGTCAGGCATAACCGTTGCCTTCGGAAGCCCTGCTGGGAACTCCTCAGTAGCAGGTTTGACTCTAAATACGACGGTATTTTCTCCACCATCATGCTTTCCATGAGGTTACCGACTATCGAAGTCAGACTGATAGGTCGGTAGTTTGACGGATGGCTGGGGTCTCCTTTCTTGAAGAAAGGAGAACGCATCCGGTCCGGATTGACATGTTAAAGATAGCGCACAAATGTTGTGATACTTCATCGCACACTTCCTTCAATACCTTGGATAGAAACCCGTCCGGTCCAGGGGACTTATTCGTCTTTAGGTCAGCGATATTTTTCTTTATTTCTCCTTCGGTGAAGTCCATTGCCTCCAGCTTTTCCCCCGAGTAGGAATCCGTGGGCTGGGGGATGGGACCACACTCTTTAGTAAACACTGAGGAGAAGTAGTCATTGAGAAGGTTAGCATTTTCTGCATCTGAGTGAGTTAATGCACCCTCCTCGTCCACTAAGGGCCCAATCTTACGATCGATTAGTTTACGGCTATTTACATAGCCGAAGAACTCCTTGGGATTTTCCTTGCAGAGTCTCGCCGCTCGGAGTTCCTCAGTACGCTTAGCCGCGCTTATGCTGGACTTCACTTTCCTGGCTAGCCTCCGGTACTCGTCAAAGGCACCTGAGATCTTCGATCACCGGTACGCATTTCTCTTCTCCCTAAGCAGTTGGCCGATTTCTCGATTAAACCATTTGGTTAAACAGAAGACCGACGGAGGCATTTCAGAGGGATGCAACTTGATTGAAGACTCATGAATTTATTTTTGAAATTGTTCCACGAATCCTCAACCTCTTCGCATACCGCTAGCCTTACATCAGTCAGCCCAGCACGAAGGCTTGCAAAGTCTGCTCTTCTCAAGTCAAGTTTCCTTGATTGACTGGCAACAGACCTTACCTTCGGGATCTTGACGGTAAATCTAACTAGCTGGTGATCACTTCCACCGAACTCTTCGCCTACAGAGACATCCTCAACGATATCATCCTCAGAGGTGAAGACCAAGTCGAGGATATTGTCTCCTCTCGTCGGTTCTCTGACCCATTGAGTGAGGAACTCGTTGTTGGCGAACTCCAGGAGTAGCGCGCTCTCGCCACAGGCTGCTCTGGTTTCCCAATCAACTTGACTGTTGAAGTCGCCCATAACGATGCACACTCTGCCTTGAACAAGCTCACCCAGCAGCTAGAACAGTTCCCTGTCCTTCTTAACGGGTTGGGAAGGGGGTCTGTAAAGCACCAGGGTCCTGTATCTGACAGCACTTATCTCTAGTTCAACGCCTAGGAGCTCGTGATCGGATATAACGTTGGAGTTCGTAGATTTTATTGTATCCTTGACATACAACATTACACTGCCACCCTCTCTGTCTGGCCTATCTTTGTGGAAGAGTTGGTAGCCAGGAACCGTGAATTTGCCTTCAAAGTCTCGGTTTGAGGTTTTTATCCACGATTCTGTTATGGCTACCATTTCGGGTTCTTCCGTCGCTACGAGGCCACGGAGCTCAGGAAACTTGTTCCTGATTGACCTCGCATTGAACAGAAGAACTTTCAGGGAGTCCCTTAATGTAGGGATCCCTATACTCGTCCGTTTCCCGGCTTCTTAGGCGCTCCCGCCTATTGATCAGAGTCGTTTCGGAGTCTTCCAGAAGGCAAGCTTCATGTGCTGCTGTTCGTCCGACCGAGTCGTCAAGCCTCGGCGTGCCGTGGCTCCCAACCAAGCAGCACAGACGGTCCCCGAAGGGGCCATCGATTAGTCACCAGGTGGACAACAACGAAGCACGCCCCTTACTAAACTCCTACTAGTTTCCTTCACAACGGCCAGGATCTCGGAGTAGCGTTCAATGGATATCCCTCGACCCAAGGCTTTTTATTGGCCTTGCAACCAACATGGAAACAAAGGGCCGTCACCTCGGACCAATGCTACCAAAAGCACCCGTCAACGGGCACTGGGAACGGTCAATAATTACGCGCCAGGGAAGGGGTTAACGGGGCACTACCCTCATCCCATTTATCGTACCCCAACACCTAGGACACCTCTAGTCCTAGTCTCTCGCAACCAGTGAGCGTCGATTGGCGTTGTTTATAGAGGTTCCAAAGCCTCTCTTCTGACGCATGAGGTAGCTGCCAGGTCCTTATGTAGATAGAGGCAAAAAGTGAAATATTTGGTAGTTTGAATGAGAACAGGAGGGATGGTAATGCTAGGCCTAGGGGCACTAGGAGGATGACTCAGGTAATTGTGATTGGTGAATCTCAGATTAGATATTTAGATAGGAAGTTAAGTGCAAGCAAATGGAAGGGAGAGAGTTTGTTTGCCGGGTGCTGGTGTAAATGATGTGTCGGAGAGGTATGAATGTCTGGTGTCTGGGTGTGAGAGGGATGCAGTTGTGATTACGCATGTGGGAGTAAATGATGTAAAGAAGGTGGGTTCATGTGAGTTACGAGTGAGGTACAAAAGATTAGTTGAAAGGATGAGTGTAAGTAGAGTGAAAGGCGTTGTTTCAGGTGTGCTTCCGAGATTGGATGTGGGGATGGAATGGTTGTCTCGTGAAATTGGACTGAATGAGTATGTGAAAGGCCTGTGTGAGGAGTCAAGATTAGTGTTTGTAGATGTTTGGAATGGGTTTTATGAGAATATGGCATTGTATGCATTGGATGGACTCCATCTAAGTCCGGCTGGCGTTGACGTGTTGTGGCAGGAGTTAGATATTGTAGTTGGGTCTTTGCATGCGGGAAACTAGTTACTGATAGTGGTCAGGGAAATATAAGAGTACAGGGTGGGGCAGGGAAAGGAAAGAAATGCAGAGGAGATAGATTGGAAGGTATATATTCTAAAAGAGGTGCTTCAGGGATAGGAGAGCTGAGTTGTCTTTATACCAATGCTCGTAGTCTTAGAAATAAGAAAGGTGAGTTATTTAGTTATATTATTGATGAAGATATAGATATAATATATGTAATAGAATCATGGGTTAATGAAAATAAATTTAATGGCAACGGGAGTGAATTTTAACTACAGGGTTACGATATGTACATTAGTCAAAGGAGAGATAGGACGAGAGGTGGGTTGATTATTTATATAAAAAATAGCCTTTCTTCAAATCTAAATAATTCTATAAAGCAAAAAGAAGTTGAGTCACTGTGGATAGATATTAGAGTCAGTAAAAATAGGATAATACACTCGGGAGCCTTTTACAGACCACCCGGACAGACTGACTGTATTGATGAGGGAAATAAGGAAATGATGTGAAGTAGATACAGTTATTCTTGGTGACTTTAATTTAAATTCTGTGGACTGGGAAAATATGATAGGAAGGGATAAAGCAAGTTGTAAGTTTATAGAATGCTTTGAGGATAATTTTTTTACTCCATTTGTCAATAAGCCAATCAGGGGTATCAATATCTTAGATCTGGTTATTTCAAATGATGATCACTTGGTTCAGGAATTGACTATCGGGGAAGCATTGGGGAATAGTTTTTATCAGATGGTTCTTTTTAACTTTGAAATAGTGAAAGGTAGAACATCAACAAACTCCACAAAAACTCCAAATTTTTATAGGGGAGATTACGATAAATTACGAAACTTGCTAAATCAGATTAGGCGGGCTATAGAATTTAGGGGGAAGAATAATTATGAGATTTGGGACACTTTTAAGACTATATTAAACATAGTGCAGGAGCAGTGTATTCCAATGAGGGCTATAAGGAAGAAATGTAGCAAGCCGGTGTGGTGGAATCAGGAGATAGCTAGGAAAATTTCTGAGAAAAAAAGAGCATACCAGAGATTACAGAGAGAAAGTACTTTTAAGAATTTAAATCGTTATAGGTCGACCAGAAATGAGCTAAATAAGATTATTAAGAAGAGCAAAAGCGCGGCAGAAATTAATTTAGCTCAAAATAATAATAAAGATCCAAGAAAATTCTTCCGCTATTATAGAATTAATAACAAATCTAACAGTGATAAAATTGGGCCTATTAGATATGAAGGGGTTTTGAAAGAATCGGATTAGGAAATAGTAGAGGTTCTTAATGATCATTTTTCTTCAGTATTTACACAAGAGAATCAAGATAGATTAATTGATGATAATTTTAGGTCAAGGGAAATACGAGGGGCGGTCAATAAGTTTTACAATTCAGATATAAGGAAACGAGATATGACGAAAAGTGTTTTATTATTTTTCAATATAACTACCCTCGACTTCAATGCACTTGCGCTACTTGTCCCTGAGGCTTCGAATTCCCGACAACCAGAAATCTGCCGACTGCTGTTCAATCCACTCCTGGACGGCGAGCTGGACATCTTCATCGTCCCCAAACCGGCGTCCACGCAGTGCAGCCTTGAGCTGGCGGAATAAAAAGTAGTCGCTAGGGGCCAGATCTGGACTGTAAGGGGGATAGTTGAGCTCCTCGAATCCGCACTCGCGCAGGGAAGCTTGTGCAACTCTGTCCTTGTAGACTTTGACGACTTTGAAGTCGATCATGGGGCGTGAGGTTTCGTGAGGTTTCGTGAGGTTTCTAGGGACCCAACGGGCAGAGACCTTCGTCAAGACCAAATTGTCGTGGATGATGTGGATAGCACTTCCATGTGATATTCCAAGTTCTCGCTCGATTTCTTCGACCTTCACCCGTCGATTTTTGAGGATGATCCTCTCCACACGGGCCACATTGGCCTCGTTGGTCACGTCTGACGGGTGTCCTGGACGGGGGTCATCTTCAAGGGACCCACGACCATGGCGGAACTCCCTATTCCAGCGAGCAATGGTTGCATAAGAAGGGGCGGTGTCGCTGTACACTGCAACCATGCGTTCATGGATCTCTTTTGCATTCTTGCCTTCCTTGGTCAAAAATTTGATCACTGCGCGGTGCGCAACCTTCTCCATTGTTGAAAAAATTGTGACTGACGATGTGCGATCAGCTACTGCTTCTTAAATAGACGAGGCAGGAGCGTGCGGCTGCAGATCCTGACTTGACATAACTTGTCCTAACACCCCCACAAACATCCATCCCCCTTCCTCTGTTTTGCCCTACCGATTCGCAAAACTTATTGCCCGCCCCTCGTAGTGTTGAATACCGTTAATGTGAACAGGTAAATAGTTAAAGGGCTTATATTGGAATTAAATACTAGTAAGTCATCTGACCCAGACAACATTCATTTAAGGCTACTCAAAGAAAGTGTAGATAGTAATGCAGTAGCTCTAGAGAAGATATATACTAGATCACTAGAGTTTGGGGAAATATCCAATGATGGGAAATTAGCGAATGTAGTGCCAATTTTTAAAAGGGAAGTAAAGAGGACCCAAATAACTTTAGGTCGGTAAGTTTAATTTTTATCGTTTGTAAAATTCCTAAGAAGATGTTAAGAAGGGGATTTCTGAGTTCTAGAAGAAGTAGATCGTGTTTAACAAATTTATTGGATTTTATGGATATGTTACTAAACAATTATATAAGGGAAAGAATGTTGATGTAATTTACTTAGATTTTAGCAAAGCTTTTGATAAGGTTCCACATAGGAGACTAGTTCACAAATTGAAAATGCATGGGATATGTGGTAGAGTTTTGAATTGGATAGCTGAATGGCTGAAAGACAGGAAATAGAGAGTTGTGCTGAATGGAGTGAGGTCACAGTGGAGGGACGTTATCAGTGGAGTACCTCAGAGATCCGTTCTAGGCCCTTTATTATTCATAGTTTATATAAATGATCTTGGGGAGGCTGTAAATAGCAAAGTGTCAATTTTTGCTGATGACACTAAATTGGCAGCTGTAGTAAAAGAAGTTGAGGGTAGCTTTAAAGTGCAGAGTGACTTAAATAAGTTATTAGCTTGTGCTGAGAAGTGGCAGATACCTTTTAACCTTAAAAAATGCAAAGTTCTTAACATGGGAAGGGATAATAGGGAATTTAACTATGAAATGGATGGGCATTGGCTGAATTCAGTTGAGGATGAGAAAGACTTAGGCGTAGTAGTAGATAGGTCACTGAAGTTTTCAAAGCAGTGTATTGAGGCAAAAAATAGAGCAAATAGGGTGCTAGGATACACTTACAGGAATGTTAGCTACAAGAGTAAAGAGGTTATCCTTAAACTCTACAATTCATATGTTAGGCCACATTTAGAGTACTGTATACAAGCATGGTCACCACATTTTAGACATGACATCAACCTGCTAGAGTCAGTACAAAGGAGGGCAACGAAAATAATGCCTTCCCTGAAGCACATTGAATATGAAGATAGACTGAGGGTACTACATATGTTCTCATTTGAGAGAAGATGTGTGAGGGGAGATATGATTGACCTTTTTAAAATATGTTCTGGGGTGGATAAGTTGGATTTTAGCAAGTTATTTGAGTTGAAAGGTAGTAATAGGACTAGGGGGCACCACTTAAAAAATTTAAAAAACGGAGGTTCAGGTTGGATGTTAGAAAATATTTTTTCACCAATAAAGTGGTAGATTACTGGAATAGTTTGCCATCTGAGATGGTAGACAATCCAAACTTGAATGTATTCAAACGTAAATTAGATGATTATATGGGAAGGGAGGGTTAACTTTTGGGGGTATTCTGGACTCAATCCTGTGGATGCACTTTTTTATTATTGTATATTACGATTAATTTGGATTTTGGCGAGTCTTGATGATGATGCTTTTTGTTTTTGACAGATTCCTGTGTATGGTTCGAATTGTATATTGTAGATGCATGATCAGACACAATCCTATGGACGCATTTTGTGGGTGAGTTTTGACAGATGCGGATGACCTTTGATAGGTCCTTGTAGCTTTTGTTATCAGTGAAATTATGTTATGTTATGTTATGTTAAGGAAGAAAAGTGAAAGACTAATTAATCAGAGACAGAAGAAGAGCTCAAATATGGGCAAGCATGGAATAAATATCATAAAGTAAAAGTGCGTATTGCAAGGGCTGCATGTATGTAAGTGTGGGGAATGAATATCTTGAGAACAAGCAGACGCTAGTTTGTTTATACAGCGTCAACCGCTACGCTCCACATGGGCTAAGACTTTACTCTTCCCCCCCCCCCCCTGTTTTCCCGCTGCCCAAGATGTGAAGTTGCTCTCAAAGAAGGATTTCAGTCAGCAGATTTCGTAGTCCGTTATTATAAACATAGGAGGGTGTGAAAGCGTTTAGAATCAAAATCTGGCTGCCTAAGGCTTCGTCGGCAGAAAATCTATGAACAAGCTCACTGTCCCCTCCGATTGTTTATGTTCATTTTCGCCAAATAGACGAAATCTCACCTTTCACGGGCGTAAACCTGAAGGGATGAAGTGTCGCCACGTTGAAAATTTATGCCCTAGGAGAGAGACTTAACTATGGGCTAGTTAGGGTTCACCCCTCCTAAACTCCCTCGTCTCCCTTCCCCCCAGAGGATAATGGACGTATATAGTTCGATCTTGAGAAATTTAAGAGAGAATCTGCGTAGCAACTGAGAGTTTTGAAGGGGGAGTCCCTGGAGCTTTCTGCCCAGAATAAGTAGTGCCTCTTGTTATCGTTTAGGAATCCTACAATGAGTAATTTATACCTTTTTCTTTTAGATTATAGGGATATTGTTCATAATCCTCTTCTTATTCGCTCCTATATCCTCCTGTCGAAAGATCTCATTAGACATGTTTTACTCTATGAGTTTCATAAATGTGTCAATGAAAGTATAGCGGCAAAATCCATTTAGAGCACTTATCTGGATAATGCAGTATATGAAAGAAGTTGCAAGAAGTGGTTATTCCTTTTCCGAAGTAGAGATTTCAGTCTAAAAGATGGACCAAAAGAAGGTCGTACAAAAAAAAATTGATTCAGAAGAGTTGGAAGCTGTTGTCACAGCAAATCCTGTTACAACTTCTAGGGAGATCGCAGGGCATTTAACGTAACCCACACGACTGCTCTACGCCAAATGAAAAGAATTGGAAAGGTCTCTGTGATTTGAAAATGGGTCCCGCACAAACTGTCCACGACGAATCTGTAGCAGCGTGTTGCTTAATGTGAGACATTGCTTTCACGAAAACTCCAGGCACCATTTGGGGGTCAGTCTTGTTACTGCTGATGAGAAGTGGATCCTTTATCATAACGTCAAACGCTGCCTTTTGTGGATCAGTTGAAGAAGTAGAATTTCTCAACAACCGAGAGGAGAACTTCATCCAAAGATCATGTTGAGTGTATGGTGGGATATTAAGGGAATTGTCCATTACGAACTCTTAGACAGCAATCAAGCAATGCTAATCTTTACTGCAATCAACTTCGTCGTTTCAATGCCGCTCTTCGCCATAGGCGACCCTCCTTAGTCAACACAAGGGATTGTGATCCTCCATCACGATAATGCCCGTCCTCACACAGCTCGAATGACTCACGACCTCTTGGAGGAGCTCGGTTGGGAAATGTTGCTTCATCCCCCATATTCTCATGACCTTCCTCCTTCTGATTATGACTTGTTTAGGGGATTACATAACCATTTGGATGGAGTTAGTTTGACATCAAGAGAAAAGGTTGAAAAAGAATTTGATTCATATTTTGCATCAAAACCTAAAGAATTTTACAAGCGTGGCATTTATAAGCTTGTTGAGAGATGGAATGAAGTTCTAGAAAGCAATGTGAAGTTATGTTTATGATTAAATATTTCCATATTTATAAGGTTTTCACTTTTAATATAAACCCTAATATTGGATTACTTTCGTTCCAACCTGATATTTCGAATAACTGTAATCACTTAAAAAAAATTTAATTATTCTTAAGTCAAGCACATTTTAGCGAATTCATATGTATAGAATATATTGAGTGGTTAATGTTGTTAATATTATAATTACAGTTTGAATTTTCATATTTTTCTCTGCCTTAATTATAATAACATCATATTGGAGAAGTATTTTAGGCCATCATTATTATAGTGACGTCATATTGGAGAAGTATTTTAGGCCATCATTATTATAGTGACGTCATATTGGAGACATTTTTCAACCGAGATATTTTCCTAACCTTTTCTGCTCTTTCTCTGTTTGGGATTTGACAGCTTTGCGGGATGACTTGTGTTGGGTGTGCAATGTATTTTTCAGACATCGTAGAAGAGGTTCACAGCGATCCGAATCTTGTCATAGATTTCTTGTTTGGCATTATTCTAGTTTCAGCCACACCACTAATCGAAACCATGTTGTTATACCGGGTGTCCTCCAAAAATTGAGTGCGTATTTTGCTGAAATTAAAAACTTTTATGAAGAATTTTTGTTGAATTATGTTCATCATGTTCAAATTGTGCTCTGCACAAAATTGTAGTATTCCGTGTACAGGATGTCCCAAAATTTTAATTTGTTTTTCAATCCTTTAATACTGAATACAGAAGAGCGGATTTTTTTTTGTGATAGCTCGGATCAGAGGAGCGAAATCTAATGAAGTACGAGAAAAGTTTCAAAGAAAGTTTAGAAAACCTGGACTTACCTACAACGCGATCCGTTCACTTGTGAAAAAATTTAAAAGAACCGGATCCGTACATGATGAGAAAGGAAGAGGACTGAAAAAGATTGACCCCACCAAAACTGAACAAATTCGACAATTGTTTGAAAATGAACTAAGAACTTCAGTGAGAAAGGCCAGTCAGAGACTTGATATGCCAAAGACAACAGTGCACAGTCTTGCGTTCAACACTTATGAAAAAGCCTTGTCACACATTCAATTACTGCACTCCCTTAATGAAGAAGATTATCCAAATCGAGCAGCAAGTTGGGCTAGGCAGAATTTGTGGATCAAATTGAAAATGAAAACCTATTAGATAACATCTCATTCAGTGATAGAGCGACTTTCCACAAAGTTAATCGACACAAATGTCGTATCTGGGAAAATGAAAGACCAAATGGTTTCATGGAATAGAAAACGAGACTCTCGAAAAGTTGACGTGTGGTCTGGAATAACCAAATAGAGAAATTTATGGCCCATTCTTTTTTCATGAAACATCTGTGACAAGCAACATATATCTTGATATGCTCCAACAATTTCTAGAACCACAGATTGTTGAAAATAACATTGTTGATAGTGTCGTGTTTCAATAAGATGGTGCACCATGTCATTATGCTCTAATTGTCCGAGATTACCTGAACAGTCGCTTTCCAAATCGATAGATTGGACGTGGAGAAGCTAGACCTTGGCTTCCGCTTTCTTTAGATTTAACTCCCCTGAATTTTTGGGGGCGTGGGGTTTTATCGAAGCGAAAGTGTATCGTCAAAAAAGTTAGTAATTTAACGGAACTTAAAGGACGCATACTTTCAGCAGCGCTGGACATATCTCCTGAAATGTTCCTGAATGTTTTTCGCAATGCAAAAGATCAATTTGCAGAGATACGGACGGAGCACAGGTTGAATAATTTAAATAAAGTTTTTCTTTTCTTTTGCTTTTGATGATTTTTTATTTTCTTTTGTGGTCATAATTGAGCCGGAAAAATAAACATAATTTTTTATTCTTTTTAATAGCCATTAAGACGGGATTATGAAATGGATTGAAAAACAAATTAAAGTTTTGGGACACCCTGTACATGGAACACTACAATTTTGTGCAGAGCACAATTTGAACATAATCCAACAAGAATTTTCCTAAAAGTTTTCAATTTCATCGAAATACGCACTCAATTTTGGGACACCCTGTACATCTATATCTTCAATATAGATATATCGGTTAGCATCACATTGTGGTAAACGTTGATTTAATATAGATACCGAGACCTACTTATTAGCCTAGCCATACTACTCCTACTTAATAGTCTAGCCTCACTAGTTCTACTAAATAGTATAGCCACACTTGTATTCTTAATAGCATATCTAGCTAGATAATATTATAACTAGCATAGTTGTACAAATGCCAAACTATTCTAGTCCTATTTAATAGCCTAGCTAGGTAAATCTTGGTAAATATCCTAGCTAAAATAGTTCTAATAAATAACCTAGCAAGCCTAGTGATATTTAATATTATGGCTTGATTGTCCTAGATAATAGCTTGCTAGCCTGTTCCTAGTTAATAGCCTAGCGAGGCATACCTAATTAACAGTCTACTTAGCCTAGTCCGAGTTAATATCCTCGCCATCCTACTTATATTCAATAGCCTAGCTACTATAGTCTTATTTAATGTACGTGATGGCCTATTCTTAATGAATAACCACACTAGTCTAGTGTTAGTTAATAGCCATGCTAGCGTAATACTCTGTAATAGGCAAAATAGCCGATAACTAGTTCATAACCTTGTACCTTAGTCTTAATTAATAGGCGTTATCTTAATCCTACTTAATAGCCCTACTAACATAGTCCTAGTTAAAGCTCTGCTACTCTATTCCTAGTTAATAGCCTTGTTATGCTACTCCTATTTAACTATGCCACAGGAGGTTAGGGAGTTGTTTAAACGGCGTTAATTTGTTACGTGAGCGAAGCAAAGCTGGTCTTTGGGTGAAGCAAATCTCGTGCTGTGTTCATCTTTTGTCCGCAATGAGCGGCTGGCTCAATGTAGCCAGCTAAAACCAATGCTACCAAAGGTTATTGAGGTCACTTAGTTCAAATACGATATAAGCGGACCACCAGGCGGCGCCACCTAGTGACTAGAGGTGCTAAATCAGCCATTTTCGACGCAGTTCCACTAGATCATGTCCCTCAGGTTTTAGATTAATGTTTTGCACTGCCTTGCTGTATAATTACAAGTTTTAACGTGATTAAACAAAACAACACTGAATCGATATAAACTCTGCACCCACCAAGGTTTAGGTTAAGTTATTTCTTCTTGTAATATTTTAGGTTATTTGTAAAAATTCTATTCTTCCTTTTTGGCTTTCGGAAGCAAAAATGCGACAAAAATCAAAGTTGAATCCAATTTCGTCAGAATCGGATTCAAATTCAGTTTAGCCGCATTTCTCCGTCGGATAACTAAAAAATAAAAACAAATTATGACAAATCACACAAAATTCTACAATAATAATTAATATAATGTAGAGAAAAGTGATTACGGTAAAGTAAATACCCGAGATGCGGCCCGTGGCTGCCTTATGGCAGGCTGAAATTCGCGCACGTCAATTGCCGGCCCTGGTACAGAACGCGATGAAAATATCGTCAATGTTAGGATCAACATACTTGTGCGAACAGCTGTTTGGTAAGATGAAAGTGACAAAATCGAAGAGTCGTTCACAGCTCGCGGGTGACCACTTGGACGACGTTCTCTTGCCGAGTGTTAGTTCCATCACCTATGATTTTGATAAGCATTTTGCTGAAAAATGTAGCCAGGTGTCTCATTAATAAATTCTTTGATTTTTTTTCGGCGTTACTTTGGTATACGATCTCAGCGTCTTAAAGCTACTTCGGTATGCGATCTCGTCTAATTTTAAAATTTATACCACCCTTATCATAATTACCATTGCCTTATATACTTTTTATCATCATCATCATCACTAACTCTTAATTTAAGAAGGGGATTTTTTGAGTATTTGAATAATATTTTCATCTCGTTTGGTTATGACTTATGTTTTTTTTATCAAAGTAATTTCTAATAATTCTTTTATAATATCAAAAAACAAAATGGTGAAGTTCAGAAATAAATATAAGTATCGAAATTTTGTGAATTTTTTCAAACCTAAAGAATTACAAATGGTGAAGTTCAGAAATTTATTTTTATATATCTTCTTCTATAAGTATATTTTAGCAACGTGATATTTTGAAAGGGGGGAAATTTAGTTTCGAGTTCCTTTTTAAAATTATTATAATTGGCGAAGTTCAGAAAATTTCTAAAAATTTAACCATGGCTGCTTTTTTTAAGATTTTAAATTTTAATTTCATTAGCGAAGCCATTGCCTGGTTACCATATATAGTATATGTGTACCATTTATACCACCCTTATCTTAATCTATATGATACTGCATTGTATTTGTGAGCTCAAATACAAGAAATTGCTGATGAAATGAAAGCAGTTCCTTTTTTGAAAAGAAATGGTCTATTTAATGAAGAAGAAGACGTTGCACCTTCTCTTCGTTGTGGCGAAGAAATGCAAGATGTCCTAAGAAGAAATAGAAAAGGGGAATTCATACCAGCTCTCCGTTGTAAGAATAGAAGATGCCAAACCTATCGTTATATTCGCTCAGGAAGCGAATTTTTTCCATGAATTACAAACTAAAATTTGGTTAGATTTTGGAGTTATTTTTTTTATTTCATTCAGGATTTGCCATATGAATCGGTGCACGTATTGACTGGTCGAGGCACTGAAGCGATATGTGATTGGTTTAATTTATGTCGGGAAATTTGTTCACAAATAGTTTCTGTAAGAAATCTTGGAAAAATGGTTGGCACTGCAGAAGAGCCAATTCCAATAGATGAAGCTAGATTTGCTGGACGTTGGAAATATAATCGAGGACGGATGTTGCAGGGAGATCAGGCACCAGATTCAACTGACAGTGAGGCCGAAGTGCAAAACAACCGAAACCATAGAAGACACATTGATGGTTCATGGGTGTTCGGACTGAAGAAAGGGCATGACTGCAGATATTTTTATGTAGAGAAGAGAAATAGAGCAACGCTAATACCCATAATTCAGAGAGAAGTTGATGAAAATTCAGTCATTCACTCGGATGAATGGCGCGCGTACTCAGGCTTAAATAGTTTGAATTACATTCACCAAACAGTTAATCACCAATAAATTATGTGTACCCCGCTCATGGCGCACATCCTGGAGCTCATACATAGTTGGATTGCAAAATTCTAATACTTAAAAAAATGAGAGGCGTCAATGATTATTTTTGTTGCCAACTAATGAGGAAATCGGCCAATCATCTTTTTCTTGCTATCTATCCAATATTTATCTCATTAATTTATAAATAAATCATTTAATTTTTTTGTGACAGTTTATTTACTTTAAATATGCAAATCATTTTTTAAAAAATTGTTGATATCACACCGCCACTGAGATCGCATACCAAAGTAGCGCCTTTTGTTTTGTATCATATGTGGTTTCAGGGGGGGAGGGGTTATCGGTGCGGCCCTCGGGCCCGCAGGCCCTCTCGGACTAGTCGATGCGCCCTGCGATATTGTGCGGGTTGGAGACCCCTACTATAGAACAAAGCACTTCATCGTTTTCAAGGGCTGATTTGGCACAAAAAAATTGTTAGAATATCAAGGGGTGGGAGGGTGAAGTAGATTAATACTGTTATTGCTTCGTCGAACCACAATTCGTGGGAAGGAATTTTTTAGGGTAATACTTCAGTTTAGGGGCGCACGATAGGGGGCGCTGTTTCTGGGCTACAATTTGGGCCTTATGACGTCAGACGTCAAAAGGCGAAGCCCCTCAGTTCGAAAGAACTAAAAATGTTAATTTTGGGGCGAAAATAGCCTAAAGTAGGCGACACTATCGTCTTTATTATTTCGATAAGCATGCAGAGCCGATCGCACGTTTATCAAAATAACAAAGACGATAGCGCCGCCTAATTTAGGCTTGTGCCGCCAAAAATTAACATTTTTAAGTTACTTTGGAAATAGATTTCAGCCGAAATCTATCGGGACCAAGTTTCTTTTATGTTTCGTTCAGACGCGCAGAAACGATTTGTTAAAAAAGACAAAAAGGTGAGAACATTATTCTATAAACAATACGATTATATATTGGGGAGTGGGCTGCGCCCCCTAGACCCCCCCCCAATTGATTCAAATCTCGGGGTCATCGCAGGGCGATTTCCTTCACGAGCCGTAACTCGAAATTAGTCAAAAAAAGGTGAAACATATTGGAACATGGACGAAATATTATGCGGCCAGGACATGGGAACAGCGGAGGCGAACGCGTGACGCAGATGTTCAAGTTTACCCCATCTTCACCTTTCACTATTATAATTGAGCCGCGCTTCTTTTAAATGAGACCACGATATATATATATATATATATATATATATATATATATATATATATATATATATATATATATATAGAAAAGTCTATTAAATTGACCGAGAAATTAATACAAATCGTATTGAAGTCGAACAAACCGTATTCACAGGTATTGCGCTCTTTTAATTGCTTGGTTTCAGGTTTCCAATGTTTGAAATAAGGTTAAGAAGATAAGAAAAGAAGGAGACTGCAAAAGACCATTCATGGCCTACACTTGGCAGTCCTGTATATTGAATTAAGGAGTGCCAGTGTGTGAAATTAATGGTTTAGTTTCACAAAAATAGTTAAACCATTAGTAATTATAAAAAAATCAATGCATTACTAAATAATATAATTAAGTAGAAGTGCAGTCATATATTAAATAATAAAGAAGAAAGGAAAAACAAAATAACAAAACAAATACAACGCTGTGATTGGCCCCCTTTGAAGCTACCGTCTGATGTCATAAGGCCCCCTATCATGCACCCCTAAACTGAAGTATTACCTTTTTTTAATATGTCATTAAAAGAAAGGCTGGTCTGCCTATTTTTATTGCACAATTCTTCCCACAAGTTTTTAAAATACGAAGTCTGAGTGTTTATCTTTAAAACTTCGTTTTCTTTTAACGTTAAAAATAGAAAATGAATTTTATGGCTAACATTTGATTTTACTTTTTTAAGTATTATTTTCTATGTTTACAGAACACTTCTTAAACTCGCTATTCTAGATGTCCTCTATGTCTCTAAAACTGAATAAATTAATTAATCTCCTGAATATATACTCATTTTTTGTATTTCTAAAGGAATATCAAGAAGGTAAAACGTTTAAAAATTTCATTTATTGCCTAAATACCATAGAGCCCAAAATTTATTTATAATACGAATATTCTAAAAAATATATAGATAATCAGCCCGCATTATTTCCGGGCCAAGGAAGCCGCACTCTGCTGATGCGCCAGCCACAAATAGAAAACATCAATATTTAATAATGACTTAGAGTGTCAGCTAGAAAAGTGCATTATAAGCGGCAATGCGTAATGGATGGCATAGGGGCAGTTAATCATAAAATTTAAGTAAGTCATTCCCTAAGTAAACAGTGAGTTCTCGTTTGAAAGTGGAGAGGGATGTTGTGGAAACCAGTGTTAGGTAAGGAACTCCATGAGTACATATACCTGACACCGAAGGAGCGGTTTCTAAGTTTTTATATGCTAATGTGTGTCTCTGTACAGCAAGTATAAACTGATGTCCTCTGGTGAAGATATGTGGTGTTAGAACCACTTTATAGAATCCCATCTGACTCAAAACCACCTCGAAGACGAGCATTTGGAAGTCTTATGAATTTCTATAATTTGTTCTATCAATGTGTTGTGAAGGGAGCAATGCAATATTAAACTTTATTTAATCATTGACTCAAAGTAGAATGGTAGTATTGTCTCCCTTTCTTAAGGAAATAAAAAAAAATGTATTATTCTCTTTCTTAACGGACAAAAATTGCAATATTATCTTTCTCAAGGGTAAATAATAAATTTACCGATGACTGTTGTTTGGTCGGCGGTGCTCGCAGGCGTTTTCGGACTCGCTGAAGCTGTTACCTGCTTTACCGGGTAGTGGGGTTGTATAGAGCCGCGGTACTTTGTCAAGGAGTTCCGAGCGGTCAAATTGTAAATGGTAAAGGTGTTGATGTGTCTCCAATTCAAGGGCTCCAAATGTATTATTCTCTTTTTAATTCCCTGTTGACAAAAGTGAAAAAGATTTCACGTTTTTTAAGGTCGCTCCTCCTTTCCTGTGCCTCCTCTATCGAGTGGCGACTTTCTTCCGAATTGCCAGTGTTTTTTCCATGATTTCTTAGGGGTCAGTAATAAAAAGATATACTCAATGGTGGAAGATAATATGGATAGTAGTAGGTGATATTTGTTGAAAGTTCAGACGGTTGAAGGTTCAGAGGGCATTGCAGGCATTTACTAATTCATGGGGGTTTTTATTTTTATTTTTTGTTGTTTGTATTTAGTGTTTTTATCAACTTGGTTTTCGTTTGTTCTTTGTATTCATTTTATTCTTCTTACTTGTGTTTGTCTTTTTAGATTTGTTTATTTATTCTGTGTAGACTTCTAAGCTTTCAATCCTTTATAGGCGGTCGAGTTCAGCAGTTCACCTTGTGTTCCTGTTGCTTCTATTTCTTACGTTAATACGAGTATATATCAGAAATGTTATCTCACTTTCTTGTACTATTATTGTACCGCGTGTATGAGTGTTTTATGTAAATAATGGTTCTGTGTTCTCCTCAGCGCAGAGTTTTGTGCTTGGGAAAAATCGATTTGGGGCGACTTTCTCACGCAAACTTGCAGGGACTTTGATATTGCCACCTGCTGCTATTAGTTCAGGGATGATGTTTGTCAGTGATGTTCAGACCGTTTGGCCCATTTTCTGCGTTACTATATTAATGGGTTCAAGACGTTGCCTGCGGTGCAGGTCCCTTTGCTGAAGATGGTTGTTCCTTCTGCATTTGTTAATGCATAGGGATGCAGAGTTCTACACTCGCCGGAGCATCCTCATAGAGGTCCTGCTGGCCGCTTGAGTCACTACTGCAGGGTAAATGAGCTTATTTCGTATGAACATTAGGTTTATTTTCCTGATGTTTGCCGAGCTAAGGTTTCTAAATCTGTAAAGCTTGGAGATTTCTCTCTTCGCCAGATTCTGCCTCTCCTTGTAGTGCCTCGAATATCCATGGTCGGAGATTTTAAGGCCTAAGACGTTGCCTTTGGCGGAGTAACCATATCTCCTCCCATCTATCAAGATGGGCCACGTCAACCTGAGGCTCAGCGGGATGATCCTGAACTTGCCCCTATTTGTTCGTTCCATCGTCTCTCGTATTGGTTTATATTAGAGATTTCTCCCTTAGTATGAGCTGCCTGTGCCCTTGTTTTCCTCTCCACACTAGGGACGATTTGCGTGATGTCATCTGAAAATTGCAGATACATCGTGTCCCTGTGTATCGGAGTCGGGAGGTAGATGGTGAAGACGAGGTAGATCAGAGGGCTCAGACAGCTCCCTTGGTTCGAACTCTGGCCCTCTGTGTTCTTTGATTATGAGACGCGCCCTTCTGTCCATGACAAAGTCACAGAAGACTCTTTCCAAGACCGGGTGTAGCTGGAGGCCTAGGATCTTTTATTGGAGTCCTTCCAGCCAAACCTTGTCGAAGGCCTTCCGCACGCCCCTCAAAATGGTGTCTACCCTTCGCTTGGCAATACGCGATCTTTTCTGTTAGGAGCACCAGGGTTGTTTCTGTGCCTCTTTTTGAACGAAACCCATGCTTTGGGGGGTTGTGCGCTCCTAACTCACTCAGTTGAGCTTGAAGCATATCAAGTTATAATCTTCTCAAAGATCTTGCCGTGTATCTCGAGGAGAGAGATTGGTCTATAGTTAGCCACCTGGTCTGGAGCTTGTTTTCTTTCGGGATGAAGATGATTTTGGCCATCCTATACCCGTCTGGGAAGTAGCCAGTATTCAGGGCGGCGTTCATGGTGTTCACCATGCCCTGAATAATTTGCCGTGGGGTATTCACGAGGTTGTTTTTCGTGTTTACAGACAGGCCGGGCGCCGTTTGTTTGAAAGACCTTAAGGGGTTCGTGGTTTCTTCAAAGGGTATAGGGCGCCCATGGTTAACCAGCTCTCTCTCTCTCTCTAGTTGCGGATGAGAGTTGGTCCTATGTATCATCGTCCCAAGGTCATCGAGTAGCTGGTCTTCGAAGTTTTGGGTGAAGTCTTCGTTCTCTCAGGTGATATTGCAAAGATCTCTTTTTTTTCGAGTGATTCCGGATCCTCTATGAAATTGTCGCCTTCTTTGATTCGTGTTCTGGGTATAGGAGGCAATCTCGTAAGTTTTCGGATGCTACTAAAAAAAGTGACGGGATTGCTTTCACCGTCTGGTGTGCTCATGATATCGTCCCAAATTTCTCTTTGCTTTTCAAGGATAATATTTCTAAGTTCCTCGCAAAGCTGACTCATTCTGGCTATCCTTTCTCTGTTTGGACCTGTTCTGCCGATTTCCTCATAGATTTGTCTGTGTTCCCTGGCGAAATCCTACATCTCATCCTTCCACCTAGGTTGTGGAAGCAATTTGCAAGAGATTCTGTCGACGTATCTCTCGTTTGCTTGAGTGAGGAGATTGGTGATCTTATCTATCTCCTCATCGATTTCTTCGAGATTTGCATCGTTCAGATCAGCTGTCTTGTAGTCGCTGAGCATCTTTTTGTATAAATTTTCCTAAGTGGGACGAGCTTGAGCATTGGCACAAGCGATATTTTGGTGATGATGGAGATGTGATCTCCCGAGATCACAGACCTTGGTTCGTTGCTGATGTTGAAGGGGAATTCTAAACTTTTAAACCCAATGTCCGGTTTTTTCGCTGAACGATGGGTTAGGTAGGTCCGAAAATCTGGCCCGACTCTCTGGAGCTTATTTCTTTCGAACAATAGCTCCAGGTGAAGAAGTTGTTGATCGACAGGTATTGGCGTCTAGGCGGCTCATAGGCTGCCGCCACTCCTAGGCTTCCAACTAGGGTTGGGATTTCGATAGCCATGAATGATTCGTCTAAGTCAAGGTAGCATTTTGAACTTAATGTTTTTGCGGATCGTGATGGCAGCGCCATCAAATCGTTCCTGTGAGTGATTTTTCTGTATTACTGTGTAGTCGTGTATTTTTAGCGTATCAGTGTTCGTATTAATACCTTGTTCTGAAATGAGGATGATGGCTGGGTCCACTGTACGGAAGATGTTTCCATAGGCAATGGATTTACCTTTCCATCCGTCCACATTCAATGTGAGTAGCTTTAGTGTATGTAGAGGCTGTTGCGGAACCCGGTTCACACGGCACAAAGAAAATACACACCTAAAATTCATAGAAGACCAGGGATCTAAAGGCCTACCAGAAATTCTTTAGAATTAATCAGGACGGTGCTAAATTATGAGGTATCCGCAAGAGGTTAAATAAATACACACATAAAAAGTATTTACAGTATTATTTACAACAAAATTAAAATAAAATAAATAAACTGTTAACAAAATATAAGGGGGTCATCAAACAATAAGAAAAGTCGCAAATGCTTATCACCATCGAACAACCACAAGTCGTTTTAACCAAAAAGATATTCGCACATACAAAAATGGGTTCTATGGATAAATTGTCTAAAGACGAAACGACACACAACGTTGAAGATGAAATAGGCTTCGCTACTCTAGTGACAGGTGTTCCCGAAATAATCTCCCTGTCTTACGTCCCATACCCGAAGGCCCAAGATTACAAGAATAACACTTATAAGTCTTAATTAATTTAAAAGGGAACGTAAGGAGAAAGTAATACTCCAAAATACCTAATACCAGAGCAATGAAGCAATAACCCACGTCGGAAACCCAGGCGAAGAGTCTCGGCGATGATGAGGGAATTCGACCCAAGTCCACAGGGGTATATGCGATGACGGTCTTCGGCGAGGAGAAACTCACAGACGGCGATATCGGGCGAAAGGCGTCGAGACCACGGGTAACGATGATTTGAAAGCTCAACGATCCGAGAGAAGGAATTCGAGATGACAGAACTCCCCAAAGAGGAGATGGCGAGGTGACTCGGGGAGAGCTTTCATGTGCCCAGTGTGAACGGCTTCCCAAAGGAGAACACTTGCAAGCGTAACTGGAAGAGCACAATTCGATGCAACCGACAGAGGGGCAGCGACAACGCTAGTAGGAATCAATGGCAGAAATCAACGGGTCTTAAAAAAATTAATAACGGACAATGATTCAGTGGAGCAATCAGGCAGAATCCTCGCAACAGAATAAATTAAAAGGCCTCACGGTCCCATTTATATCCTTAGGCAGAAGGGGGAAAAGGGGAGTGGGGCACAAGGGGGGGTGATTTGCTTACCCTACGCAAATTAGACTCGCAAGTTGCAGAAGTTTAGGCCAAAAATGGTAGCCTCGAAGCGGGTCGACCTGTGATAAGTACCATAAACTATGATGAGAAAGGGAAAGCTTGAGGATCCAAGGGCCTACCCTTTACAGTGTATTGTTTGTGTTCTCCATTCTGTCTGTCAGCTTGAGTGTGTTTGTTTGTTTGGGTTGTTTTATTGACCGTGACGTGCTTTTCCGTTCTGAAACCTTTTGTATTCTGCTTCACTAAGGGTGAAGCAGGAGTTCTTGTAGAGTTTTACTTTGTTTTCGTGGAGGGTTTGTTCAATTACTGATTCTTGTACTGATGCTGAGTAAGACCATTTGTATCTATTTTCTTGGATTTCCGGTAGATCTCAGTAGTGAAAGATGTTTCTGGAAATTGTAACCGTGTCTTAGCATAGACCTTGAGGTCGATCGCCTCTCCGTCGTACTCGTAAGTACATCCGGGGTCTTTGCCTTACTTCTTGATCTTGCGGGGCTTTTAAGAGTCTTGGGTTTGACTTCCTCAGCATCAGATTCTGAGGATGATGAGCACATGAGTTTTCCTTCTGCTTGGTTAATTCTCTCTCCCGCTTTTTTTCTCCTGTTGTTCGCGGTACTTTCACGCTTCCACAGCATTTGATATTTTTTCTTCCGTAGTAAATGGGGTAGCCGGTGCCTCTGGTGCATTCTTGGGCAGCAACTGTAGTTGCAGGACGTCTCCCGATGGGGAGTCGTCTGGAAACCACATTTCCGCCATACCGTTCTTCTTCAGTCTTTGAGGATGTGTCCGGTTGTATAAGATTCATCACATGTGCAAACAGTATGCACGTGAGAATCTTGGGGGAGTTCTCATTCTCGAGCTTGAGATAGGTTTTCTGCTGTTACTCTTTGCGTTCTGGCTGCCCCAGAACGTAGGTGTTTGCCCTCCTCGTCTCTTCGGCTTTCTTTTCGCTGTTCTTCCTTTTTATTATTTCTTTCTTTCATGGGCAGGACATGGCCATAGCCCCGTGGTTCAGCCCGCAGTTCTCTGTTTGTGCGGTACACTCTCTCCATCCATGGCCTTTCCCGCTGCACTTCAAACAGGTCATTTCTTGTTCTTTTCATTCCTTAGTCGGATGGTGTTCCATTTTGAAGCAGCGGAAGCATACTTGAATGGGGGTAAATTTCCCCCTCTCAATCTACTCGCCACTGATTTTCGCATTGGAAAGTAGCAGCCCTTTTCTTTAGCCTTTTGGGTCATTTGCGTCTCGCTGAAGACGTATTAGTATTCTGCGTTGTCCCGTTTGTTACGGAACTTCACCACCTCCACTACTTTGGCCTATTGCTGATTTCTACCTATTTCTTCTCTCGTGCGTTGTCCTATCCAGGGATCTAGCTGTCTGCTGATCACGCTACGCTGTGCCTGGATTTGAGGTGGAGTTCTTGGCTGGAGATTTACCTCTTTTAGCACACATCGCCCTGTTTCCTTTGTCGGGTTTTCACGTCTACTTCTTTCTCGCAGATGTTGACGTAACGGGCTGGGGTCTCAATTAGTCTAAGGGTAGCCACTTTTAGCTTACCAAGGACCGTCTCAAAGACTTTACTTCGATCCGTCTTTTGCTTCCCGCCTATGGTCCTCAGGGGAACTCTTGTGGTAGGGTGGGACGCCATTTTTGGTGTTTGCAGTCCCACTGGTGCGGGGGGATGCAAATCTTCCTTTCTGCTGAGACTTGTTTTTTACCTTGGGCTAGTTACATGGACAGAATAGTTGGTGTGTGAGTGTTTATTTTATGTTTCCTTTATGGTTCCGTTTATTATTTACCTTGGGGGTGAAGTTATCCCCCCCCCTCGTTTATCTGCTGCCTAGATGAAATGTGAATTGCGTTTTTTGGATGAATGACAGATGGATGATAAGATTCCGGGCTGCGGATCCTCTCGGGCGGGAGGAGGGGGGTTGTATGGTGGACTTATTGACGACGACGCCCCCCCCTGATTGTGTTTTAATTATGACTACATCCCAACATACCATAGAGACAGTTGTATGTCCCTCTATGGTCCTGGAAGCAGCCCCCGCTGAGGTGAGCAGCGGAGGTAGCAGTCCACCCCTTGTCCAGAATAGTTTCTGACATTGTTCATTGTTATCAGCTGTGGGCTACTTCTTGCACCAACTTCCTTCAATGCCCCCAAATCATGCAAGTGCAACTGCCCGGCATAGTTAGAACAAAACATGAATGGCAATCCTCCCCTCCACACAGCAGCAGTTCACTCGATGTGGTGGGCCGGGGACTTAAGCAGTCATCTGCCTAAGTGGGCTGCTAGACTAGAAAAGATGAGGATTAGTGATGGATGATGGTGAACACAACAGTATTATTTATTCTCTTTGTTAAAACTGGTTTCTATAAATAGAAAAACAAATTTTGAAGGCGTTTTTTGGACTCCCTGGAAACGTTACCTCCTTTGTCGGGTAACGTGAGGTAAATCTTCCAGAGTAGTTTATCCAAGAATTCCGAGCTAGCAATAATAGAAAAAAATGATGATGATGTAACAGGTGGGGAAATGTGTTGTAGGTATAGATAGTGGTTAAGAATATTTTAGTTTGCCCTGGTGTAGAGGGCATCTCGAGCATTTTCCTTTTCCTTCTTCCTTTTATTTTTCCTCACTTTTATTTATTTCTTTATTTTTATCTTTCTCTCTTTATATATATATATATATATATATATATATATATATATATATATATATATATATATATATATATAAATATTCTATATCCTCTATCATTAGGCACTCAAGACTTTCAAATATATATTTGCTAACTCTTTAGCTTTCATCGTAATTTTTAATTCGGTTTTAGTTTTCATTCTTGTTTCGCCTGTTTGTGGGTACTTTGCCTATTTTTGCTATCTTATTTTTGTTTATTTATCCGATTCATTTATTTGTTTAGTTATTTACTTATTATTTTATTTTTTTGTCTTGATTAGGTTGGGTACTTCGCCTCTTTTTAATTATTTTATTTCTTTTGGTTTCGTTTGATGACCTTTGATAGGCCCTTGTGGCTTTTGTCATCCGTGGAATTATGTTATGTTATGTTAATTGGGGGGTCTTTCGCCTCTTAATTTATTTATTTGCTTTGTATTTATTTTCATTTGGGCACTTTGCCCCTTTTGTTTTTTCTTGTCTCTCTTTGTGATTAGTTGTCTCGTATCGTGGAGTCTTTTCGGTAATTCTTCTTTGGTAAGTAGGATCATTTTGTTTAGGTTAGCTGTATATCTCTGCTTGGTCTTTCTGGGAGCACAGTCTTCCACTTGGCAATAAGGCTCACCTGGTGACACGCCCAATTAGGGGTTGCGGTATATCCAGATTTGCGTCTATAAGTGGAAGTATTTCGTCGTCTACCTTTTCCTAGATCTTTCTCTCTAGCCTTTGGAGCACCATACTCAGTGGCTCTAGTCCTGCTCTTGTGTGCAGTTCCGTCTGCCGAATACGGTCCCTTTTGCGCCTACGGTAGCTTTGTTCTGGACTCTCCATTTGTCTGAGAGAGGTTGAACTAGCTTACTGCATTACCACTGCTGGGTACACCAGTGTTGAGGGCGCCGGGTCAGTGTGCAACCTTTCAATGTTGAACCTGTACAGTTTTCCAAGCTCTCTTTTAGCTAGGGAGATTCCGTTGTTGATGTGCGTCTTACACCCTTTTGAGGTGATGCGAAGACCCAGGACTTTACCCTCGTAGGAGTAAGGATAGAATTCATCTTCAACTATGACGTCATCGCGTTTCCAGCGGTTCACTGGTAGGATCTGGAAATTTCGGCGGTTGGTCTTAATTTTCCACCTTTTTTCGAATCGAATGATGTTTTCGATATCGGCAACTGCTTGAACTTGAACTCCAGTGTTTCTATAGGAACTAGGGATGATCTGAATGACGCCGTATGCAAACTGCAGGTACATCACATCACTCCCGACTGGAGTATATAAGTCCAATGTGTACACAAGGTAAAACAGTGGACTCAGACAGCTACCTTGTGGAACACCTGCCTCAAGTTCGAACTTAGGTCCTCTGTAGCCCTTGATTGAAATTTGGCTTTTCTCTCCATTAATAAAAATTGGACATTGGACATAAAAAGTAGAGAAACTAGATAGATAGAGAACTAATTAGTTAGTAGACGGGTTTAGTGGTGAAAGATTTGGGAATAAGGGATAGATAAGATAGTTAGGTCCCTGGGGAAAGGGTATCTCTGTCTGTGTCTTTTCGCTAGTATATTTGTTCTTCTTTCATCTTTGTTATTTTAGCTTCGAAGCCTTTAAAGTTTTTCTAACATTCGTGTTAGTCTGATTTATTTATTTATATTTTTTTTATGTAAATATAATTTGATCAAATTCTATGCCTATTAGTTTGTACAAAAATCATTTGTACATAGTAGCTTTCAAGCCTTTTTGAATGTGTGTTGTGTGACTTTGTCGATTGTTTTTGGTATCTTTGAGTTATATTGCTTTATTTTGCACTCTTTTCAATTTCACCATCCAAGTCTTTGGAATGGTCGCTAGTGGCATGGGTGGATACAGTATTTTTGGTCTGATCTAGGCAGAATATATTTTCTTTTTATTGATTCTTCTTAGGTTTCTGAATCGATATAATTCTCTGATATCCTGACTCGTATATGCAATTATGCTACTTACTTGGTCTCTATATCCCCTGGCATTTATTTTTAAGTCTAGCACTGTGCCTGCTCTCTTGTATGGGCATCTCTCGTCCCCTACATAAATTGGTGCTATTTTATTTCTTTTGATTGGAATGATGGTAAACTTGTTCAAGTTAGTTGCGATTTTCCAGCGGCGTTCGTATATATTTAAGGTCTCTATTTCATATGCCGTCATCCTTGCCATTGTCCTTTCATTTTTATATGGGAAGACCACAATCTGTGTCACGACGTCGGAGAACTGGATATACAAAGATTCCTCTAGCCTAGGACTAGGGAGGTCTATAGTGAATATCGAGTAGAGCAGTGGACTCAAACACCCACCTTATGGGACGCCCTCTTGCAGGTAAAATTCTGGTCTTTGGTACTCCCTGATCTTGATGAATGTTCTTCTGTCCATAACGTAATCACAAGTTATTTTTCTCCAATCTGAGATTGAGTTCCAGTTGGAGGATCTTAAACTGTAGTCCTCGGCGCTACACTTTATCAAATGCTTTCCTGACGTCCCTCAATACTAGATCAGCGTGCTTCTTCTCTTTTTCTATTTGGGCCAATTTCTCTGTTATCATCGCCAGTGCTGTGTCCGTACCTCTCTGCCTTCTAAATCCGTGTTGTTGACAGTTGGCGATGATTTTTTCGAAAATTTTCCCTCCAAATTCGAGGAGAGAGATCGGTCGGTAGTCTGCTTGGGAGATTGGGGACTTCCTAGACTTAGGAATGAATATCATTTGGATAGTTTCCAGGCATCAAGAAAGTATCCCGTATTGAGGGCCGTGTTCATGATATTAGTTAATCCTTGTTTTATGTTGGTTGGAGCATTCCTGAAGTTTGCTTTCGTTAAACATGAGTGTCTCGGCGCACGTTGCTTAAAAGTTTTTAGCGTTTCGTTTTAGAACTTTCGAGAATTTATTATATGTTTGAAGAATTTCTAGAACACTCTGGCAACGTAGATGACTGTATAAATACAAAGAATGTCTACTCAACAAATCAGTTTAACTCTAGCCGTCACAGCGCAGACATCGCAACTCGTCATTGATACAAACATTAGTCGCACATGGCATCAAGAGGTTTTAAGCATCCGAGAGGTGAATTCTGCTATTTCTGCAGCGAATTTATTAAGATAAAAGCGAAAAAGTACTCTGAGGAGAGATCTGTTAAAATCAGTTAGGCCTACAAGGCATATTTCAGCATGCCAGTCGGAGATCAAGACAAACCTTAGGCACCTCATATAATGTTTTGTTTATTTGGAAACTGGATTTTTTTAACATTTCTAATAACACTAATTTAAAATTATTTGTATATTTATACTTATGTTTTCATTTTTTTTTTAAAGGCTGGTACAGAGTAAAAAAGAGAGCTATGAATTTCGTAATCCCACGGATTTGGAGGGAACCAACTGACCACTCAAGCAATTGATCATCTGCATGGTGAACCCTTCTAAACGTCGAGCAGGTAAAAATGCGCCTGTTATCATGTATTCAGACCTTCACTCATCTATTACGCCAGTGCCACACAGTTCTGAGCTCCCTATACCCACTCCTCCCAAAAGAGAGCAGCAGTTTTTAGAAATGAAAAGCAGTTCATAAGAGGATGAAGTCATTAATCCAGATTACAGAGGTGCAACTGAGGATAGAAACCCATACTACCCCAACTAAAAAGATCTCAACGACCTTGTCAGAGATCTTGGTCTCACAAAGTCCAATGCTGAGCTTTTAACTTCGAGACTCAAGCAGTGGGATTTGTTAGATGACAGTGTGCAAATATCAGGTTAGAGAAAGCGGCACCAGTGTTTTTCAAGCTTTTTTACATGTCAAGATAAGCTTTGCTTTTGTCACAATGTGACCGGTCTGTTTAAGGCAATCGGTATCGCCTGTAACCCCAAAGAGTGGTACCTCTTTATTGACAGCTCGTACAGGAGCCTCAAAGCAGTGCTGCTTGATAACGGGAACCTGTATCCAGCTCTTCCCCTTGCTTACTCGGTTCAGCTCAAAGAGGAATACAACACTGTCAAGATCTTGCTAGATGCATTGAAATATGAAGAGTACGGTTAGGAGGTTATCGGAGATTTCTTGATGGGTCTCCAAGGCGGCTTTACCAAGTTTCCTGGTTATATTTGCCTTTGGGACAGCAGGAACACCGTGACACGCTACCATCAGCGGGATTTGCCCCAAGGGACCGACTTTAGTGTGGGTAGAAACAACGTCAAATGGGGTCCTTTGTTGGACCCTCGAAAAGTACTGTTTCCTCCTCTGCCCTTAAAATTGGGTCTTATGAAACCATTAGTCAGAGCTCTAGATAAGGAGTCTGCTGCTTTTAAGTATCTCCAAGATTTCTGTCCTAAGCTATCTTCGTCAAAGGTGGAAGCCGGGGTCTTCGTCGATCCACAAATAAAAAAGATCATGGAGTACAAGGAGTTTCCTCAAAAGCTCACTAGGGCGGAAAAAGCAGCATGGGACAGCTTTATCGCAGTGGTTCTGGGCTTCGTATGTAATCAGTAATCACAAAGAAGAAAACTATGTAGAGCTTGTTGAGAACTTGGTGAGAAACTACGGTAAAATGGGTTGCAGGATGTCCTTGAAAGTCCATATTCTCGATGCTCATCTTGATAAATTTAAGGAGAACATGGGAGCGTACTCCGAGGAGCATGGCGAGTGCTTTCTCAAGGATCTACTGGACTTTGAACGCCGCTATCAAGGATCGTTTGATGAAAATCTGATGGGAGACTATCTTTGGGGGCTGATTCCTGGAAGTAATTTACAGTATAAGCGTAAATCACGGATAACTACTCATTTCTAATATTTTAATTGTCTCTCCTATGTAATTCTAGAATAAATAAATGCTATTTTTGTATCATGTCGTTTTGTTTCTACTTTATGCAAATGAAAGTTGAAATTCGCCAATTCCTTCCGGAAGGAATAGGTAAATTTCATATAAATATCCTTATCCTGGACACAAAAGCAAAGTTTGAAATAAATAACTGTTTTTTTTTCATGTATTCTAGACACAAGAAAATAGAAAACAGGTGCTACCCAAAGACAAAAATCGTGTTACACAGTAGAATATATACTATTTTTCTTCCACTTTTCGGTCTTTGTCGCCTTAATGAATGTTTTGTTTCCTTACCATTTTGTGGTATTAATACTTCACAAGAAAAAGTAACAGTTTCTAACAAAATAAATAGAAATTAAGTTATTGGGGTGAAATAAATCTTGCAATGTTAGAATGTTATTAAACATTCATCCTAAAAAAATGTGGTTAAATAGAAACATTAATAAAACCAGGCAATGGTTCGCTACTAAGATTAAAATTTAAAACCTATAAAAAAGCAGCCATGGTTAAATTTTTATAAATTTTCTGAACTTCGCCAATTATAATAATTTTAAAAAGGAACTCTAAACTATTTTCCCCCCTTCAAATTATCACGTTGCTAAAATATAGAGTTATTGAATACAAGATATATACAAATTAATTTTCTGAACTTCACCATTTGTAATTATTTGGGTTTGAAAAATTTCACAGAATTTCGATATATTTATTTCTGAACTTTGATAAAAAAACTAAGTTATAACCAAACTAAGGTGAAATTTTTATTCAAATATTAAAAAAAATTCCCTTCTTAAATTATAGAGTTAGTGATGATGATGATGATGATGATGAACACAAAAAACATACTTAAATGCGATGGGAGGAGGCAAATTCTAGAAATATTAACTGGAGAAGTAAAATGAATCGCATTTAGCAAATCTCCTATATTAATTTTTTGTATTGAATCTTTTCTGCTGGGTTGTTTTTTTATAGAAACAAGCATGGACAACTTATAAGAAGGATAACAATATCGGGACGCTAGTGTTCCTTTGTTCTTGAAAAGCCCTTTCTACTTACGTACGTTAAAATTTTGTTGTTTTTTTTTCTAAATCATAAGCATTCCTACCTCTTACCTTATTTTTTATTCTTTTCCTAAATCTGTTTGTCTCTCTTAGTGTGCCCTATATATTCTCAAAAATACTTCTATACCTGGTCCCCCAGTATTAACTGAATTTTGATAATGGATCACCTCCGCAAATCATTTATTGGATGATGTTCAAAAGATTGATACAAATAATATGTCGCCTCTGAAATTTTGTGTAAATTTACCGTTTCAAGTCTACCTTAGGGGAGGAACAATATTCTAAAGTAGGTTTAGAAATTCCAAATGATAAAGACGAAATCCCTCCCCCCCTCCCCCGCCAACACACAGGCTAGGGATGGAATTGTTCATTTTAGTAATACAACAAAAACAGATTAACTTGAGTGACGTTTTCGGGATCAATAATACATATATAGTGAGGTCATATTGAAGACATTTTCAACCGAGATTTTTTTTCCTCACCTTTTCTGATCATGCCCAGTTAAATAAGCAATCAATCGCTGTTTAACGGAATTAATGAGAAAACGTTGTTTGGCAATGATCATTAAACTCGATCTTACGTATCTTAGTAACAAGAAGCATTTTTAAGAGGACAAAGAAAAAAAAGCCCTTTTACTTTTTATAGCCGAGGGCGAATGAGTGAAAAGAATGGTCAGCATGCAAAGAATCTAGTGTTTAACCGTTAAAATTCCCAAGTTATTGCTAATTTATGAGGGAGTTTTTTAACGGAAACAAACGCACGCTTTTATCGTATTGTATTTTCGATTAATGAAGTGAATATCACGATTAGACAATGCTCAAACGTAGGGTCACTAAATACTAAGTATTCAAGTGTATAATGTATCAGGAAGCTTTATGAGAGTATGCTGGTACCAATATCGGTATATGGTTGTGGTAGCTGCGCGAATGGACAACTTGAGATTGATACTTGTACCATTTTTTTAAATGGTATTTAAAGCGAAATAGCAACGAGGTCATATCACACAGAAAATAAGGAGAACATGGGTAAAGAAAATAGTGAAAATGTCTGGGAAACATGGCTGCAGGTTCTTACGCATGTTGGGGGGGCGGAAGGGGGCATAACTACTAGATTGGGGCCAGTAGGGCGAGATGTTACTCCAGGTTTGATTGCAGCAGAGTCATTACCCCCTCCCTTTACGTGCGATTGGTGTAGGTACCAGACGGAGATAGAGAGTAGGTAGTAGTAGTGGTTCGCCAACCTGCTTTTATCCAGGTGACTAGTTCCTGGTGCCCTCAGGCTCACTAGCGATTGCCATACTGATCTTTATGTCTATTTCATTATCCGGTCGGGATCCACCTGTAAAAATAAAGAGTAAGTAAGAGGTGTATACTGTGAAGAAGCACGTGAACGAGCTTGTGACTGCAACCGGTGAGGTGATGTGGACGTGTAAGTATGGATGGGAATACATAGATCAGTGAAGAGAATTTACCAGTGTTAAGGTGTGTGAAAGGTTGGAATGTGTGAGAGAAAAGGTAGAGATAAGAAGAATCGAGTGATATTGTGTATGATTGATAGATGTGCACGGTGGATGTTTGTGAGTGGATATTTATCCCTAGCGATGAGGCCTAGAACACGTACGAGCCGATCGCCATGTAGGTACATTCAGGGTGGAAAATACGATGTGTGGCTGTGTGGTTGATAGGCCATAAGGAGTTTGGCGCTGATCGACGCCAACCCTGCCCTGTAGGAATGCGGGTAATGTTGATTTTTCAAATTGGGGCTGTTTTCAACTGTTATGAAAGGTGAATTATGCAATTTTTGAGTTATTTTTGTGTTTGGAGGGAGTTGTAGTACAGCTATTTGTATCATTCCACCCGCCGTTGCTTCTTTCAAGACCCCCCCCCCCTCCGCTCCAAAGAGATCCAACTTTCTTAATGTTTTGTCGAATTCAGAAATGAAGCCTATTTAAAGTTGAAGGCCGGGGGACAAGTGGGGTCACTCTGTATAGCTTGTCAGTTTTTAACTTAGAATAAATCAATTTCACTCACCTGTGATTTGAGATTCACTTTCTGTTTCTACCTCACACACGTAAACTCCTTCCTTATTAAAAAGATTTTTAGGAATTTCACCTGGCGAAATAATTCTTCGTAAATTGAGTCTTAATTCCTCATTATTTGGGGGGTATAATAAATTGATCAGTAATTGACCAAATCTGCCTGTGGTTCAGTGGAGAACGAAATATAAGGGTTATACAGGCATCTCTCGTGTGGATGGCGGGGGGGCAAAACGAAGGAAATAACTTACCAACGAGGGAATCAACAAAGCAATCGGATGGGAAAAGTAAACAGAAGGAACCAATATAAATGGTTTGGATCCCCATAAACAAATTCTTGGGACTCCGCGGTTCTGCCATTCTCCCTCGTGAACGGATTCGGAACTTCTTTACAAATAGGCTTTGTCCTATCGCCACCACTGCAGGGGCTCCGCCCTTACTAGCTCCACGCTTGGTAGGCCCCGAGTCATGAGGTTACGGGATTTAAGTGTGATATATACGCGCTGCAGTGCGTGATTGTGAATTTGTATGTTTAGGTGGGGGGGGGGGGCTTCGAAATACGGAAAAATGAATACAGATTGTTTTTAATCATAGTTTTATTACGCAAACAAACTTTCATAGTTCATACTACCAGTGTTTCTCAATAATACTGACCTGGTTGCTTTGGTATATTATATTCTTCAATCATGCTAGTTCATTGGGTGTTTTGAATTGCCTACAAAAAATATCGAGGTATTGCATAGTCTCTCTCCTCCCTAACCCCCATTTCTAATTACCCCCCAAACTGTAGGAATGTTGAAACACCTTAGGCACCCCTTACCAAGTTAGTAGTAGTTGCAGTATTGCAGCAGTAGTATATTTACTAAAGAGTGAGAAATAGTAACTTAAGAAAAAGTACGTTCCGACATCTTAAATATACAGCCTCTTTCCTCTCAATAGGCCCTGCATCCGAACCTTCCCTCACTCCTCTGTTGCCTCTACACGTGTCTCATTTCATTCGTATCCGTTAATCGACAAGGTTTATGCCCCCGTTGGTTGGTGCTAGTCAGAAAGTTATACCCCTCTGCTGAGGCTCTCTGTCAATATGCAACAAACAGAACCAACATGAGGCTCATTTCTTCGCCACTTCTCTGAACCGTTAGCGCGAGGCCTACTAGTTATTAACTGTTCCCTAGGCGGGGGCCTACCGAGTCCTTGGCTGCTTCCCCCCACCTCCTTCCTTCTTCCCCTTTGCCCTCCCCACCCCTGCCCCCTAACAAAGGGCGAGAGCCTGCACGCACGCGCGCTTGTGTATGTAGTAGGAGGGGGTGGAGGTCGGTTTCCTTCGTAATCTCAGAACTTACCAGGCTTCGAACCAGTTCTAAAATCCTGCTCGAACTTTGCAAAAACCGATTTTTTTCCTCGTCAAAACGAGAAAAACTGAGGACAAAATTGCGTTATTATCAATAATTATACTAAAATTGTACACATATGAAAAAAATACTACTTAAACAGACAGTTTATGTATGTCTGTGTGCGATAAACCAAACTGTAAACCTTTACGATTAAGGGTGAAGTTAAGCTATATTGATTGTGGTTATTAGGCGGATGGTGTAATGATTTGGGTAGCCCAAGAAAAACGTAAAGATGGACACAACCAAAATGATAACTACTGAAAAAAAAAGTTGATAAACGAAGAACGAACCCCAAAGACAAAACGCACACTGAATATTTCCATGTATGTCAGATCTTTAATGAAACACTAGTATACACACACGCTCATAGATGGCGCCACTCGTACAGAATGTTCTTAACATACCCTCTCCCCCCTAAAATATCTACACATATTTAGACAGACACGTACATGAAGGCTTTGGCCATCGTCGCATATATATACTAGGAAGCATTTATTGATTAAACGTTATACAGCTATACATTCAAGGGTGTATTGAACTTAGGAATAAAAATTAGTATACACTAATGTACGTATTCATTTCTCTTTCATGTGCTAAAATATATGTATATATTTATATACATGTACATTATATGTATAAACTGCTGTTACCTGCAGCTTAGTGGCGCGTGCAGAATTAGCCCTTACATTCCACTCTCATAAGGGTCAAGATAAACAAAAGTGTCCTTTTTTACGAGCAGCGCAGACGTAACCTTCATACATACCAGGGTGTATGAAAGGCGTATATCTCATACGAACAGTATGCATTAAAGACGTAACCCTCGCTCGCTCGTTGGTACAGGGTGCTCCAAAAGTGTGTGCGAGCCAGGCCCACGTTGTAGAGAAGGCGAATAGACGGTAAGGATGAGGAGGAAGAAGAGAGAGGCTAGAGCACGAAGCGGGGGGGAGGAAATGGAGGGTTTGGGAGGGAGAAGAAGGGGACAACGGAGGGGGAGGAGGAGAATTAGAAAGAGGGCAAAGTGAAGAGGAATGGAAGAAAGAAGAAAAGTTTGTTGTTTTTTTTATATACACACGTAAAGCACGCACATATTCATTCAGATGCATACACACAGCCGGTTGCAAAGGCGGAAAAAGACACACTGAAAAATAGCGCTGAAGGGGAAGAGGGGGGGGGGGGGAGGGGTTTACGGGGAGAAAGTGGGCGAAGGGAGACAGGCAAAGATAAAAGAGAAGAAATAGAATTAAGCGAGATTGGGTGTTTGCGACATACATACATACATACATACATACACACACACAGACACACAAAGAGATGTTGAGCTTGTCACAACGGAGGCTCTCCCTGGTGGGCCTAAGCGTGTGTACGTATTCATGTATACGAGTGTAACGTTGTGTACGAATGGCAATGGCGGGGATTGATTAAAATTACGAGTTTTATCATTATTTTTATCTTCTTATTTGAAAAGATGATAAATAGGATAAAATAAGAGGGTCGTCAATTCACCGGTGGCTTATGGATATACACATATGAACGTACGTACACACGTATATATGGCATATATGTATATCATGTGTATAGGTCGTACTCAAATTAGAAAATGATGCGTTTCATCCATACTTCTATATTTTGTTGAAGACCCCTCGTATATTCAGCCTTATTTCATTTTCTTTTGTAACTTTTTATTTTCCCTATTATTTTCTTTGTTCCATCTGGTAAATTATTTATCCTTTTTTCCCGTTACTGTGTTTGGTAAAAACCAAACTTAAATTGCTTGAAAAAAGAGAGATGAACTTAGGAGAAATAATTTACCAGATGGAGAAAAGAAAATAGGGAAAATAGAAAGTTACAAAAGGAAATGAATTAAGGCTAAATATACGAGGGGTCTTTCAACAAAATATGCATTCAAGAAAAACTGCTATCTATTTATACTAATATATATATATATATATATATATATATATATATATATATATATATATATATATATATATATATATATATATATATATATGTGTGTGTGTGTGTGCGAATGAGAGCGTATGGTGTCGATCGATTTGCTCTTGTGTGGGTGTATGTACGTATATTGAGTGCCATATGATGAGGCACTGGGGTACTAATAGGGTAATTTTTAATTTTAAAAAGCAAGAACCAACAAGGGTCGATGTACCTGGAGAAAGTGGTGCAGTTAGTGGAACTGAAATGTAGTGAAAGGAGCAACACCCGAGCAGCCAAAAAGCCTTTTTCCTTCCGCACGGAGGCAGATCCTCATACGAAGTTGAGAGAGGAAGGGGCCTTCCATGTGATCCGACGGGGGCGGGGGGGGCGCAGTTCCCCCCCCCAATATTAGGAAAACATTGAACGAAAATAAAAAAGAAAAACAGGATTACCAGGTATTTCCAAGGGGGGACATCAAATACAAAAGGGGAGTGATAGTCCATTAAGAACTTACACAGAAGTTCGGACAAATAGCACAAGTGACCAAAAGTTCGAACGTGAGAGAGCGAAAGAAAGAGGAGGAAGAAATGAAACGATCAATTATCAAAAAGATTGAGAAAATATGAAAAAAATGAAACCCTGTCATCCAAAATGACGGCACTGTTACTATCGTCCAAAATGACGGCACTGTTATTCCTTCTTTACCATAAACCACTTTTTCCACCAGGTATGGGTGGAGCGTATAAAATCAATATTACTAAACCCACCCCCTCTACCAAACACAACGCCACTCCCACATCACCTAAACCACTCCACTCTCGGTGGAGGAGGATCTCTCCCAGGTGGCATTCATCCCTGGGTAAAAAAAACTACCCCCCTTCACAAATCCCTTCCATGCACGCTTACCATACACAATTCCACCCAATTCCTCCTCTGTCAGCTCTTTTCCTCTCACACACTCACTTAATCAACCGCCTTTTGCCTTTTAACGTGGTCTCCCCCCCCACACCCTCAACTCACTCTCCTCTTCTTCAAAAGTCTATTTCCATCCATCCATCCATTCCACCCATCAATTCTTAAGAACAATCTCAGTTACAACTTCATTCACACGATTTCTTTCTTTATCCATCTTTCGCACACCCAAGCACCACATTCATGTTGTCTATTTGTACTGATTTCACTAACTCACTCATTCACTTCACAGTCTCACTCCCATACACCAGCGTTGGTAACAGCAGTCTCTCATGCAGCTTCCTGGCACATTCCACACTCACACAGTTACCATTCACTAAAGCTCTAATCACCCCCAGAAACCTTGCTACCATACCGTGTGGTTGGAATCTGCTTCATCTGAACCACTACAATTTACGATATATCCTAGATACCTAAATCTTTACACTTCTTCAAAGTCGACACTACAGTCTATCACACCCTTCCCTTCCTCGCTCTGTTTTCTGCATTTACATTTAGTTCCCTCCTTAAACATACCCTGCCAAAGACCTTTATAAACATTTCCTTATCCCTCTCACACTCAATCACTAACACCTGGTTATCAGCATATATCAATGAAGATAGAACACATCCTTTACCATTCCTCATCAATTTCACACCCCTTTACCTCATTTCCCGAGCGCCACTGGTTTTGTTTTCGGGGGGGAGGATATGTTTTAATGAATTCAAGCCAAGTACGCGTTAGTCATATATCATCCAGTATGTTTTTTTTCTTTTTCTTTTCCAGACAAATATGATTTTAGTATTATTAATATTATTATTATTATTATAATGAACAGAAAATAAACTATGAAACTATCATCTCAATCCTCTGTCTACCCTCAAGAAGGTAGATGGTGTAACTAGAGGCGAAATCCATTGCTGGAACTTGGGAGGGAAACGCGACCTCCCGTTCCCAGTGTGCCTGTGCAGACTGTTGCACTTTGTACTTGGAGGAGCAGTATGTTCTCCCGGCCTCAGTGCCAGCAAGGAATGACCTGACCACAGATGGAACCTCCACTCTGGGTCAGCTCTTGGTAAGCTAGTGCGTTTCCCGGTCCCTTTATGCACTCTTTCATTGGCTCCATCTTCTACTGTCCCACCTTGACTTCGTCCATGGCTTCCTCATGCACTGGGTATCGGGCGTGGTGACGCCGACCTCTCCGAGCTACTTACAACGCTATTGGTAGATTTGATCTTGGGTTCACAAGGAGTAGCGGAGATGGCATGTTCTGTTCGTCCTAGGGATATCGGCCGAGGCACAAACCAGGACTCACTAGGCCCCAGTAGTGGGTTAAATTAGAGCCGCCGTCAACAGTGAAATGAAAACTTCGAGCAATGAGCAACACTGTCCCCTTTAACTCCCTACCTACCCTTAGGGGAGGGACTTCCCTTTCACCACTCCCTACGGGGGGCAAAGGAGTTTTCCCTTTACCCCTTTTGGAGCCACCCTCGAACAGCTCCACTTCACTTAAGGAGATGGCCCACCCTGTAGTTTATCAAGGGCTCCGCTAAACATCTCCTAGCGAAGAGAGTGTGACTCCTCCTCTCCAATTGCTAGGGGGTCAGGAGGTGTTCTTTTTATCACCTTGTTTAGAGTTGCTTACGGGGGACACTAGTCAAGCAGCTGGTCCTACTTTATTTACTTAGGGGCCCGTCCAAGAGTCTCTCAGTGGAGAGGGCTTCTCTCTTTCTCTATGACAACGGGTTCGTGGTTTCCACTCTTACCCTCTTTTGTAGAGTTTCTTCCAGGCGACTCTTTTTTATAGATGTAGACCACTTACCTTTGCTTTCTCAAGAATCCCCCTAAGAACACGGGGAAATTGAGCCTCCCCCTACGATAAAGGCATGTGAACCGTTTTAACCTTACAAGAGTGGTAAGGGGTGCCGTCGTCCCATGAGCTTTACGGAGACATCTCGTAGACTCGAGGTTCGTCACTTTGATGAGAGCTGGCATGCCCGAACCTCCTTTCTTTGACGGGTCATAGGCCCTTTGATTCGCCGTTCAATATATCCGCCCCCTTGGGGGTGGCATTGTAGGCCCTCCTCAGGTGGAAATGGTCTTAGAAATCCATCATCGTAGATGGCTGGGTCATACAAGGGGGGGGGGAGGTCGAACAAAAACTCGGTGGGAGACTCCCCTGAGCCAAAGTCCGCCCCTACGCAAAACTTTTCAGAGGCGGTACGGGCCCCAAAAGACGAGGAGAGGAGCGACCTCTTTCCCGGTTGGTGCCTCCTCGTCTTCCGGAGACTGACGGAACCGCTGCCGTTTTCGCATGATACCAGACTAAGAGCAACACCTCCGACCACGAAATGCCTCCGGGCCGAGGACCCAGGCCAAGACCAGGAAGAAAAAGGTTGCTACTGTGGAGAGACTACCTGACGTTTTTGAACCCTCTGGCTCAAATGCTTTTTAGTTATTCGCCCCACTGATGACAGCATGTTGGCCAAATATAACATGTTCCATCAGAAGGTAGCACTAGCTAGGCTGATTTTTAGAGAGCCGAAGGTCACTCGTTTCTTGGAGGAGAGCCTTGCGGGGGACCCTTCTGAGGCAGTCGTTATTACTCTTCGGACACTCAATAGCTCGCCAGTACATGTGATACAGTACTCTAACATGAATTTCGTGAAATATGAGAGGAAACTCGTGGACTACTCCTTGGAATACATCACCAAAATAGCTGGCCGATTAAGGAACGGTTAAGCTCGAGCGTGTGTTGAGAAAACAAGGTGAAGTGGTCTCGAGACCCACGCCTACACTCTTCGTCACATTCGATCGTGACAGACTCCCTGAGTCGGTGTTGCCGGTCGGTATCGTTACAATGTCGAGGAATTTGTGCCACTCCCGTGGATGTAGTACTACTTGGAACGCTTGACCACACGAATGACTCATGTAAGTGTGCAAAGTCAAGTTTACTCAAAGCCTAGGTGAATTGCTCTAAGACCTATACGATAAGTCTTTATTGTCTACGGTCAAGTGAGTGAATTGCGGAGAGACGCACCCTGCTTCATCGAAGCAATGTGGCATGTATCTTTTGTTCTGGAGGGGATCCTGGCGTTCACGCTGCAGACCGACTCTTTTATCGCGAGGCTAAGGACTTGGTCCTGTCGCACCTTGTGCTACCTGGGACATCCGATACCTCAAAAAGTGAACAGGTACCCTCTGCTGCTCGCCCCTACAGGCCTATGAGGATGGTCGCTTCCAAGCCCATTCAGAATACTTCTGGTGGTTCTACCACTCCTCCTCCCACCCTGAGCGCCTCCTTGATAGAGCTGGCGGTTCCAGTGGCTCATGCCCTGCCTCGGCAAAAAACAGTGCTTCCTCTACCTCCCATCGCGCGACTGTTTCCCGTAATAAGAAATGGACGCACGCTTCCACCGAGTCGTTAGAATCACAGGAGCCCCCTCCTTCCTCCTAAGGTGGACGTAAGAGCGTCTTCAGGGATTTCTAAGGCTGTCTCCTGAAAGGAGGACAGCACCAACGCTCCCGCTTAATACCGTAGGGGGAAACTCGGTGACTTGTTACCCTCCAAAAGAGGGATCACATGTTCCAAAGCCGCCACGATCGCCAAAAGTTCTGAGGCAAAAGGAGAGAAAAACTCGCATGGAGAGCCCAACCACCCCCTAACTCCTCGAAAGCGACAGCGCCTTCTATGACCAAAAGCCCCCCAAGTTCTGCGTACGGCCATTCCCGTGAGTGTTTTCACAGCGAACCAGACATCGGGATCTGGTGCGAACTGGGTCTGGTGGGGCATATTCTTTCAATGGGAATGCCTTGGACTATAGGACAACTGAAAAGAGCTTTGGAGGTTCGTATCCTCCCGTTCACGTTAGCTATTTGTTTGCAAGAGATTATGCTGGGAATGTGCCCCCTACCAAGCACGTCATAGCGGCCGGACAGGAGGATGCGCAATTTACAACTAAGGTGATACCTCCATTCATCTAGATGCTAAACCTCCTTTTAGGTAATGGCACTTCCGCCGCACCGTAGCACGGTTACCGAGGGCCTTTCTCTCCTGGGATTCGAAAGACAGACAACCCGCTCTGGGGAGACTACACGATCAATCGAGGCTTATGTCATTGCCAACATTATTGACAAATTGGAGATAAGTTTACATATCACTTCCCGAGTACCAGTTCATTTTCTTATCTTGACCTGTCACTGTGCCCTTTGGATGCATAATCTGATTTTGGGTGGTAGATGGTTGATGATTTTGATGGTAGTGACCACTTTCCCATCTACATATCATTTTAGGGGGCTAATCCCGCCTGAGAAACCCCATCGGTGGTGCTTAGAACGCGCTTGGTAGTCTACATTTCAGGAAATGACATTTCTCTATCCCAGTCGAGGAGTTTAGGTCGGTTGATGAGGCCGTTGAGTTATTCTCCCGCAATATATCTATCATGGGCCTAACTACTATTCCCATAACGTCTGGCCCTTTTGCACGTCGTCCTTTTCCTTGGTGGTCGGTAGAGTGTGAGAGAGCTGTCATACATGTGCTACAAGCGCCACCTGAACAATTTCACCGTCGATGAATTTCGTTAAGCTAGGGCTAGGTTCCAATATGTTTCGAAACACGTCTGCCGCTGTTGTCGTTCATATGTGCCTTTACTCAAAAAGAAGGCCTCATTTCTGAGGTGTAGAAGCAAGACCAAAGGAACTGAGTCAATTTATCGCAAGACCCCTTATCCCCTATGTTTGAAGTCACCGGATATCTACTAGCCGCTGCATCTATCATCACGGCCGAGCTGGTTGAAATACACCTCTCGGTACTGGGAATTACGCGTTGTGCCCGGTTCGAAGACCGGATCGTAATCTATAGCGAGTCACAAAGCACCTTGACTGCTCTTGGGTCATTGGGAACTCCATATCCTCTGGTTTGCGGTATCTGCGACGCCACGTTTTCTGCGAGCCAGGCGGATGTTGAGATTATCTTCTGCGATGAATGAGCGCACCGATGAGATCGCCAAAGTGTGCGCGAAACGACCAGACCAGCGTTTCACTCTTCCTCGCATGGCAGGAATCAGGTCACTCCACCGGGATGCCTGGCAAAGAAGATGGGAGACGGCCGATGGAAACTTAAAGCTTCAGGACGCTTTCCGTGCGCTTCGAATTGGGGGCACTCCCGGGACGCACCGCCATTCGACGGATTTTTTTCCATGTGATGACTGCGTGGTCTTATAGAGGGGTATTATGGGTCAGGAAACGGTTGGATAATTGTTCATCGGTAGAGGTCAACTTGGCGTCTCACATCGAAATGCTAACAAGGCCCAATGTTGCTTAACTTCGACGTAGCACTTTGAGGGTACTGAGTTACCGGGCACTGACCTTTGCTGAATCCAAATTTGTTTTATTTACTACGTTGTAAGCTCGGATAAGAAGATCAGTTGAATGCACGTATGGAGAAGTGAAATCCAAGAGGGCAGATGGTTGGACTCTTTATTTCTGACGTAAGTTCGGTGAGTCACTGGTGCGAACATGAATTCGTTTGATGTGTCTGGTATTTTGAGGCGGGTTTACTTATGTCGGGGTCTACGGATGGCCTACGCTTATTTTTCCTGAGCGGACACTTTTACTTCGTAATTGAAAGACGCAACTCATTTGTCCCTGGACTCCATTTTCAATAGTTATTTATCAAGGCGAAAAATGTGGGCGCTGCCCGCCGTTGACCAATCATGTGGTTTGGGGCACAGCTTTCTTGAATAGAAAGTTTGTTCGTGTGTGCAAGAGAGAGAGAGAGAGAGAGAGAGAGAGAGAGAACTTTGACACAGGCTGGCTAGTTATCTGGGAGACAAAGATAGTTATTTTTAGGAAATAAGATTTCGCGTTTCGCAGTTCTGTGACAGTAAACAAAAGTCCGCATCTTTCCTGTCTTCAGCTCGGTGTCAATGACTGAACCTGCTTCTGCATTTGTTTGTACAGCTGTGGCGTTTCCCAGAAGTTGCCTGACCCAAAATGGCCCTAAAGATAATGTGGGAGCTTCCTTTGCTCATGTGAGTGTATGACTGTGTGAAAGTGTCTTGAATTCACTTTTGACTATGTCTCTCTTACCAGAATACGCAATCTACATGATAAAATGCTATATAATTCTATTATATTTTTTCATGTGCATAATTATGTGCGTTCTCATCTCGAGACTTTATAGGAAACATGATACTCATTTGTGAGGCTTCATTGTTAATCTTATTTCACTTTGCAATGTAGCAGACTCTTTGGCACATTTTTATTGAGTTTCTCATTCTGGCCGATTTTCCCTTAGGTTAGCTTTCCCAGTAGCATAACGAGCTGGGTCGCTACCGCATTTCTCTAGTACTCGGAAGCAGATTCGTGCACTCTTGACTCTTGATTGTCTCACTTTTTGAAGGAGGACGGTCTTCTTTATTTTATATGACCTATGTTCTTCTTCTTCTTCTTGGGTATTGCTATGTTTTTTTGTTTCTTTGTTTATTCTTTGTTGTTGTTTTTGTTTTTAACGTATCCTAGTAATAGAGTTATTTTATGACCGCGACTTATGCGTTTGGTGGAAGTCACCAGATGGGCCCCTTCAATAATAAACAAAATAAATCCTGCTATATTACTTCCCCGTCTACACTTTCCTAAGATTTCTCCAGTTCTCTGAATCCAGTGTACACCCTGTATCTCTTACCCCTTATTTTAAAGCTATCAGTCTGTGCAAATACTTGATCAACAAAATATCTGCCCGCTCTAAACCCAATTTGCTCCACCACTTTCAATCGCTCAAGTATACTTCTTATCTGCTTTGCCTACAACATACATCAATTTTAAGTTTGTGCATTCACTTTTCTCCCTTTTACCCTAAAACAACCTTACTATCATAGTATTCTTCAAGTCCTCAAGCCCCGAGCACTCTTCCCCTTTAAAAAGCCTTAGAAAAACAGCTAACAGATCTATTCCACAGCACAATCAACTCCAGTTTTAAATACGTCAGCGACTCCATCTACTCGAAGTATCTTCAAATTTTGAGGCATTATACTATCAACCTATTTCCCTCTCGCCTGTTTATCTGTTTCATACCCTGATACAGTCCTCGGTTTATACCCGTGAAGCAAATAATATTCCCATTCCCATTCGGTTAATCTTTGATACCCATATTTTGTAACTTGTCAAAGTACTTTCAGCATCTTCGTTTGAGCCGCTCTGCTCCCCATTTTTCTTGATGTTCACACAGCTCTTCTCTTGATGTTCATACATCTATACTTTTCTTGATTTCTCACATTTCTCAATTCCTATTTCCATCCGGATCCAAATTCCTCTTCCATCCAAATGCTTCATTTGATGTGTTTCACTTCCGGTTCACACCCGGCTTCTCGTTAATCTTCCATACTGTCGTAGGATTGCTCACAGTCTGGTCCAATAATTATTCTAGTCCTTGATCTGGACACACCGCTTTTGTTTAAGTCGATGGTATTGAGACCCTATGACTCAATCTACGATCATATATATATATATATATATATATATATATATATATATATATATATATATATATAGGTAGGCTTTAATTCCTACTGAACGTGCGAAAGCTGGTTAGAGGTGGGTTGTGCTGTAGCCAGGATTCTCACTATAAAAGTCCCACTTGTTACTGGGGGAAGGTTTGTGATTGTTGAATTCTAAGAGTGCATAATACAGGTTGAATAAATTAGCCGGAGGGATTCTTAATTAAAGTCTTGCCAAGGGTACCTCAAAAAGGAGGAGCCACAAATAAACACACGTACAAAAAATAAACTTTACTATACACAAATATAATAATTAGGAATAGTTAAACAGGCAAAATTAAGGATTAAATATTAAACAATGACGTTAAGCGTCTAGATTTATAATGACTCAATGGGAGTATCAATCACGGTTAATTAAATAGGTAATTTAAGAATAGAGGGACACTAGGTTTACAGATTACCATTAATTGTGATGGATTGGAGAGACGACTACTCAGGTCCAGACGGGGTGGTTCGGGTGGCGTTAACACGAGTTCTCGGGGAGAAGGGGGATAATACGATGGGTTCGGAGCTACTGGCTGCAGTTCCGGTTAGTTCACTCCTAACTGGATGTGACACTAACAAATAGTAACTTCCAGTAACTATTTGGATGTTCCTTTTCTTACTCAAGTTACGTTGAGCAACAGAGCGTACTCTTCTAGTCACAGACTCTGCGGAGCGGGATTTACTTCCAGGAACACTTTGAGGCAGCGACCAAGTTGACTTGACGGCGCGTTGGTAGTCGATACGTTACGGCAACGACTCTCGTTCAACGTGAGGGGTACGCGAGTTGGTTTGAGACACTACTGTAGAGGGGTAAACGACGATGTTATTTATATCGCGGATTGTGGGAAATCGAGAGAGAGATTCCATTCACGACAATTCGCTTATCGCAGCGCCTTCTGAACAATCTCCATGGTATCATAAAGAAGGCAAATAAGATTTAAGCTTCTTTGTGAGATAGGCGTTCTTTCGTCCGACTTCCTGTCGACAGTTGGGGAAGGGTGGGGGGAAGAGAGAGAGAGAGGAGACGACGGTCAACTCAAACGACAAATTCTTTCGTTCCCACGATTATCTGGCGGCATGTGAGTATGTACGTTCCATACCCTCACACGCCTACCTATTTCGAGGAACATTATTTTGCCATGAAATAAGGAATAATGTGAAAATGAACTTCACTGGGGGAATTTGTCATTATCTTGCTCGACTCGAACAATTGAGTCGGTAATTTTATCAAAACCGTTAGGAATTTACCTTAGTCTCTAATGGCTACAAAATACTACTGCTACGTCAGTTTCTCTAATTTACATATACAAAACAAAACAAAACACATACAGAATACAGGCAAGAAATAATTATCAATACAAAGAGATACACACAAAAAAATAAATAATTGACTATTAATCGCAATCTGAAATTGGGTTTCTCGAAAAGCTATCTGCGAGTACATTGTCAGACCCTTTTAGATACCTGATTTCCTAATGGTACTCAGCTAGCAATAATCACCAGCGCATTAGCCTGCCGTTTCGGTTTTTACAAGTTTTTATGTAGGCTAACGGTCTATAATCAGTCTCTATGAGGAATGAGCGACCTACCAGATACATTCTAAATTTTGTAATCGCAAAAACATTCGCTAGAGCTTCTAATTCTACCGTAACGTATGCCCTTTCGCGAGCCGTCAGTCAGCGACTCGCATAGCTTATAGGAGCGGGTTCTTGGTCCTCGTCGTATTGGAGTAATACGCAGCCAATACCCAGTTGGAGGCATCTTTCCTTACGCCAAATTTCTTGTGTGGGTTCGGCAATTTTAAGATTGTGGCAGAGACTAACTTCTCTTTGAGTTCTTCAAAGTGCGCTTCGGCGTCGGGGTTCCACTGGAGGGGGTCCGGGAGTTTCTTTTTTAGCAGATCGTTTAGGGGAGCTGCCACAGAAGCGAATTGGGGTACGAAGCGGCGGTAAAATGACGCAGTATCGAGGAATTACCGTAATTTCTTCTTGGTGCGTGGTAGGGGTATATTTACAATAGCCTTTACCTTCTCTTTCTGTGGGGCCAGATGACTTTCGCCTATTTTAAATCCAAGGTATTCTATGGATTTATAAGAAAAATGGCATTTTGAGGGTTTAATCGTTAAGCCATGATGCTTTAAGCGTTCTAAAAGCGGACTGAGGGACAATATATGGTCGTTCCATGAACGTGTAGCCACATACACGTTATCAAAATAAAAAGAAACGTTTTTTAAACCGTCTATTACACGGCGCATTATGCGGTTGTAGCTACTGCAGGCAGTGACTAGGCCAAAAGGAAGACGAGTGAATTCCATTAAACCTCTGTCTGTAGGAAAGGCTGTTAGTTTCCTCGCTGATGCCTTTAGGGGGATCTGATAATAGGCCTTACATAGGTCTATCTCAGTGATGTAGGCGGCTCCTTCGAAGAGATGTAAATTTTGGTCAATTAGGGGGAGAGGCTCGGCGTCGAACACGGTGACGGTGTTTAACTTCCGAAAATCGACGCACATCCTAAAGGACTGGTCTGGCATGCGGACCATGACTATTGGGGAACAGTAGTCGGACATAGATGGCTCGATAATCCCTAATTGCAAAAGATTGTCGACTTCCTCATTGAAAGCGTCTCTTAGGTGCACCAGGACGGGATAGGGCTTACATCGCACAGGTTCGAGCGTAGTGAGGGCGATATCATGTTCGAACTGAGTCGAGCATCCTGGGGACTCGGAAATGACGTCACTAAATTCTTCCAAAAGCGCCTTCATTTGGTTCCTTCGGGCAGGGGTCAGGTCGGAGTTTACATCCAACTCGGGAAAAGGTTCTTTTATGGGGGGCAGCTCGGACGGGAGGACGGGGAGAGCACAATCTTCGCTTGAATCAACGCAAATCGAATTAACAATATTTAGGGCGTTGTTTGGGTGGACGGCGTCAATTACCCTTTCTTCGTCGAAGGCGACTATATTGTTTATACAGGCCTGTCTATGATACTTGTTTAGCATGTTTATGTGATATAACTTATCACCTGCGGGTGTCTATATAACGTAATCGACCGATCCGTGGGTTTTCTGAACGGGGTAGGGGCCTTTCCATTGGGAGAGAAGTTTATGGGAATCCGAGGGGAGTAAGAGTAGAACTTCATCTCCGGGCTTCAGTTTTCGGTGTTTGGCCTTTAGATCAAAGTATGTCCGATACTTTTCCATATTAATTTCGGTTTCCTGACTGCTATGTCAGAACACCTTTTTAATCTTTCCCCTAGTTCGAGGACGAAGGAATAAGTGTTCCTTAATTCTGGACACAAAAGCGAATTTGTCCCTAACTCCTTTAAAATACTGAGGGGCCCCCGCACGTTTCTCCCGTACAGGAGCTCATATGGGGAAAATCCGATGGTCCTATGGGGAATTTCGCGGCATGCGAATAACGCAACTGGCAAATATCGGTGCCATTCTTGGGGTTGTTCCAGGCAAAGCTTCTTGAGGACGCTTTTCAAGGTCGCATTGAACTTTTCGCACATGCCGCTCGCGCTCGGATGGAAGGGGGTGGTAAAAATAGGTTTGATTTGGAGCAGGGTGTTCACGTGTTCCATGAGCTCAGAGGTAAACTGGCGGCCTCTATCTGACAAGATTTCTTTGGGCAATCTTACTCTAGAAAAAATGGAAATAAGGGCTTCAGATCAAGATATACTATCGATCCTTTTTAGAGTGACAGCGTCTGGGAATCGGGTAGCGCAGTCCATCAATGTTAGTACATGCGTATGACCTTCGGCGGAAGAAGGGTGAATTGGTCCGATGAGGTTGATGGCGACTCTCGAAAAGGGCTCCGAAATGACTGGGGTTCTTTGCAGGGGAGCTGTGGCTATTCGACCTTTTGCAGTGGTTTTCTGGCACAAATCGCGCGTTTTGCAGAATTCTGCAATATCTTTGGCTGCACCGGGCCAAAAAAAGTATTTTAAATACTCGCTGAGAAGTCTTGTTATAACCGAAATGACCGGCCATGGGACTTTCATGTGCTACTCGCAGGATTTGGTCTACATGTGTGCGCGGAATACACATGACCTTGGAAGGTGGGTCCGACTCATCTCGTGAGGTGCGAAATAGAAGGGAGTCGTTAATGATGTACCTTATGGGACGGTTCCCTCGAACAATAACTTCTTCGTTCTTTCGGGCCTTTTCCCAAAGGGATTGAAGTAAAGGGCAGCTCTGTTGAGCTCTGAGGAATTGTGCATTACTCGTTGGGACCTCTAAAGGAGCCTCTGGGGTGAAAAAGCGTGTTAGGGAAGAGGCTTCGCGGCTTCCTTGCGCTCGAGTGACGACAGCTTGAGTCACTTCACTCGGGGAGAGTAGTGCGCTCTGGCCAATGAGTACCGAGCAAAATTTGATGGGGGCTGCCACTACGTCGGCCCAACCAGTGAAATATTTGCACTGTACATGGCAGCGGATTACCGGGAATCTATTTTCTCGACCCAAGAAGTCGTGTACAATTGCGTACTTCTTATGTTGGGGGTCGACACGGGGGAGCAATTTTTCCGACACCACAATGCATGTGCACCCTGTGTCTCTGACGAGGGTGGACACTTTCCAGCCATTGATCCAGCCGGTTTCGAAATCTAGTCCTCTGGGGGTACTCTTGTTGAACAGGTAGTTCACTTGAAATTCCTGTGGGGATGGAGACGAGGGGGATGACGTAAGCTCGGCCGGCTGTTCCGGGGGAAGGGTAGCAGTTACTTGGTGGACTTGTTGGCTCTGAGTGAGACGTAGGCTGGAATTCTGTACACATTGGGACTTATAATGGCTGGGGGAACCGCAGGAGTAGCATATAACCTGCTTATTCTGGTGCTGGTTATTGTAAGGGGTATTGAAGACTGGGGGTTTTCTGTCTTCGTGGGCTACAAAAGGCTTATTCTTTGGCATGAACGGGGCTGTGGTCTTTATCAATGGAGGGAGTTTCCTTTGTTGGGACTTCCATTGAATAAATTTATTTTTTCGGGGACGGGGGACTATTGTTCCGGGTATCCTGTGGGTATAGGCGATGATTTGTCGCATGAAGATCAGCTTCCTCGAGGCATTCTTGAAAGGTAGACCCTCGGCGGTCTTGCACGAATGCTCGGATCTCCTGGGAGAGGGTGGACAATAGCTGGTCTTTTAACATAAAGTCAATCAGGGCCTCATACTCCGATTCAACTTTGGAGGATTCTAACCAGAACTGGAGGTTTCGCTTCAGGATATATCCAAAATGTCGGTAAGTTTGACCGGGCTGGATTTTAGCCGATCTAAACTAAGTGCGGTAGAACTGAGGGTTCAAATTCAAGGCGAATAGCAATTCGGCCTTCAAGGTGCTATAGTCTATAGTAGCTCCATGTGGTAACGAGATGAAAATTTCTCTTAAGCGCGGACTGAGCAATGGGAGCAATCTACTCACTCCTTCGGATTCTATGGCCCATCCGTTTACCTCGAAGATTTTTTCAAAATGTGTTAAGTATGAGCACAAATCTTCTTCGTCTTTATATTGGGTGAGTTTCATAGCGGGGGCCTGGGGTTGATGATCACGGAATCCAACAGAACTGACTTCAACTTGGTCTCTGCTGAATTCCCTTTCATGTCTTCGAATCCTTTCTCTTTCTTCAAATTCTAACTCTTCTTTTCTTCTCCTTTCTTCCATTTCTAACACTTCTTTTCTTACTTCCATTTCACATGCTTTTCCTCTCGCTGTTCGCTTTTGACGAATTCTTTTAGTTCCTGTCCTGTGAGATCAAGAGCTTGTCCTTGCTTGACGAAAACTTCGAATGATTGTGAAGCCATTGCTGCTCTTGCTGACGGAACTGGTGACTCACGAAAGAACTTACGCACCTGGTAAGAGAATTAGAAGCTGCGATTGTTCCTAACCGATACAATCTAATAATTAACTCCCCAAATAACGAATATTTTCCTAGCTTTGCTTTTGCTATCTGGAAAGGATTATTAATATTTATTATTTATATTCCTTCGGAGAATAGACTCTAATTATTAAAATTTACGTTAGTCTATTTGGGCTTCCTTGGACGTTGGCAAGTTTTAGGCAATATGAGTTCGCTTTCTCAAAAATTTAACCCCTTAAAGCTGACACCACTTTTATATATGTCGTAGAATTGCTCATAGTCTAGTCCAATAATTATTCTAGTCCTTGATCTGGACACACCGCTTTTGTTTTAGTCGGTGGTATTGACCCTATGACTCAATCCTACGATCATATATATATATATATATATATATATATATATATACATATATATATATATATATATATATATATATATATATATATGTATATATATATATATATATATATATATATATATATATATATATATATATATATATATATATATATATATATATATAGGTAGGCTTTAATTCCTACTGAACGTGCGAAAGCTGGTTAGAGGTGGGTTGTGCTGTAGCCAGGATTCTCACTATAAAAGTTCCACTTGTTACTGGGGGAAGGTTTGTGATTGTTGAATTCTAAGAGTGCAAAATACAGGTTGAATGAATTAGCCGAAGGGATGCTCAATTAAAGTCTTGCCAAGGTTACGTCAACAAGGAGGAGCCACAAATAAACACACGTACTCAAAATAAACTTTACTTTACACAAATATAATAATTAGCAATAGTTAACAGGCAAAATTAAGGATTAAATATTAAACACTGACGTTAAGCGTCTAGATTTATGATGACTCAATGGGAATATCAATCACAAGGAATTAAATAGGTAATTTAAGAATAGAGGGACACTAGGTTTACAGATTACCATTAATTGTGATGGATTGGAGAGACGACTACTCAGGTCCAGACGGGGTGGTTCGGGTGGCGTTAACACGAGTTCTCGGGGAGAGGGGGGATAGGACGACGGGTTCGGGGCTGCTGGCTGCAGTTCCGGTTAGTTCACTCCTAACTGGATGTGACACTAACAAATAGTAACTTCCAGTAACTATTTGGATGTTCCTTTTCTTACTCAAGTTACGTTGACTAACAGAGCGTACTCTTCTAGTCACAGACTCTGCGGAGCGGGATTTACTTCCAGGAACACTTTGAGACAGCGATCAAGTTGACTCGACAGCGCGTTGGTAGTCGATATGTTACGGCAACGACTCTCGTTCAACGTGAGGGGTACGCGAGTTGGTTTGGGACACTACTGTAGCGGGGTAAACGGCGATGTTATTTATATCGCGGATTGTGGGAAATCGAGAGAGAGATTCCATTCACGACAATTCGCTTATCGCAGCGCCTTCTGAACAATCTCCATGGTATCATAAAGAAGGCAAATAAGATTTAAGCTTCTCTGTTAGATAGGCGTTCTTTCGTCCGACTTCCTGTCGCCAGTTGGGGAAAGGGTGGGGGGAGAGAGAGAGGAGACGAAGGTCAACTCAAACGACAAATTTCTTTCGTTCCCACGATTGTCTGGCGGCATGTGAGTATGTACGTTCCATACCCTCACACATACAAATGGTTCATTTGATGTTTTTCACTTCCTATTTTCTTCCGGATCATCATTCAGCCTCCGTTGAAAGCTTTATTTGATGCGTTTAACTTCGGGTCCCCATCCGGATCACTTCCTGTTCCCATACGGATCCTCATTCTCCTACCTTCCAAATGTACGAATACTTTTGCTTGTACCTTACTCTAGATCAGTGTTTCCCAACCTTATTTGAACTAGCGCCCGGGCTTTGGACACAAACCTTTTTTTTTTATCGCCCCACCTGTCAAATTGAATTTCGAATACTATACTAAATTTATCTTTCATAGCAAGATAAGACTTAGGTATTTGTGCATGAATAATTTGAATGTAGTTTTTTATTTCTATTATTAAGACAAATGATGAAAATGGTAAAAAAACACATTTTATTCGGTAGCTTACCTCAAAATGTTTTTAATGCGATGGTTGACTTTTGTACTCACTGGCTAAGGCTCTTACTCTAGGCTCTATGCTGCTTAGAATTAATTTTAGATCTCCTCGCTTTGCAACTTGAAGGTGTTTTCCTTGCAAAAAAGCTGGAATAACTGCATTTAAACTACGCTAAACCATATAACAAGTTAGAAAAAGAATAAAAAAAAGTTTGATAGATTCCAACACCTTTAGATACCTTTCAGAAATTTGTAACCAAAATTCCTGGTATGATTGTTTGAAAAGAGGCTTTAAATCAAATTCGTTTTTAACGCAATTAACTCCTCTTGCGTTGTAGAGGCGGTTTTATTTGTACAATCACTAATAAATGGATTTATCAGCCAGGCAGGTATTTTCATATTAATGAGATCCTGATATCTATAGTGCCTATCCTCGTGAAAAGAGTTCAAATGGTCGCAATAAATCAAGAGGTCATCTTCTAATCTGGAGTTATCAGCCCCATAATCATTTTCTAGTCCATCAAGATTTGGAAAGAGTGAAAGAATCTGCAAATAACAGACTTTGCTTTGATAAGATTTACATCAAAGCCTTGCAATTGTAAATTTAGATCGTTGAATATATTGAATAAATCTGTTAAATAGGCAATATCTCATTTACAAGCAAAAAGTTCGTTACTAAAATGACCACTTTTATTCTCCTGGAAAAGTTGCATAATAGTGTTGAAAATAGCATAAAATCGCTTCGAACAGTTTCCTTTGGATCATCATCTCACTTCAGCATGTAAAAGGAGACGATCAAATTCTTCATCATTGTTGTAGCAGAGTTGTCGAAAGATTCTGGAATTAAGAGGAAGGTATTATATATTATTTACTGTTGTGCTAACAATATCAAGCGATTTATGAAGCCGAGCACTCAAGTTCCTCTCAAGAAAGCCTCTATACCTCCCTGTTAATGTTGGAGCACCGTCTGTTGCACGAGCAATTAAATATATTGGTTATAAGAATTTCTTTTTCTTTGAAAAACTGCTAAATACAGTAAACATGTATTCACCTTTAATGCTGTTTCAAGTTCTATTGCAAACAATAATTCTTGCATACTTTTATTATTTTTTATAAAAGGAACATCTTAAAAGTACTGCTTCATTGACTTGAAGAATAGATTCGTCCAATTCTAAACAAAATTGTTGATTTTTAAGTATGTTATATAAAGTCTCTTCATTGTCCTCGGCTATTTCATCAATTCTTCTTTGCACAAAATTATTACTAATTGGGATCGATTTGATAATTCCATTTGGGAAAGGATGATGTACTACTGTACGAGGAGCTTCCTCTATAGCTGGCAAAATGAGTTGTTCTCCAATTGTATGAGGTTTTCCTAATCTGCCAATCATCTTGGAGATATTAAATGAACAAACAAGTCTATTGTCGCATTTCTGTCATTGGTTTGTCAAAAGGGAGTGAATACATTTTCTGTTGTGAAACTAATCTCATAGTTTTAAAATATGACAAATTTTATTTCATTTTATAAGAATGGATCTTCTTTAAATGATCGGAAAGCCTGGATTGGATGGCTTCATAGCCTCGTTCGAAAATACTTTCTTGCAAAGAAGACACATTGGCTGTTGTTCATTATTAGGAGGAGTAATAAATCAAAACTTCGAATATTCTACATTATACTGTCCGCATTTTCGCTTTATGACTTTTCCGACATGATTATGAGTAAATTCAAGCACTTAAGATAAAGTAAATTAAGTAAAAAACGCCACTAAGAAATTCCACAAATAACGCCAACAACTACCGTCAACTCAACAACTACTGAGGTAGAGAAGCGCCACTTTATCTTTTTATAAAATCATAGTTTGGGAGTGTAACAAAATTGTTTGTTTAGAAAAATCAGATACGAGGGGCGGTCCTTAAATTTTGTGAGTCGGTAGGGCAAAACAGAGGAAGGGGAATGGATGTTTGTGGGGGTGTTAAGACAAGTTATGACAAGTCAGGACCTGCAACCGCACGCTCCTGCCTCGTCTATTTAAGGAGCAGTAGCTGATCGCAGATCCTCAGTCACAAATTTTTTAACAATGGAGAAGGTTGAGCACCGCGCAGTGATCAAATTTTTGACTAAGGAAGGCAAGAATGCAAAAGAGATCCATGAACGCATGGTTGCAGTGTACACCGACACCGCCCCTTCCTATGCAACCATTGCTCGCTGGAATAGGGAGTTCCGCCATGGTCGTGAGTCTTTGAAGATGACCCCCGTCTAGGACACCCGTCAGACGTGACCAACGAGGACAATGTGGCCCATGAGGAGAAGATGATCCTCGAAAATTGACGGGTGAAGGTCGAAGAAATCGAGCGAGAACTTGGAATATCACATGGAAGTGTTATGAACATCATCCACGACAATTTGGCCAGGACCAAGGTCTCTGCCCGTTGGGTTCCTAGAAACCTCACGCCCCATGATCGACTTCAACGTCGTCAAAGTCCACAAGGCCAGAGTTGCATAAGCTGCCCTGCACGAGTGCGGATTCGAGGAGCTCAACCATCCCTTTCCCCCTACAGTCCAGATGTGGCCCCTAGCGACTACTTTTTATTCCTCCAGCTCAAGGCTGCACTGCGTGGACGCCGGTTTGGGGACGATGAAGATGTCCAGCTCGCCGTCCAGGAGTGGATTGAACAGCAGTCGGGAGATTTCTGGTTGTCGGGAATTCGAAGCCTCAGGGACAAGTGGCTCAAGTGTATTGAAGTCGAGTGTAGTTATATGGAAAAATAATAAAACACTTTTCCTCATATCTCGTTTCCTTATATCCGAATTTCAAAACTTATTGACCGCCCCTCGTATGATAATTATTCCTAAAAAAATACCGGGTTAGTGAGTGAAAAATGGAAAATTCTAATCGATTTAGACATAATTTAACAAAAGTTAGGATAGGAGATAAAGCGTTTCTACTTTCCATGGCGGAATGACGGGTTACAATTGGCTAAGCCTCAGCATGACGTAATTAACTTGTAACGTTACTTGATCTTTCAAATGCTTGGATCCATGGCTAATGTGGATATTTGGGAGCTTTTGTAAAAACACTAATATTGAATCATTTTTGAAAACTTAAAATATAAATGGATAAATGCCCACCGCCTCCTTGTGTATGTGTTTACCGCACCCTAAGTGAAATATAAACTTACATCGCCCGGCAATTGCTGGGTTGGCACTTTGAATCTCCGTCCGCATTCTTTTTAAGCTGACACTATTTACTAGGGAGGTTACCACCGTGACTAGGCATCACGATGGGGAGTTGTAGCTTTGCCCTGGCTGATGGCCGCCGGAGAAGTTACATAGCTTGCTAGGAGAACTAAACCAGCAAACTTTAACTTTAACAATGAATCACAAGGGGGTGCTAGCACTCAGGTTGGGAATCACTGCTCTAGTTAATCACTCGTTTCACCTTTCTTTTCCCTTTTTTGTATACATTCTTCCGCACATCTGCAACATCCTCCTCTACACTGTTAAGCATTCGCAAGGACATCTCCTTTATGCTCTCCACTGCACGTTTCACGTCGTGGTTCAACCATTCGCGTTTCTACATTGTTTCAAGTTCTATCACACATACTTAACCCTTGCACTGCACACCATCACTTCACTAAATTTGCTCTACATGTAGTCTACCCTCATGTTCATACATTCTCCTCTCCTAATCTCAATCGTTATCAAGTATTTTTACATCTCTCACACATTGATTACAACTCTCATCTTTCCATCTTCACATATACACTTGGCATTCTATACCTTCACTCGGTTCAAACATTAACCCGTAGAAACCGTAAAGAATAAATGGGTCCCGCGAGACCCCGCCCATTATCACCGCTGTGTTTTGCGCTGGTGGGAACGAATTTTTCGGTTACATGATTTTCTAGATCAGCGACCACTATCTGTGCTTAGTCATCTTTACGATAAGCGCAGGAGGTGGGTATGAGTATTTTTCCTGCCCCACATATAGGCGGTGGAAATTAACTTAATTTTAACTATATTTAATTTTGACTTAATTTATTTTAAATTTTAACATGTTTTAAAATTTTAACTTAATTCTAATTTAACTTAATTTTAACAATTTTAATTTTGTCTTAATTTTTAATATTAATTTAATTTAAATTTTAACTTATTTTTAATCGCGTGCGAGTCTAGTAGCGGGCGACTCTACATGTCACTATGTCGGTTGGTCGGTCGGTCGGTCCCCGTTTTGCTTTTTTTTTGTAATAACATTGTAACTATTCGGCCGATTCTAACTAAATTGAAAACATTATGTTGTTTTACACTCTCTTTTGAATTATATAATTGCCAAAGTCCTCACAAGGTTAGCCCATGAATTATTTTGTTTTGGCAATAACATCATAACTATTTTACATTTTCTCTCGAATGATATAATTGCCCCCCCCCCCCCAGGTTAGCCCATGAATTATTTTGTTTTGGCAATAACATCATAACTATTTTACATTTTCTCTCGAATGATATAATTGCCAACCCCCTCCCCCAGGTTAGCCCAGGAAATATTTTTTGGGGGCAATAACATCCTAACTATTCGCCGATTCTAACGAATGATATAATTGCCAAAGTCCTCCCAGAGTTATTCTGGGAATTATTTAGCAAGAATTTCATAACTATTCTGAAGGATTCTAACGAAATTTGAAACCCTTATGTTGTTTTACATTCTCTTTCGAATGATATAATTGCCAAAGTCCCCCCACCCAAGGTTAACCCAGGAATTATTTTGTTTGGGTAATAACATCATAACTATTGGGCCGATTCTAACGAAATTTGATATCCGTATGTTGTTTTACATTATCTTTCGAATGATATAACTTCAAACGTACTCCTAAGGTTGGTATTTGAATTATTGACTTTTTTGAAGGTCGTAAGGTCATAAATCAGAATAAGTGAGAGCACGCGACATTTTAGTCAGCAGACCTTGTTAAATATTAACGTAATTTTAAACATATCGGAACATAATTTGGCTCAATGTGAATTTAATTTTAATGTAACTTAATTTTAACTAATTTTTTAATATTAAATTAATTTTAAATATATAGTAGTAGAGTTGTCTTAATTTGAATTTAATTCTAATTTAACTTAATTTTAAATTTTGGCTTAAAATTTTATTTACCTTAATGTATTTTAAATTCTAACTTAATTTTCATTTAACCTAATTTTATTTACCTTAATTTTTCATTTTAACTTACTTTTAAATATACGAGCAGAGCACAAATGTCTTAATATGAACATAATTTTAACTTAATTTCATCTTACCTAAATTTTAACTGAATTTTAAATATATCAAAGCACAAGTTGTCTAGATTTTAATTTTATATTTATTTTATCAAAGCACCAGTTTTCTTATTTTTAACCTATTTTAAATACATAATACTGTTGATAGTTACAATTGTTGTCGTTAGCTTGTGGAACGTAATATAAAGAGAGCTAAAAACAACGAATATGAAAAACAATCTTGTCAAAACACGAACCAAAGAGATTTTATAGATACGCTAAAAATCGCAAAAATACGAAGGGATGGATTAGTCCACCTGAAGAATGCGATGGCCGGATTAGTGAAAGCACTAAATGAAAATATTGAAAACGTTTCCACCTCCGAAGAGACGACAAGTTTACCTGCTCTTTCTGACGTAATCATTATTTATAATGACAAGATGAGCGGCTTCGCCACTCCTCATTAGGAGGAGCTTGCGCTTCGCAGGCAGACCTTCGGTCTGTGGCCAACGTCCTATCCGGCTTTTGCAACAGCCTATTGGTCTAAACATTTAAAAAAAGTTTTCAGTACAAATCTCATAATAATATACTCTTTGTCTATTTATTTTTTAAAATGGTTATTTAATTTTCTAGGCTTAAAGGATCTCTAAAAAGTTTTATCTGAATTCCTTTTAAATACGGAAAAAAACAATTTTCACGATTCGCTTTTTAGTTGCGTGCGACACTATGTCGCTCGGTTCCCCTTTTCTTTTTTTCCCCTTTTTTAACATTGTAACTATTCGGCCGAGTCTAACGAAATTTGAAACCCTTATGTTGTTTCACATTTTATTTCGAATAATATAATTGCCAAAGTCCTCCCAAGGTTATCACGGGAATTATTTTGTTTTGGCAATAACATCATAACTATTCGGCCGAGTCTAACGAAATTTGCAACCCATATGTTGTTTTACATGCTCTTTTAAAGGATATAATTATTAAGGTCCTCCCGAGGTTATTCCAGGAATTATTGAAAGTTTTGAAGGTCGTAAGGTTATAAATCAGAATAAGTGAGAGCACGCGACTTTTTGGTCAGCAAACCTTGTTTATCTCCATCTAAATTTGCTTTACTCCTTTTTAGGGGCTAGTAGCTATTTCCTCCTGATAAATATTTAAATTGAAAATCTATTTTAGAAATAACTTCGATAAAATCTTTGAATATACGAAAAAAAAGCAGCCATGCCTAAATTAAATAAATACCCTGAACTTCATTATCTCTACTTCTTTTTGTTTAAAAAAATTCCCAAACATTCGATACTCACATTTATTTCATAACTTCAACATTCTGTAAATGAACTCTTACAATGAACGTGGATAAAAACTTAAAATATTCCAAGGTCATAACCAAAGTATGAGAAAAATATATCTATAATTATTATTCAACCCCTCCCCAAAATATAAAATATAATGTTATGGCTAAGTTTTTTTCGAATATTATTGTAACCGAAAGCAAAATAAATCACTATATTAATTAAAACCAGGCAATGACTTCGCCACTGTAGGGGGAGCTTGTGCTTCGCTACTAAGATTAAAATTTAAAATCTAAAAAAAAAGCAGCCATAGTTAATTTTTTATAAATTTTCTGAACTTAGCCAATTATAATAATTTTAAAAAGGAACTCTAAACTATTTCCCCCCTTTCAAAATATCACGTTGCTAAAATATAGAGTTATAGAAGATATATAATAATACATTTTCGGAACGTAACCATTTTGTTTTTTTATATTATAAAAGAATTATTAGAAATAACTTTGATAAAAAACATAAGTCATAACCAAACTAAGATGAAATTATAATTCAAATACTAAAAAAAAATCCCCTTCTTAAATTATAGAGTTAATGATTGCCGTAGAATGGACTCTCGACGATATACCATATATAACTATTCGTTAAGGGAACTTCTTTAATTATCTTTAGAGTGCGGGGATGTCTGGCGGGCCGATATTATGTATCTTCGATATGCTTAAGAAGTGGAACTGAGCTCAAGGATAATAATATTGCTATCATTAATAAAATAGAGTTTTATTAATAATAACTATCAACAATACACAAAACGGAAAATATTGACATAAACCATTTAAAGCACAGGATAGAATTGACAAAAGGGTTAAATACTCAAAGGTAACGTTCGGCTTACGTAATTTTCTACTAGTGGTGCAGAGGAAGTCGACGTGAAGGAATTTTCGGTCCGCTGGCGAGTTCCAGCCGAAGGGGGGGGGGAATAAAAGGACCCTGACGTGGCGTCTTGGGAATGAGAACCGTTTCTCGACGAACGGCTTGAAGAACAATAGCTGTTCTACGTTGTTCTCTTCTGAACAACAGGGGGGGGGGGTGAGAACCGTCTCTTCTCTACGGGCTCAAGAACAATGGCTGTTCTAATGTTGTTCTCTTCTAAACAACAAGGGGGAAGGGTGAGAACCGTTTCTTGGCGAAAGGGCTCAAACGAACAATGGCTGTTCTACGTTATTCTCTTCTGAACAACAAGGGAGGTGAGAACTGTCTCTTGTCTACGGGCTCAAGAACAATGGCTGTTCTACGTTGTTCTCTTCTAAACAACAGGGGAAGGGTGAAAACCGTTTCTTGGCAAACGGGCTCAAACGAACAATGGCTGTTCTACGTTGTTCTCTTCTGAACAACAGGGGGGGGGGGGGGTGAGAACCGTTTCTTGTCAACGGGCTCGAACGAACAATGGCTGTTCTAAGGTTGTTCTCTTTCTGAACAACAAGGGGGAAGCCTTGTGGACTCGGCGTCACGAAGGCTCGAACCTTGGCACTCAAGGGATATTGTCCTCCTTCTGGACAAGTGATGGGGAATCTCGAGGTCGAGTTCCCTTGGCGCACAAAGTAAGAGGGGGTCGTGGTGATGTTTTGCGACGAAAATCTGGATCTCCAATCTGATCTTAGTGGTAAAGTTTCCATCTAAATAGTCGAGACACTCCCTTGGCGTGGGGGACAATGGAGTGGGAGCTTCGAGGGAATGCACAGCCGAGGCTGGGAACAATGCCTTATCTGCCCATAAGCCTAACTCAATCTGGCCCGGTCGGCGTGTGGGGGCGAACGGGGGAAGATAAACCTCCTTGTTTAAACATTGACTCAGGTGGCTGCGATAAGGCGCCAAGCTTCAAAGCGAAGATGCACGTGGGAAGCATCGTGGTTTTAAATATCATGTGATAGGGGTTGAAATTAACGCGGCCTCAAGTCATTCTATCACACCCCTCCATTCCGGGGGAAGTTGTCACTTCGAAAAAAGAGAGAAGGGACAACGATAGAGCTCCGTTGTGGGGAACTCGTTTTCTTGTACCAACTGTACCTTCCTGCACCTAACTAGTATTACCTCAATACATATGATTATTTTGATCTTTTGATTATAAGGGAAAATAACCTTTAATACAAACTTAATAAAAAAAAAAGGCATGGAACAATGAAATGATATAAAATTAGTACATATGGGACAAAATAATTTATACGTAATTAATGGGTACAAATATATATACATACAAAAAAAATAGACATTGAGCGTTACAAAATTCAGACATATACATTAACTAATTATAATACAAGAGAATCTAATTTAAGTCGTACAAGACGGTATATACCTACATGGAGATACTAATTCTATAAATACAATTACTCTACGCTATTCGGTAACGCATTCCTACTGAGCGCGTCAGCGACCTGGTTATCGGAACCTTTTATATAATTTATTTTAAATTGATACTCTTGCAAGAGTAAACTCCAGCGCATGATTCAGCCGTTGGAGTGTCGCACATTCCTAATATAGGCTAACGGACGGTGGTCGGTTCCTATCTGAAATTCTTTTCCTATCAGGTACATTTTGAATTTGTCTATGACCCAGATAATTGATAAAGCTTCCTTTTCGATAGTGGCATATCTCTTTTCGCGCGGTAATAATTGACGACTAGCATATGCAACTGGATGACTCGTTCCGTCATCCTCGTATTGAAGGAGTACACCTCCAATGCCCTCGTTGGACGCGTCGGTCTTAATCTCAAAGGATTTTTTTCGGGTTGGGCAACTTTAAAATGGGGGCAGAAATGAGCTTACTCTTGAGCTGATTAAAATGGGAAATAGCGACATCATTCCAACGTAAACGATCGGGGGAATTATTTTTTGAAGGGGGCTGAGGGGGGCCGAAATAGCAGCGAAATTCGGAACAAATCGCTGATAGTGAGAAGCTGATCCTAGGAACGATCTTAATTGCTTCTTTGTAATCGGGAGGGGCATGTCGGCGATTGCCTTAATCTTGTTCTCTTGGGGACCTAACTTGCTTTGTCCTATTTTGAAACCCAAATATTTTATGGTTTCGTGGGCAAAATGGCATTTGCGGGGGCCAATGGTGAGGCCATTTTCGCGCAGTCGCTCGAAAAGAGCTAATAGGGTGGTTAAATGGTGACTCCATTCAAATAATTCTTGTAGCTGACTCTTTTGATGTGGTGTCAGCTGCGCGTCAATATCCAGGTCAGAGGGTTCCAAAGACTCACCTGGTAGGGAAGGAGGAGGGTAATCGGCATCAGGTTGGGTGCACACTATCTGTATTACATTAAGGGACTCCGCGGGGTAATCTTCTTCAAGCGCCGATGTTTCGTCCAGTTCTACGAAGGTATCTCCATGGGCGCGTTGGGGGTTCTTTTTTTCTTGGGGTCCACGGACAGTCTCCGTGTCCTTGTCTTGGGCCTTATCGCCTAAGGGTGTTAGTAATTCACACTCCTTTTGTGCCGTCCTGAAGTCCTGGTTAGGGGTCTCCGAGAAATCGGACGGTATCGGGGTTCTGATGGGGACGGGCTCCTGGGCTTCTTTCTTATCTCGGCCTCGAGGAAGGGCGGCCTGAGACACAGGATCGGAACTTACTTGGGGGCTCTGTCCTATAAGTACGAAACAGAATTGTATGGGTGCTGAAATAACTTCAGCCCAGCCATCATAATATTGAAACTGCGGGTAACATCTAACGACGGGGAATTGGTTCGCCCGCCCAAGGTAGTCATGTACCACCGCAAATCTTTCGTGGTTAGGGTCCACTGGGGGGGATGAGTTCGTCGGACACGATGAAACACGTACATCCCGTGTCCCTGACGAGAGTCGATACTCGGCAGCCGTTCACGCTGCCCTCCTCAAATTTCAAAGTTCCCGATGAACTTTTATCAAAAATAAAATTTACCTGGTGGCCTGACGGAGGGGGAGAAGTTTCTGCTTGGGTTTGCACCACCGGGGGAGCCGGAGCTGCATTAATCTGGTGAACTTGGTGGGCTGGTCCGCTTTTAAGCCTAGAATTTTTGGGGCAATTCCAGCTCATGTGGTTTTCTACACCACAGGTGAAGCATATGATTGGTCGCTTCGGGAAGAGAGATGGAAGAGAAATCTTAACGGGAGGTTTGGAGTCCCGTTGTTGGTTTTGGTGAAAGAAGTTTTGGGGTTTTACGGAGCTCGGAAACTTCGTCGGCTTTCCTGTGAAGGGGCGCGAATCCTTCCTTCTTTCTTTGTAGGGGGATTGGTGAGAAATCCGATTCTCCTTAGGGTATAAATTATGGCTTGCGGCATAGACATCCGCTTCTTCGGTACATTCTTTAAAGGTCTGGCACCGACGATCCTTGACGAACGCGCGGATCTCCGTCGGGAGAGACGCCAAAATTTGATCTCGCAACACGAAGTCTGTTAAGGACTCGTAGTTCGGATCAACCTTTGAGGATTCTAACCAAAATTTAAAATTCCTCTGAAGAATGTATCCGAATTGACGGAACGTCTGTCCGGGTTTAATACGACCTCCTCGAAATTCTTGGCGGTAGAAATCGGGAGTCATATTATGAGCGGCCAATAACTCAGCTTTTAAGGTGCTGTAGTTAATTGTACACTCAGATGGTCAAGATATAAAAATTTCGCGCAATTTGCAATTTAACAGGGGAAGTAATCTGGCTACACCTTCAGCCTCCAGATCCATGTTATTGATTTCGAGGATCTTTTCGAAGTAGGCTAAAAATGCTCCGAAATCCTCTCCATCCTTGAAATTGGGGAGCTTTAGTGAGAGATTGGGGGAGGCTTCGGAACGGGAACTGGCAGACTGTATCTCGGCTTCAACACGAGCTAATTCAATCTGATGGTGAAGCTCAGCTTGTCTTATCCGTTCCTCTCTTTCTCTTTCTTCTCGTTGGATTTCTCTTTCTCGTCCTTCTCGTTGTATTTCTCTTTCTTTTTCTTTTTCTTCACGCTCTTTTCTTTGCTCCTCTTGAACGTACTCAATTAGTTCTTTTCCGGAGAGTCCCAAGGATTCTCCTTGCGCTTTAAAGATTTCGAACTGAGTCATCTTTGCACTTAGGGGCGCACTAGTCAAACAACGAAAATTCCTTGCAACAAGAATTATGCCTTCTAGAGAAATTAGCCTACCTAAATATGGGCACTGACCTATTCGTACTTGGTTTCTCGATCTAAATACCACTGACTGAAATCACAAAAAAACACAAACAAATTATTATAACAGTTCCTTGAGCTACTCCAGCTTCTTAAGTTTCAAAAAAGGGGATAGCAATCGTTAAAACAAAAGGGAACAACTATACTCTATTATTATAACGAATAACACTATGCTTTACTCGACTGAGACCAGTGTTTGTAAAGATATAGCATTAAACATTACACACCTGATACCAAATTTAAATAGTATATATATATATATATATATATATATATATATATATATATATATATATATATATATATATGTCGTAGAATGGACTCTCAACGATATACCATATATAACTATTCGTTGAGGGAACTTCTTTAATTATCTTTAGAGTGCGTGGATGTCTGGCGGGCCGATATTATGTATCTTCGATATGCTTAAGAAGTGGAACTGAGTTCAAGGATAATAATATTGCTATCATTAATAAAATAGAGTTTTATTAATAATAACTATCAACAATACACAAAACGGAAAATATTGACATAAACAGAGAATGGAAAGGGTCGTGGAGACTCGGATTAATCCGAGGATTAAAGGATTTAAAAAGGTAAAACAAATATAGTTAAAGAAATGGGATGGTTCGCTAAACCATTTAAAGCACAGGATAGAATTGACAAAAAGGTTAAATACTCAAAGGTAACGTTCGGCTTACGTAATTTTCTACTAGTGGTGCAGAGGAAGTCGACGTGAAGGAATTTTCGGTCCGCTGGCGAGTTCCAGCCGAAGGGGGGGGGGAATAAAATGATCCTGACGTGGCGTCTTGGGAATGAGAACCGTTTCTCGACGAACGGCTTGAAGAACAATGGCTGTTCTACGTTGTTCTCTTTTGAACAACAGGGGAGGGGGAGGTGAGAGCCGTCTCTTGTCTACGGGCTCAAGAACAATGTCTGTTCTAATGTTGTTCTCTTCTGAACAACAAGGGGAAAGGGTGAGAACCGTTTCTTGGCGAACGGGCTCAAACGAACAATGGCTATTCTACGTTGTTCCCTTCTGAACAACAGGGGGGAAGGGTGAGAACCGTCTCTTGTCTACGGGCTCAAGAACAATGGCTGTTCTACGTTGTTCTCTTCTGAACAACAGGGGAAGGGTGAAAACCGTTTCTTGGCAAACGGGCTCAAATGAACAATGGCTGTTCTACGTTGTTCTCTTCTGAACAACAGGGGGGTGGGGGGGGTGAGAACCGTTTCTTGTCAACGGGCTCGAACGAACAATGGCTGTTCTAAGGTTGTTCTCTTTCTGAACAACAAGGGAGAAGCCTTGTGGACTCGGCGTCACGAAGGCTCGAACCTTGGCACTCAAGGGATATTGTCCTCCTTCTGGACAAGTGATGGGGAATCTCGAGGTCGAGTTCCCTTGGCGCACAAAGTAAGAGGGGGTCGTGGTGATGTTTTGCGACGAAAATCTGGATCTCCAATCTGATCTTAGTGGTAAAGTTTCCATCTAAATAGTCGAGACACTCCCTTGGCGTGGGGGACAATGGAGCGGGAGCTTCGAGGGAATGCACAGCCGAGCCTGGGAACAATGCCTTATCTGCCCATAAGCCTAACTCATTCTGGCCCGGTCGGCGTATGGGGATGAACGGAGAAAGATAAACCTCCTTGTTTAAACATTGACTCAGGTGGCTGCGATAAGGCGCCAAGCTTCAAAGCGAAGATGCACGTGGGAAGCATCGTGGTTTTAAATATCATGTGATAGGGGTTGAAATTAACGCGGCCTCAACCCGTTCTATCACAATGATGAAAATATATATAAGTCGCCGGGGACCGATAATATCTACCGGATTCATCTTTAAAAAATGGAAGCGAAATTAAGAGAAATTTCTTTGCCCCATTTTGAATAAATAATAACTAAAGAAGGAAGAGTTTCAAAAGAGACAAACGTGACCACGATTTTCAAAAAAAGGGTTTAAGATTAATTCCCAAACTTCTGGTTGAGAAATTTGGTAGATTTATTTCCATGAAATGGTCTCCATCTTAACCAATGCAAGGTTGTAAATATAGTTTATAGAGATTTATAAACAAAAAATGTTTGATACTGTACCGCATAAAGACTTATAATAAAGTTAAAAGGGAATGTATTAAAGGGTAATATATACATATAACTAGGTATTAATCTTTCATGAATGCGAAAGATTGATGAAATGAATCCAGCATACCGCAAGAAACGAAACAGAAAAACAGGATAATCTTTCTTCGGAAAAAGTTATTTCCTAATTCGAAAAATTCCCTACAGAATTTTCGAATTGGGAAATAACTTTTTCCGAAGAAGAATTATCCTGTTTTTCTGTTTCTTGCGATATGCTGGATTCACATATAACTAGATTGAAAACTGATTAGCTGACCGCAGACAGAGAGAGGCGATTAATGGAATTAACTCGAGGTGGGGACCAGTTACTACTAGTTTCCCTCAGGGATCCATTTTGGAACCGAAGTTTATAATGTATGTTAATGACATCGATAAAGAAAAACTATCCAAAGTTTCAAAGTTTGAGGACGATACAGAATTGTGGAATAGAGCAAAATCTGAATTTGACCTCAAAACATTACAAACTAGATAAAGTAGTAGAACTGGACGAAAAGTGGCAGATGAGATTCAACGTAGATAAGTATTAGATCACCAAAACGCCCAGCAGGTGTGCCAGATGGGTAGTCATAATCTTAATGCGACTCCTATTGATAAGAATCTGTCTCGTCTTAATTTCGAGAGATATAAATCTCTAAGCAATGTGTTGTAGTGTCGCAGAAGCAAACAAAGCTCTGGGTTACATAACTATTATTCCATTATATAAAACACTTTTTAGGCCTCTTTTAGAGCGTGTTGTTTAATTTTGGTCTCCTCATATCCACAAGGGCAAAAGAACCTTTGAGCGCGTTCAACGGAGAGACAAAATTAATTTCCGAGCAGAATTTAAGGCAAATAATACTGTGACATCAAAGCAACGGCGATTTAAAAATGTCCTATTATTTCGTTTTCCTTTTTGTCCTTACTCTAATTTCATGAAAACTTTCTCGAGTACTGCCTTAGATAGTTGTGCGTAGATGACATTTCCTTGACTCACTCCTTTTGTTTATTTGTACAGTACTAATGACTGAGTACAACCTAAATGACGATGTTGTGCGACTGTATATATATATAGAAGAGGATATCAATGTACCTATTAATAAAACTTTGTTTCTGTAGCGCTCACTACTGAAATGGAGGCTTTTTTTCATATACCGATCCATTTTGTATTTAGTATTTCACTGTTATAACTGTTGCTCAGCGTGCAGATGGCCAGATGTAGTCTAATCCCTTCTGAGACAGTATCATATGTTTTAAAAATAGGATACTTACTACAGAATCACGAACTAGCAAAGACTAAGATCAACTCGAGCCTAGTTCAAGCAAAAAAAGAAAATGTAGAAGTTAGGGACTGGTAAAACGAAGAGAAATTTTGAATAAATAATTAATTTAACGATTCTTAATTCTGTAGTTATATTTTTGAAGTATTGTTTAGCTGCATGATTTCAATTACATTTCTAAGCAATCTGTCACAAATCTGTCTTAAATCTTTTGTTTACTAAATTGACACCGTTATTTCTAGTCGTTTCTAGCTAAAATATTGAGTTATAATTTACATAATATAGATTGGTAAACCTATTTTATATTTAGAAAAATTCAATAATTTGGCCTCTCAGATGTCGATCTTCCAGAGAAAGTAAATTGAGGCGCCTCGGTTTGTTTTCGTACGATAAATTCCTAACTTAAGGAATTGAGTTCGATGCTGATCGGGTTTCCATGGTGACTGTAGTTAAAATTGGACAACCCATATTTCTGTTCCTTCGGAGACTATCACGATTAAGTGCATCACTTTATATTTGGTCGACCATTTACAGCCATTATGATATTTTGCCCTGTACTCAAGTTCGTGAGCTACGTTAATAGTGACCTATGATCAGGAGGAATTATTTACATTCACAATAACTCTGCCTACGGTCTTCTGCCTACGGTCTTCTGTCTACGGTCTTCCAAGCATTATTCAATTCATTTTAGGTCTGCCAACATCGCGGTACCGGGGGCGATCTGACTAACAATTGGTGGATGCATTGTGCTTATCTCCCCACTAGGCTGAATAATCTTACACTTCTCATCACACATATAGGCAATTACAACACTGCTTTCTTTCCGCTCCCTTCTTCGTAGCACAACGCACACTCTCTCTGTTCCAAGGAATCCTGCCAATGGGTATTTATATCCACATACCTCTGACGCGGAACAGGTGCCTCTGCCCCGGAGCGACGAAGGTTCCGCCTGAACGCTGTTTGGTGTCAAAACTGAATACTTTCTGGTACTTCTCCATAAAGGGGACCGGCCCCTGGTGCCTTCGGGCTCACCAACGATTGTCATACTGACCTTTATGTTTATTTAATTATCCGGTTGAGGATCCTCCTGGATAAAGGCAAGTTGGTAAACCACAACCACTACTATTACCGTTACTAATCCTGCTACTATTACTACTAATACTCCCTATTCCGTGTGCTTTTAGTTTTATCAAGAATCTTTTATGACGAACGGTGTCAAAAGCCTTTTTTGAAATCGATATAAACTCGCTCTATTTCTTTATCATGGCCAAACGTCGCGAGCATTTCTTAAGAAAAAATCCAGTATGAGCACGCGCCTCGAAAGCCGTACTGTCAGTCATTTATTAAACTATTTCGCTCCAGATATAAAATGATCCTGTCTCTCACAATGGACTCCAAGAGTTTACCAACGACCGAAGTAAGGAAGCTGGGGAGATAATTTTCAGGATCAGTCTTTATACCCTTTTTTTAACTGGTTTATATTATCCTCTTTGAAATTAGTAGAAACTACTCCCTCGGTAATTTTATAAAAGAGTTTTAACATTTCACTTTCTAGTTTTTTTAAGGTGGAGGGTTATAGATTTTACGAGGCCAGGGCGGTTTGATAATTTCCATTTTTTTAATATAAAACAAATTTAATTTTCGATTATGTAAATATATGAAAGTGTAGCGTCTTCATAAAAAAAGATTACTTTCTGTATTGTGTATATGTTAGTTATTTGTATCTTTGATGCTAAAAAGATTCGCGAAATTTATATTTAATATTTTAACCAGGTGGTGAGGATAGTTAGTAAGGACCCCATCGGTGTCTTGAAGTGGCCCGATGCAGGCTCTAATTGTCTTACGATTATTTACATATTTATGAATTCGATCGAGAGAAAGTAACGGGTCCGATTCTCGACAATATTACTGTTTTTTTTTGTTTTTTTAATATACCAGACAATGGCTTCGCCACTTCCTCTTCCGGAGGTTGCTTGCGCTTCGCTACTAAGATTAAAATTTAAAATCCGAAAAAAAGCAGCCATGGTTAAATTTTTATAAATTTTCTGAACTTCGCCAATTATAATAATTTTAAAAAGGAAATTTAAACTAAATTTCCCCCCTTTCAAAATATCACGTTGCCAAAATAGTTATAGAAGAAGATATATAAAAATAAATTTTCTGAACTTCTCCATTTGTAATTCGTTGGGTTTTAAAAAATTCACAAAATTTCGATACTTATATTTATTTCTGAACTTCACCATTTTGTTTTTTGGTATTATAAAAGAATTATTAGAAATAACTTTGATAAAAAAAACATAAGTCATAACCAAACTAAGATGAAATTATTATTCAAATACTCAAAAAAACCCCTTCTCAAATTATAGAGTTAGTGATGATGATGATGATGACAGGTTACGTTCTCTAAGGAGTTTATTACTCTCCCAATTTTTTCACGGCACCTGATTTGACCTATTAAAAGGTTTACACTTCACTATTTCGTTATTTCTACTGAAAAATAAACTCTGAAATCCATCATTCATTTCCAGAGTGTTTTCAACATTAAAGATTCTATCCCCAATCTAGAAAATTTAAGCGGGGACGGAAAAAAAATTGCTAGAATTAAAAGTTCAGTATGAATTGAAAGTTCTCGTGGACATTTTTAAGATTATTTAGATTTAAAAGAGTTTCTACCTACTTATATACCTTCTACAAACAACTCATCATTAATCAAGATAAAGCCGGCTGTCAGATCGTCTACTTTTTGCTGCAGAAAGTTCTCTTTTCTAAATTCTAGGAGTCGCTTTCTTTCAGTCCTTTGTTTCATTTTAAAAAAAATCTTACTTTTAGATAATTGAAATCTCTCCATATAACCTTTAATATTTGTCTAATTAAGGTCGAAAGCGTTTCAAAAAGAATAATATTGTACTCTTCCGTTTGCTTTGGTAGTCTATATACCACAACGAAATTTATTTTGTTACTATTTACCCCAAACTCGATGGCTAAAACTCCAGACGTAATATCTACATATATTGATATTTTGCATTAACGCGACAAGTTCTTTTTTAATTCTTTGATACCCAAATTGGACTATATAATTAAAATATAATAATCCTTAAATAAATATATATTAATAATCAGAGTGGCTTGAAATTATGTTGTTCCACATGACACCATCCGCCCTTAAATATATAAAATAACTCCTCCACCCTTTCCCTTAAGCCTATTTATATTAAAACTTTTGGAGACAAGAAAGTAAAATACAGTTATATATTTCTTTATCAATCCCATCTCCAATTTAAAAGAAATATAACTGAAATATCCGCTCTTACATTAAATATCTTTTATTTTATTCATTATTTTAAAAAGTGGCAAATAATTTGCCAATATGTTCTCTACCCACCTTTATTAGGGTAATTACACTATTTTTCGAGTATATTGCCATTTTTTATGCATTAAAGTGCATTCAAAATTTTGTTTTCTATACTATTCGGACTTCCGGAATTTTGGAGAGGTTGGTATCTGGCGTTGTGCGTCCATTATGGTCCTAAAGTTCTTCATAGTATTCTTACTCTTTTTTTCGATTCTCTCTTTGTGATTTATTTTCCAGGTTGTGCTTTATTCGTAACATTTGTTGTGTCTCAATTTGTGTTTTTTTTCATATGTTAATTTTAATTACTCTTTATAGTCGCGTACACGCGACTCTATAAGTTGCTATGTCGGTCCGTAAGTCGTCGGTTGGATGGTAACCATTTTACCTCTCAATGAGGTTTTTGGCAATAACATCATAACTATTGGGCCAATTCTAACTAAATTTGAAATCCTCTTGTTGTTTTACATTCTCTTTCGAATGGTATAATTGCCAAGGTCTTCCCAAAGTTAGTCCAGGAATTATTTGGCAAAAACATCGTAACTATTCGGCCGAGTCTAACGAAATTTGAAACTCTTATGTTGTTTTACATTCTCTTTCGAAGGATATAATTAACAAGGTCCTCCCAATGTTATTCTGAGAATTATTGAAAGTTTTGAAGACCGTAAGGTCATATGGTCAGGAGGTCATGTCAGAGCACGCGACTTAGGTCGGTTGACCTTGTTCATGGTATTATCCACAAAATTCCCATTTTATATTCAATGATTTTCTCTTTCTTATTTACTTACCTTTCCCCCGGCTAAGGTTCCTGCTTCAGGCCGGTATCTTTTGACCTACTTTTCAATTGGACATGGCTCCTTCAGGCACCCAGTACTCTTTGTATTTGTAGATTATGTTTCAGTCGTACCTGTATCGAGTTGTGAATACATGGTAAACTGTGTTTGTCTCTGGTATTTCTGTCTTCAGTTTTGGCCGCACTCGAGTCTTGCCAGGACGACCCTTCTATGACGAGGTAGGGATATTTTTCCTCGAGCGATATCTTGCGGAATGGTATTGAGGACATCATTTGGACCACCGAATTGGTGGGGTTGTTGTGTGAGGGGGGGCGGGGTTGTGTATTATACCCTGATTAGTGTGTGTCAGGATTCCTTGAAGTATCTCGAATATTTCGTGGAGAGTGGTACGGGTCTAGCGTTAGCAGAGGGAGAATGGCTCGGGTTTCTTGTACTAGGGATAAATTGGGTTAAGATGGTGGTTATTGGTCCGACCTTTGGTTTCCACCCCCGTCCCACCCCTCCATCAGGAAGGTACCCTGTGTACGCATCCTGTGTAGCCTGTTATACTAGGTACCTGGGGGAGCCGCACATTTCTCCTGCCCAAGTGGAAATTAGGGAGGCCCTGCCAATGGGTTGATTTGAACTCTCTGAAGGGACCTGGGAAAGTTGTTGGTGCGCTTCCCCCTCGCTACCTCTAGGCGCTACATTTTCTTCTTTTATTATTTTACAACTACCCCGCCCCCCCAACCTTTTGTCTACCTGCACTTGGTACCAGGAGGAACTGTATTCACCCGGACAGAATGAAAATTAGGGACCCCTCCACCACTGGGTTGAAATCAACTTTTTGACGGGATCTGAGGAAGCTGTTGGTATCAAGAATCTTTTATGACGAACGGTGTCAAAAGCCTTTTTTGAAATCGATATAAACTCAGCATTCCTTTTTTTCTATGACTATCCCCTCAACCCGCTGTCTAGGCTTAATGACCTGACCAGCTACTCCATGCCATGTCAGATGAGAGGCTTTGGAACTTCTATAAACAACGTCATTTAATTCCTTCAACGCCCACGTCCTTGATGAGAAGTGGACGTTGGGTCGCGAATAATGGGAATATTGGTTTTGACCCAATAGCCCCTTCCCTGCGTTAAATGGGATGACCACCACTCTGTGCCCGTTCTTGAGGGCAAAAGGCTGTTTTGCTTGTGGCTGGCGGTGTTAACTGCCTTGCTGGTTGTGAGGTCAATTAAAAGTCCCGGTCCCGTCTCTGGGTCTGTCAAAACATAACTTCAGATCCTGTCCGTCCATTCGAGGATTAGTACGTCCCAGTGAGGATCTCTGCCCTGTCGCCCTGCACATCTGGCTCCTCAGTTAGGAGCTGCGACCTTTGGGGAACAACAGGCCACTGGAAAACTTCTGGTTGATGTATCTCGCTGTCCTATGTTGCAAAGCCCCATGCTTTCACGCACCCTGGGTGGACCCATGAAATCCAAAAACCCCAAACGGTATAGGCAGAAGTGCCTGGACGTGAGGTTTAGCCCACCAGCCCCATTTTCTTTTCTCTCTCAGTGGTCACAAACTTAGGAAATTTTCGTGTTCGGCAAATTTCCAAAGGTTTCAACAGTTCTTCGTCAGAATTTCAGACTATGCCCCTCTTTCTCAATCCTCGCCCTACCTTGGTGTTGGTGCAGACGAGGAGATAAAAGACGGCACCACTCGGACAGCTAGAGCCTCTCCCCCCACACCTCCTACTTTCTTTTGCCATCTTAGGAGCTGCTCCCGGGTAACTTTACTTCTTTGATGGAGGTGCAGTTGGAGGCCCCTCCTAAGGTGAAGATGGTTCTAGAGGTGATCCCATCCCAGATGGCAGGGTCTTCTACAGGGCCAAATCTTGGCTCGGTGCCAGAGATAAACCTGAGTCTGCCCCAGTGCAACGTCCCCCTCAGGCGGCAAGGGCCCCCGAGGACTTATAAGGAAAGGAACCACCCTCTCCCTCGCTTAGTGCCTCTTTGACGGCAAGATCTTCGCCATCTCAGGAAAAGATCTGCCGAGAATGGTGGGTCCTACCTTGGGGCCCCTTTCTGGGAGAGGAGAGAAGTAGGTTAACTCACAACCCTCCTCTCCAAAGAAGAGGAAACAAGAAAAGAAATCGAAGTACACGCAAGATTACTTTCCCTCCGTGGAGCCTCCAAATGCAAACAGGCCTGCTGCCTTTGCAGCTAGCGAGCAGGCCAAGACCGAAATGTCAGGAAACGAAGAACCCTCTGGCGGGCAAGCCCAGACCAAGACAAAATTCGAAAGAGAGGTGAGCAGACTCCCTCATTCAGAGATTACCTGGTGTCTTTGAGCCCGCTGGCTTTGAACGCTTTTTAATTATTCTTTCTACAGATTGCAGCAAGTAAGCCAAATATCACATGCTCCATCAAAGGAGAGCCGAGGCTAATTCCCCTACTTGGAAATTTGAACGGTAGATACCTTCTCAGGAGGTCTTCAAGATCAATCCAAGGTGGTCAGGTCCTTGCAGACCTGGTCGTCGAGCTGGAGATGGGTGTCCTAAATGTGGGTGAGTTTACGCATCTATGCCAAAGAACCGATTCATTTCGTTGAGTTTTTCTCGGGCAACCTTATTACTGTCAACCAAGCTACTATTCCTACAACGTTTGGCTATTTTGCATGCCACCCGCTTTCTTGGTGGTCGGCCAAGTGTGACACTCCTCTTAGGGAGAAGAGATATGCCTACATGCGATATAAGCGCTGCCTGAACGATTTTATTTATCGGTGATGAATTTCATCAAGCTAGGGCTAGGCTCTAGTATAGTTTGAAGCACGCTAGCTGCTCTTCCTTACAGGCATACATTTCTTCACTCAACGATAAGATCCCTAAGGCAGAGGTGTGTAAGCGAGTCAAACGGATCCTGGTCAAATTCTCGCAGGACCCTCCTTCCGTTCTCCTGGAGAACGGGACCGACAGCAATCTCTGACTCTGCGTCCGTGGCGTTCTTTCACGACCGCTTTCTCCACATTCTCTCGTCGAAATGTTGCTCCACCAGCATTCAATGCACGCCGTGATGTCGCTGATGGCCGCCGACTGAATTTTACCCCAAGAGGTGGAGAACGTGCATCCACATGTTTACGTTAAATGAGTTGCTTTCCAGACTCGCTTCATGCGCAGACACCAGCTATGTTCTGGACGATGTCCCGTATTCCATGCTTCGACATCTAGGTGAGCGAGGCATGGCATTTCTGCTAGTTTGTTGAACAGAATATGGACATAGGGTACACTCCTTGACTCCCGGCGAATTGCTACTATGCTCATTTTCCAAACTCAATTTCTCTAACCTCCTGCGTATGTAAATTAATGGGAAAATTGGTAACTATTAGATTAGCCCTTTTCCTTGAACGTGAGGGTGGGGCCACTTGTCTTCTGCATGGGTCGGTTTCGACAAATTCCCCTCCACGTCGGATGCTCTGCTCCGACTGAAAAACGCTGTCTATGAGGGTTTCTTCGGAGACAGCACTACGCCATGGTGTTTTTCGATCTGGAGAAGGCCTATGATACCGCATGGCGATACGGTATCATGGAGACTCTCCACACAATGGGGATGAGGGGACGCCTCCCAATCTTTATTTCTGACTTTTTGCGAGATCGTCGACTCCACAGACAGGTGTGGAGGGCTCTTTCAGACTCAATAGAGCAGGAAGAGGGGGTCCAACAGGAAACTGTCTTCAATGTGAGACTCTTTGCCCCGAGCATCAATAGCATTCCTTCGGTGCGACCAGAAAATGTTCTTGCTACGCTCTACGTGGACGTCCTTTTGATCTTTTGTGGAGCGTCGAGTCCAACAGGCATTGAACTGCATCTCGCTATGCCGAAGCACAGAGGTTTCGATTTTCCTAGGCCACGACTAAACTGTCCACTTCTGCCCTCACCCATGGCTCCACCTTGACGCGGACTTGTTTCTTAAAGGGTTTTGCATGGGATTTGTGAAATGGCACTGGTCCTTTGGTCTTGTTTTTGATCAACACCTCACTTGGACGGCTCATATTCACAACCTTAGTTTCTCTTGCACCCACGCCATGGATATTTTTCATTCCGTGATTCCACACTTGGGATGCTGATAGGTTTACTGCCTTACATATTTATCGATCTTTTGTCCGTTTGAAGGTTGACTGCGGATGTGCAAAACTCGCATCCGCAGCCGACCATGTATTTCTGAAGGTGGATTCGATTCACCTCTCAGCTCTCTGTCTGGCGCCTTGTGCCTTCTGCACGTCCTCCATTGATAACCTACTTGTTGATGCCGATGAGTTTACACTCGTTCTGCGCCGTACTCAGTGCAATATGGACTAGTCCGCGCGGGCCTTGCTTCTACCTCAGTCGCCAACTGTTCTCACTTCACCCGTGACCGATCTCAACGGTGCCTACGCCGCCAAGAGGGTTTGAATTCAGCGCGTTTCCGCTAGGTGGCGCCTTGATCTTCACGACCGAGCTGGTTGCAATACTCCGCTAGGTACTGGAAATAACACGCCGTGCCCGGTTCTGAGGTCGGATTGTGATTTCTAGCGACTCACAAAGCGTCTTGAGATCCATTGGGTCTTTAAAATTCCGCACCCCTAGTTTGTGGTATCCATGATGCCACGGTTACTGCGAGCCGGGAGGATGCCGAGATTATATTCTGCTGGATTCCTGGACATGAGGGATTGTGGGGAATGAGGGCACGAGGACTGTGCGACCAAACCAGCGTTTGAGTCTTTCTTACACTGACTGCATGGCAGGAATCAGGTAAATCATCTGGAGTGCCTGGCAAAGAAGATGAGATACGGCCGAGGGGAACATAAAGTTGAGTACCATCGCGCTGCAACTATTCCTTTGGACCTATCCCCTAATGCTGCGACGGCTCATTTTGCTTTCTTCGAATTGAGCACACTTGGGGGACGCAACGCCATTTGATGGAGCGTTGTCTGCGCCTTATTGCGATGACTGCGTTGTCCCCAAGACTATTTTGAACTAATCTTTAGTTTATTTCACAATTGGAATCTCAATTTCCGTTTTGCTTCCCGTTTCTGCGAAAGAAGCGAATATTTTTTCTGTTCTACAGCCATGTTTCTCTCTGAGACACGGGAATGCGCGTGGGAGAGGCGCAACTCAAGCCAGCCATGTGGCTGAAATGGGGCTTTGTAGTCACATGGCACAATTTTTCAACCAAGTTAGGGCAGGGTTTTGATTTAAAAAACTTACTTTTTCAATGTTTGGGGTGAGTTAAGTTTGTCATGTTAGGTTTGCGATTTATTATATATCATAACCTACTTTACATAACGTAACTTACCATACCTACCAAACTACCCAAACCTCAAACATGTAAGCTTACCTAAAAAAAAATAGATGGGTGAAGATCCCCAGGAACATTCACATACCCGCTTTCTGTTAAAGTAAACGCTAGCTCTTCTTAAAATTTCTCTTTCTAGAGAAACGGATGGAATTAAGGAATTTCTACTATCACCCTTTCCTAACTGCATTGACTTGAACGTAATTATTCAATTATCAATATATATATATATATATATATATATATATATATATATATATATATATATATATATATATACAAGAAAAAACACTGTCTTGGACCATAAAGTTTATTAGAACGGGACTAGTTTCGATATGTAGCTTCCCATATCATCTTCAGACGTAAACTAAGAAAAATTGGCAAAGAAAATTGAAATACTAGAATCTCTCTCTCTCTCTCTCTCTCTCTCTCTCTCTCTCTTTTCTCTCTAACTCTGGCCTTGTGGACTTTGACGACGTTGAAGTCGAGCATGGGGCGTGAGGTTTCTAGGGACCCAACGGGCAGAGACCTTGGTCATGGCCAAATTGTCGTGGATGATGTTCATAACACTTCCATGTGATATTCCAAGTTCTCGCTCGATTTCTTTGACCTTCACCCGTCGATTTTCGAGGATCATCCTCTCCACACGGGCCACATTGTCCTCGTTGGTCACGTATTTAGGGCGTCCTGGACGGGGGTCATGTTCAAGAGACTCACGACCATGGCGGAACTCCCTATTCCAGCGAGCAATGGTTGCATAGGAAGGGGCGGTGTTGGTGCACACTGCAACCTTGCGTTCATGGATCTCTTTTGCATTCTTGCCCTCCTTGGTCAAAAATGTGATCACCTCGCGGTGTTCAACCTTCTCCATTGTTTAAAAATTTGTGACTGACGATCTGCGATCAGCTACTGCTTCTTAAATAGACGAGGCAGGAGCGTGCGGCTGCAAGTCGTGACTTGTCATAACTTGTCCTAACACCCCCACAAACAGCCATCCCCCTTCCTCTGTTTTTCCCTACCGATTCGCAAAACTTATTGACCGCTCCTCGCATACCACATTTTAGCATAGTAAACAGAGAAACCTCACATATTATACACCAGCAATAGACTAGAAATGAATTAGGCAATCGGTTAGTGCATTGGTTCTAAACATTTTCACTCCATTCCCCCTTCATGAATTTTCAACATCCTGGTAGCACCCCTTTAATTTTCTCCCCAAAACATTCCGCTAGAAAGGTAAAAAAAATGTATATGAAGAGAACATTTTTGCTTTATTATTTATTACAAAGTTAGCATTCATAATTATCTTATATTTTGATTGATTTCTGTGATACACTCCTTAAAAGTTAAATTAATGTATTTAAATATAAAAAACGAAAGTATTTGTATATGACCTCACATAAATTGTCTCACACCTAAATAGCAAGGATGACATTGTTTCTTTTAAGTCAGTTGACGAATCTAAGGTTGTGTCACTGACCATTCACATCTTATGTCTCGGTCCATATCCAGTCGCTGCCGGTTCTTATTTTTGATTTGTAGAAGGGCGGAGAAACCAGACTCACATAAAGAGGTTGTTGAAAAGATCAAGAGTAGTCGAAGTGCAATCTCACTGCCATACGAGGTGCGGTCAATACGTTTTGCGAATCGGGAGGGCAAAACAGAGGAAGGGGGATGGTTGTTTGTGGGAGTGTTAGGACAAATTATGACAAGTCAGGACCTGCAACCGCACATTCCTGCCTCGTCTATTTAAGAAGCAGTAGCTGATCGCAGATTGTCAGTCATAAATTTTTCAACAATGGAGAAGGTTGAGCACCCCACAGTGATCAAACTTTTGACCAAGGAAGGCAAGAATGCAGAGATCCTTGAACGCATGGTTGCAGTGTACACCGACACCACCCCTTTCTATCCAACCATTGCTCGCTGGAATAGGGATGTAGGGGAATCGTCACTCCCCCGTTCTCTCGCGGTGGAGTCACGAGGCGATTACCGCAAAGACATCCGGCCCCAGGCACCGTCGGGTCAAGCGCTTAACCGCAGCGCTGCACCACTCGTCGCTATGAAAGACCTAACGGTTAAAATGCAAGATCTCCCCCAGGAGAGTGAGATTCAATTTCACGCCAAGCAAGAAATTGGAGACGTGTTTCTCCCAAGCTAGAAGGCTAACGAAGAGCCGATGTAAGACTTGGTGAGAAAAACCGTTTGGCATAAGAACCCTACTGGGCGCGTCGTCAAGCCTCCTTCACCTCTTAGCACTCCCCCAGTGGGGTGGCAACGTATAAATAAGGAACACTGAGGAAAATCTTGGTAGAATACGTCAGTCTCCAGGTGACGAAGTCCTCGGATTAAAACCGAGCTACCTAGACTGGATTGGTAGAATACGTCAGTCTCCAGGTGACGAAGTCCTCGGAATTAAGACCCCGGGCTACCTAGATTAGTTTGGTAGTTTACTTGGCTCGCCAGACCAAGAAGTAACCTGCAAGAGAGGGAGGGCTACCTACCTTAAAGGTCTAAGAAGCAGCTCATCCTCGAGCTAGTCCCTGGTTATCAAACCAAACGTTAAGTTAACTTTGTTAAGTTCAACTTACTCTCGCCAGAGAGATGCATCATATCCTAGTGCATCTTAAACACCAGGGTATTCCTCGTCCTTGAGGAATTAAGGAAAGAAGAATGAAAAGGCTACCCCTCGAGCCCGTTACTCGGTGGCCACACCGAACTCATAAGTTAACTTGGTTGAGGAACCAAGTTCAACTTGTTCTCGTCAGAGAAACCCCCCTCCGTTATACTCGCCCTTGAAGAAGAGGAAGACTGGAACTAAGAAGAAGCTCATCCTCGAGCTAGTTCCTGGTTACCAAACCGACCTACAAGTTTAACTTATTCTCGTCAGAGAAACCCCCCCTCATCGATCCTCGCCCTTGAAGAAGACCCTTCCTGATGTTCAGTCCTCGCCCATGAGGAATTAAGTAACTAAGGAGAAAAGCTCCCCCTCGAGCTCGTTACTCGGTGGTCACACCGCACTCCAAGTTAACTTGGTTTAAGAACCAAGTTCGACTCACTCTCGCCAGAGAGACCACGACTACCTTGGTGCCGCATAAAGCACCGTAATTGTTCTCGTCCTTGAAGAACCCCCCTCTGAATACCGTGTGGACCCCCCAGCTGTTACCCTCGCCAAAAGGACCCCGTGATCCCGCCCACCTACATCTGGCCAGGCGGCACGCGTCGTGAGACAATAACATTCCTGAGGTATTTAAACTCCAGTAGAGTCCGTAAGCCTAAATCTTATATATTGAAGTGTGCAGCGAAATTAACCAATTTTAGAGGATCAAACTAATTGCATTAATTATTGTGTATTATAATATTCGGAGTATTGTGGTGCTTAATGGTTAAATTTTGTGTATTCAATTGTTAAAGTTAAAATATAAGTTTATTTTGGGAATTATTGTGCGTTTCTCTATATCCTTACGTGTTTCTAACGGCTCTCTTCTTTAAGATATCAATATTAGCACTCTTAGCACTCTTACAACAAAAGGGGGGGGCATTCTACGACAAGGGAGTTCCACCATGGTCGTGAGTATCTTGAAGATGACCCCCGTCCAGGACGCCCGTCAGACGTGACCAACGAGGACAATGTGACCCGTGTGGAGAGGATGATCCTCGAAAATCGACGGGTGAAGGTCGAAAAAATCGAGCGAGAACTTGGAATATCACATGGAAGTGTTATCAACATCATCCAAGACAATTTGGCCATGACCAAGGTCTCTGTTCGTTGAGTCCCTAGAAACCTCACGCCCCATGATCGACTTCAACGTCGTCAAAGTTCGGAGGAGCTGCTGCTCCTGTACAACCAAGATCCGGCGGGATTCGAGTCACACATAGTGACAGGTGATGAAACGTGAGTCCATCACTGGGATCCCGAGACCAAGCTCGAAAGTATGGCCTGGAAGCACAGGGGCAATCCGACCCCCATCAAGGTCCGGACCCAACCCTCAGCTGGGAAGATCATGGCCACCATCTTCTGGGATTTTGAGTGAGTGTTGATGGTGGACTATGCGCCTCGTGGAAGGACCATCACAGGCCAATATTACGCCGAGGAACTGGCTGGGTTAAAGAAGTGCATCCGTAAAAAGCGGCGTGGCAAGTTGACACGCGGTGTGCTGCTCCTCCACGACAATGCCCCTGTCCACAAGGCCAGAGTTGCACAAGCTGCCCTGCGCGAGTACGGATTCGAGGAGCTCAACCATCCCCCCTACAGTCCAGATATGGGCCCCTAGCGACTACTTTTTATCCTGCCAGCTCAAGGCTGCACTGCGTGGACGCCGGTTTGGGGACGATGAAGATGTCCAGCTCGCCGTCCAGGAGTGTATTGAACAGCAGTCGGGAGATTTCTGGTTGTCGGGAATTTGAAGCCTCAGGGACAAGTGGCGCAAGTGCATTGAAGTCGAAGGTAGTTATGTTGAAAAATAATAAAACACTTTTCCTCATATCTCGTTTCCTTATATCAGAATTGTAAAACATATTGACCACCCCTCGTATATCTGATACATTTATTACCCGAATACATTCCAGTATCTTAATAAAGATTTTTGACAGTAGAATAATTTTTTAGATCAAAGAATTCGTCCTGAACACCCTATGGAATCGTAGTAAGATCAAGCGTGCTAGTGAATGGATTCCTCATGAACTTTCCTTCTTCCACCTCGATTTCTTGCGAGTACATTTTGAGTTCACTTTCCAAGGATCTCAGATGTAGAGTGATTTTAGTTTTATGTAATGGGTCAAGCAGAGGGTCTTCTTCATTTCCGTTAAAGACAGTCGAAAGGTCTTCAAATTTGGCAACATTGCCGGCACAGAATTTCTTTTGCCAATTCTGGACGAAGACCTTCCATCAGGTTAAACACATTTTTTTCCTGGTCTTGTAGCTTGAGATTCAACCTATTTAGCTGCTCAAATATATCTGCTAAGTATACAAGACGTGGCTCCCACAAAACCTTATTGAAGTGACTCAACAGATCAGCTTTTTATTGCATTTCCAGCAGCAATTTAACTTCCCTACGAAGTTAAACACTCGTTTCACAACATGGCCCTTTGAAAGCCATCGCACTTTGGAGAAAAAGAGAAGAACTTCATGATTGAATCCATGTCTTTACAAAGGCGATGCCAAAAACAACGGCTCATACAGTGAACCCCCTTGGCATTCGTAGCTTCTTCCTTTACACGCTTCTGTAACCCTGATTTTAATCCCACCATCGCTGGAGTCACATCTGTACCGACTTGAAAGAACACTCTTTCACTCATCCAGCTGTATTGCAAACATACTAGTTGGGCACGATTTGAGCTCCTGTATCACTTTTTTCTTTATGTTATCTGAAATTTCATTAATTCTCCGCTTCATTGTGTCGTTTGACAAGGAAATTTATTGAATATTTCGTTCACTTGCTTCTCCAATAACACGCTTGGCCATGTTTAAAGCACATGGCTTGATTAATACAGTAATAACTATATTACGTTATACTAATAATTCATACAACTAAACTTACAATTCATTTATTTATTTTAGTGAAGTGTGGAGAATTCAAGCATATGCAATTTTAACGTCATCAAAATTTACGTTAAATCACGGTGAATTTTGACAGGCTCAAACTGTTGCTAAAATTGCCTGAATATGTAAATTAAATGGTGCAACAAATCTCTGGTATGAAACTTAATGCTGTCAAATGCGGCGTTTTACACTTCGGAAAAAATAATCCTAAATTTAACTATTATCTCCAAGACAGCAAGATTATAGAAGTAAACGAGCAGGTTAATCGGGGAGTTAAAATAGATAATAAATTAAATTTCTTTAGTCAATGCATTGCAATTAGAAATAAAGCAACTAGAGTTGCATCATTTATCAGGCAATCCGTCTCAACACGTGATTCACAGACGATGTTAAAACTATACACGTCATTAGACAGACCTATATTAGATTATGCTGCTCCCTTCTGGTCTCCACGATTAACTAGAGATGTAGATATAATAGAACAAATACAACATCGCTATACGAAAATGATAGGGGGCATAAAACAGCTACAGTGAGAGACTTAAAAAACTCAATTTCTTTTCCCTCGAACATAGAAGGAAAAGGGAAGAACAAATAGAAACATAAATTTGTGATGAATCTGCCCGACACCGCAGAAAATCGGATTAATTTGACAGGCGTGACAGCGACTCGAGGCCACGACAGGAAGATGAAGAAGTGGAAATTCAAAACATGAACGTGAAAATTTGCCTTCAGCAACCGCATCGTTAGAGTCTGGAACAATCTAAACGGTGACATGAAAATAAATGAGGCTCGTAGATTTGTAGACCCTAAAGAAGGAAAAGCCCTCGATACAGTCACGTATTCACTACAAATAACAAACGCTAGTACATTGGAAGAATTTAAAGCTCATTTGTCAGTTTCTTCCAAACTCGTTGCTAAAAAGATGAGAATAAAGATTTAAATGATTTTTAAATCAATCCCATAAGTTGTTAGGAAAAGCCCTTAAGGCTGCTCAAAACCAATTCAATATTGCATTCACTCCCCAGCAATATAATTTCCTAATTGCTAGGCTCTACAAAACTTTTCCTGTAGCTTCAGGTAATAAATTTTATGAACTTTCAGACATCAACCAAAGCATGAATTGATTGGATAAAGTAAAATACCAGTATTCTGACCTGACGCCTACAAAGAAAGGGATACACAAATAAATCTCATCCAACACCAGCCACCACAAACATACACAACTTCTACTCCTTCATACAACTCCCTTATAAATACTCCACCAAACATTCCACGTACTCCAACACATCATCATAAACGCATTCCTACCATCATCTACTGACAATCAATCAGAACAAACAACAAACCCCATACATTCATTGTTTTTACAATGTTACCCAAGGACATACTCTTCCACATTGTTCGCACCCAACCTATTGTTCATGGTGTTGTAAGTAGGCCCACCGACGATGAGATAGTCCTCGGTGTAAGGATAGAAAATACTCTGCTTATAAAGCCTATTTAGAAAATAAAGACTCGTGAGAATCTAAGCACAAACCATAACTTCTCTCGTACACTCTTACAACCCCAGATTCAACCACATAATACCCACCTACGATACTTAGATACCAATGGTGTCCATCTCCTTCAATATAGACGAATAATAACGCTGAAAAACCTAATGAAGACAAAAGAGAACATTATGTATACCAATGATTAATAATATGTACCAGTCACTGAAAATACCAAGCCTTTTTAGGAGAAAGCCCGATCTCTTTGTACCCTTATTATAAACAAGCTTTCAACCAGAGTTAGATAAATTACCTGTTAAAATAACATTTAAAAGAAATCCTAACTTTGATTTAATTATTAGAATTTTAATTAAAGCTTTAGAGTTTGAAACAGTTTTAGATACAAGTGCGCACGCAACTTTAATGAAGCGGGAATCATTTGAGCGCTTCCAGAACCATACTTATTATAAATGTAATATAGTATATCATACAGTACACTTAAAACTGTTCCTGGAGCTAATATTCTTAAACATCGCGAAATAGAGTTTGTTTTTTATCCAATAATTCCTATTACCCTGCTCGTTGTCGCATTGTTGATGCTGGAAGGCAGTTCCAGGCTGATATTTTACTCGGTAGCGATTTATTTGTAAAGAATGATTTGGAAATTTGTGCCGTTCGAAACATAGTTCGATACCATCACAAAGTACACCTCTTGAATGTCCAAGTAAGGGATATCCACAATTCACACTCATCCTTCTTCTTCATCATCATCATCATCATCATCATCATCATCATCATCTTCACTAACTCTATAATTGAAGAAGAGGATTCTTTTGAGTATTTGAATAATAATTTCATCTTAGTTTGGTTATGACTTATGTTTTTTTATCAAAGTTATTTCTAATCATTCTTTTATAATATCAAAAAACAAAATGGTGAAGTTCAGAAATTAATATAAGTATCGAAATTTTGTGAATTTTTTTAAAACCCAAAGAATTACAAATGGTAAAGTTCAGAAAATTTGTTTTTATATATCTTCTTCTATAACTATATTTTGGCAACGTGATATTTTGAAAGGGGGGTAATTTAGTTTAGAGAACCTTTTTAAAATTATTATAATTGGCGAAGTTCATAAAATTTCTAAAAATTTAACCATGGCTGCTTTTTTTTAGATTTTAAATTTCAATCTTAGTAGCGAAACCATTGCCTGGTTCTAAGAATAATGAATCTATCCCAAATTCGCGCTTTCATAATGATGATTTGCCCATAGGATATTCCTCTTCCAGATGCCAGGAACTGATTGTAGATTTTCTTCATAAATCTATTTTTTACATTTATCCTAGAGATGAAATAACTGTAAGATCGAGGGAGAAAGTTTGTTTACAAGACCACATTTTAGATAATAAAATTGACAAGTTTTATCGAATAGTAGTCTTCTCATAACTGATAAAGAGCGTATAACTAGAATATCCTTTTAACTCAGTTATTAGCAACCTTCAATAATTCCGAAACCCCCAAGTATTTGCCTAAATAGAGGCATAATACCTCTTACCGTTCAAACAAACCAAAATATAGGTAAAAGTTTATTCCTAAGTTTAGATTTAATCCCTAGCTTCGTGATAAATAGTCATAGGATCTACCAGATTAGATCCTTTAGCACTAAAGCAGAAATACATCGAGTGTATCCATGATTCCCTTCGAGGGTCCTCCGAACTCAAAAACCTCGCCATGTTGGAGGAGCTTCTTAATTTTCTTGCTAAAAAACAATGACGTAATCGCTTTTTCTGGAGATACTTTGGAGGCGCACAAATTTAGTCTCTTTTAAAATTAATTTGGGACCAGGTGCCAAACCTATATACATTACGCCTTATCGTATTATCCATTCACCCTAAGAAATCGTAGTCGACCATATTAAAAAATATGATGGAACGGGGAATGATTCAGCCCTCAATTTATAACGTGGGAAGGCTAAACTGTCTAGTAGTTTAGGTTTAGCATCGGGATATTGGCAAATGGAAATTAGTCCATAGTAAACGTCCTTTGCCAGCTTTCAGCACCAACCATGGACACTATGAGTTTTTGCCTTAGTCCCCTTAGACCATATAATACATAATTATTTTTAGTCGAGATGCCCGCAGTCATTTTAATAGTATCAGCCGAGTAGGTATTTTCTAAATTACGAACTGCCAATCTAAAGCTAAATCTCGAAAAATGTAACTTATTACAAGAACCATTAGTATACTTAGGTTATCTAATCTCATCGCAAGGCATTAAAGCAGATCCCGCAAAATTGTCGTTCTGGCCAATTATCCTATTTAAAAAACAAATGAAGCTAGATCCTCTTTATTGGTTTTGTAGGTTTCTATCACACTTTTATCCCATAATTTTCAGTCTATAACACAATTATTTAAAAAAACAAAAACAACCCACGTTCACTTGGATAAATGGACATCATGAAGGATTTGAAACATTAATCGTAATAGTCACCTCACAACCAATCTTACAGTATCCAGATTATACTGAACCATTCATAGTCTCTACAGATGCATCGATCTATGGTGCAGGCGCAGTATTGGTTCAGGAGGTTGATGGAGATGAAATTAAGAAAGTTTAGGAACGTTATATTTGGGTATGATATTACCGTTTTCACTGACCACAAACCGCTCACATTCTTATTTAAAGATAAATTACTGGAGAGCCAAGTAAGACGTTGGGCTCGAATGATGCAGGATTTTAATGCAAAGTAGTTTACTGACCCTGTAAACATCACTTAGTACCTGACGCCTAATCTCGATTAAAATCAGATGAGGTATTTAGGAAAGTAGACGCCTTTCATGCGTTCGATCAGGGCTACTTATGTGCGTTCCAGCAACAGGACACCTACATACAAAACATTTCTCACAAACTTACATGGCCACACCATTCTGAACGACAGCGTTATACTGTGCGAGAAGGTATGCTATATTGCGTAGATCAAAGTGGTAGAGAATTAATCGAAATTCTCAAAGAAGTGCAAATGTTAGCAATTAAATATTGCAACGACGTACGACTATATGGGCATATATACATACATATATACAGGGTGCGTAAGGTATTTGAGGACATATGTTATTTTTACTATAGCAGCATATTATTTGACTTTATATTTTCTATATTTCAGAATTATCAATGACAGGCCCTATGCTCACAGAAGAACTGAAGAGGCAGGCAGTTATCGTATCTATAAAGGCTGAACATAGCAATATAGAAATAGCATCTTTAAAAGTCACTAGATCCTTCGTCTACAAAGTTTGCAAGGAGTTAGAGACCAAAGATGGTTAAGCCATGGATCGACAATCTACACAACGAAAGACCTTGTGTGTTTCAAGACTCGGTACCATAACGCAATGCTCAAGCAAAGCTGGAATGGACGGCGGAAAACTTTCATGATCGCATAACTCCTAACATTTGGCCTCCTAGCTCCCCAGATCTGAATCCATTGGACTACTATGAATCTAGCGTAAATAAGAAAGCCGTTATCGAAGCTGAAGGAGACTTTATTGAATAAAATTACAAAACAATATGTTTATTCTGATCCTCACAACCTTTTCAGCACAAAAGACTTTATTATCTGTTTCTAAGAGTCATTTTTGTGTTAATATAAATCTGTCCTCAAGTACCTTACGCACCCTCTATAAAGATCTTCCACATCTGGAGTGGGCACTGTGCGGTCTGTAGTGGCAGTAGAGAGGCGGGGCAGGTCTCAATCGGTAGCTAAGTTCTATCATCTTCATTTTTTTATCAATTATTATAACAATTTCTTCTCCATGTTCATTTTCTATATTAATGATCACAACAATTTATCTATCATTTTCAGCATCCATCATTAATTGGACCGGTGAACATCGGGCCTTTGTTGTTCAAGCGTATTATGAAAACAACCGATCTGTAATAGAGACGTAGCGAGCGTCCGTAGACGCTTCGCGCTCGCTTCAAAAGCATCTGTACCAGATCGGAAAACGACTTTTCTTTGGATCTCTGACCTCTACACAACTGGATCCCTATGAAAATGAAATCACCTGGCAGACTGGTGGCCGGTGGAACTCCGGAAAATGCGGCAACAGTAAGATCATCCCTTCAGCAATCACCAAAGCACTCCGCTCGTAAGCATAGCTTAGCACTAGGAATATCAAGTTGAATTTTAGGAAGATTCTGCATGTCGATTTGAAATTGCATCTTTACAAAATGGTCTTGGTTCAAGAATTAACTGAGACAGATCATAACAACTGCAGAGCTGTATTGCGAATATTCTTGCACAAGTTCCCGCTGCGGCTAAGGAAAATCCGATTCATTGTCATTTATTTTACTACGTTTCGAGCATGCTCGTTCATCATTAGGTATCGACATACTATAAATTAAAAAAGAGTTGAATTAATTAAAGCTACCTAACAAAAATATGATTTTAAGCGTGGTAAAGGGTAAATAAAGCAACCAAAGTAAACGAAAAAAGTAAAATATAATAATAAGACTGATGAAATGTGACAGGAAATGTTAAAATAGAGACTCTATGGAAGTTGGATAAAAGTTCATACAATAAACACTATCAAAGGAGAGGAAAACCAATTCACTACGGAAGACTCTTTATACCTTCAGTCACCGAGATCTGACAGTAAAGTGAAATAGCATAGGGAAGAAGTTAACAGGGACCGATTTGAGTGTGGGTGAGTTATAGAATTAACGGTCATCTTCTTAGGCCTAAAATACAAATAAACGAAACAAAATATTTTGCCCTGTTAAGAGAGCACACTGCTAAATGTACATCTAGAACTTTACTAGCTAGTATTAGCTTTAAATTGCAAATTTAGAGTTAAAGGAAATATTTAGAAATGGGGCTCAAATTTACAATAGAGAGACTAGGGATTTGGAATCCTCGTATTAATTTTTCCTGTGTGCTTTGTTGCATTTATTGCTTATTGTTTACTCACGCGATACTTTGTGAGTTTTCCACACACACACACACATATATATATATATATATATATATATATATATATATATATATATATATATATATATATGTGAAAGATAATGGTAAAACACAATATTTGAATCAAGATTTTATTTATAACTATCGGACTAGAAAATGGCAAGATGCCATTTTCAACTAATAATGAAGAAACCCAGGCAAGGAACACAGATATATAAGGTAAGCCACATCCTAAACAAAATGAAACCGCAGGAAACCATCTGGGAATAACTTGAGTGTATCTGGCGCAAACGACAAGCTAAACAAAATGAAATGAAACAGGAAACAATCTGGAAAGTTGCTAATCTCCGAGACCCATTGCTTCCGGAGGTTTATAAATACGATTGGCGACTTTATTCGATATATATTTATTAAATTTGTATTGCCCTTCAGATATATGGAAATTATCAACTTTGTTAATGATGATGAATTTCACAATTCTCCTCTCAATATAAATGTTTGATTTATAAATGATTTTTGCTTGGTTAAAATTAATTCTATGGTCGTGCTTTTGCATGTGCGTAAAGAGACTTGAAGAGTTCGTACACCTTCTGATATCAGCTAGGTGTTTTTTCATCCTCTTATTAAATTGGCCTGACTCTCCGATGTATGTTAAATTGCAATTATGGCATGGTATACTGTATACTCCAGCATCGAAATTGATTGAACGCAGTTTAGTCAAGGATTTTCGTATGGTATTAGAATATTTAAATGTAATATTTATGTTATTTCTGTTCGCATATGATTTTAGGGTGGCCAGGATTGGAGCATATGAGAGACTAATACATTTTTTAAATCGTCCTTTCACGGTGTGGAGATGGCATAGAGGTTTTTTCGTGCTTTCGAATGGCATCTATTTATGAGGTGAATTGGGTATTTTAGTTCACTGAAATTGCAGTTAAGGTGGTTAATTTCATCCTGAAGGACGATTGCGGCGCACGTTCTATAAGCTCGGAGAAATAGGGAAGAAATAACAGATATCTTAACGGATTTGTCATGTAATGAGGAAAAATGTATGCAAGAATTTGAATTTGTAGGCTTTCGATAGACTGAGTACTGAATATGATTATTTAAACGGTGGATATTTACGTCTAGAAACGGTAGAAAATTCCCATTCTACTTTGAATTATATCGATGGGTGTAACGAATTCAGGTTGTTGAAAAATTCATTGAAATTGTTATTGTCTATGGGTGTAGAAGTCTAAATATCGCGTACATAGGTGTACGCAGAAACACTCCGACACCAGCTGCGTGCCCTCTCGTATCTCTAAACGCACCACTCGCCTCGAATTCTCCGTCACCTTTTTTCGCAACGCCGTAAACTCCGAGATGGCTCGAAGGCGTGAAAGAAATACCGTCGGCCCAAAGATGAAAAAGGTCTTTCGCACGACGATACGGATTTTATGAGAATTCGATTCTCTCTTTCGATTCTGCTCGGGAGAGAAAAAAAAGGAAGACTTCTCCCTGGAATCAGTCAGAAGCTCTTGGACCTACGTCCAAGAGTTCAATCCACATAGGAAACCGTTCGCCCGCTGCAAGGAAGGAACTTCTCGGGGAATTAGTTGTTGCTGTCACGGTACTTGTAGGTGCCAAACTTCTCGCCGCCCCCCCCTTCCGAGTCTGAGGTTACACTGGACCTCACTCTGCGGATTACCCTAAACGTAGCTAGGTAATCGGTTTTGGCTACCCACTCCAGGAGCTGAATAATCGGACAAGTACTTCAAGGAAGAAGTCCAATTTGAGTCACCGTTTGGCTCACCTTCGTGATCCGGCATAGGATCAGCACATCACCGGTCTAGGATTACCCTCTCATTCGGTAACCTCGGACGGCTGGGACTATGTGCGATCATCGTCACCAAAAGAAGATCTTCTCCCTCCTCTTCAAAAATACTTACGAACTCAAAGGTATCGTTAATTGAATTATTCCCTCCACTAACTTCACCAGTTTATTTATGTACTAGAATTCTCATCCTGAGCCCATACCCTCGAATATTAGAAAGTGCTTACTTAATTCAGTGTTAAACTCAATAATAATATTCCCTTCCTTCTGTCTGGTGTCATTAAGACGCAAACATCCCAGTGAGTAATCTGTAAGTAATCCCCACGACATTTTGTAGACTTATTTATTCAGTGCAAGATTAATCCTATTTATATTTAAATACGCTGTTGCTTATTTCAAATTCATGTACATTAAAGATTATTTTTATATATGTGTGTTTAACTAATTTAGACGATCCTTTGGCAATTATTAAGCAATCCACTCGGCTTATATCTCAATATTACACCAATCTACCCATGGTTGGCTTTTACTGAGTGGGGAACACACTCAGCTGATCATCATCTTATTTTTGATCAAAGGGGTACGCACCGGAGTTATTCTTATTCACCAGAAGTGGCTAAGGTAGGTGTATTGGATACGCTTCACCTCCGCTTCACCTCGGTGCGGTAATAAAATATATGTCCAGAAAGTGGGACTGGGATTATCCACTCACTCAAACCTCGACAATGGGCCATGCCGACAGGATGTCGTCTACATATCAGAACCAGATAAGAGGTTGGGAATGGATCCTAAGGAGGAGAGTCGTTTCATAGTTTTCCATAAATAGATTGCAAAGGATGGGGGAAAGGGGGTTACCCATACTTAGGCCATATTTTTTGGTGAAAAGACTTATCTTCAGTTGAAAATACATTATTAGTTACACATAAGCGCACTAATTTAATAATTTGAGGGATCGGTAAAAGTAGGTTAATATTTAAATCGGGAAGAAATCTCGATAACACGTCAAGCACTTCATCAACCGGGACTTTCGTAAACAAACTATTTACGTCAAAGCTTAACAGTATTTACCACTGAGGTCAAGATTTTTAATTTGGGAAATAAGGTCTGATGAGTGGATAATATGTGAGTGAGACATTTTACCCACCGCATTTGATAATATTCCAGCCAGCCATTTGGATAGCTTATAACTATGGGAGCCAATGCAAGAGATAATTGGGCGTAATGGGATACCTTCTTTATGGGTTTTCGGTAACCCGTACATGTCGGGAAGGGAGGGGTTGATTGTTTTAAATTTTTGTGGTCAATTCAGATTTGGAAACTAAGATTTTTCGAATGGCATCATTAAAGCATTTCGTCTTGTTGTTCAGAGGATCAGACTTTAAAATTTCATTTAATTTTTTGCGAATATTGAGTTTTATCCATCCCAATAATTTGGTTAGTTTTATCGGATTTTGTTATAACTATGTTTTGGTCTTTCTGTAAAAGTTTTAAAGCATTAAGTAACCTTTTGGGTATATTTTTTATATTTAATATTAGCATTCAAATTAAAAACACTGCAAAGATAACCACTGAGAAATTCACTATTAATGAATCACTATTAAAAAATGAGAACGAAAGGGGTTTACCATTATCTTTCACTGATATACATATATCTTCCATTCCAATATATATATATATATATATATATATATATATATATATATATATATATATATATATATATATATATATAGAAAGCGAAAGCCAAAATGAATGGCTAAAAACACGAAGTGCGGGGATAAGTAGACATAAACCATTTAGTGAAAAAAATATTAAAAAGAGAGAGAAATAGCAGGTACAGGAAGAGCAAAATTCATATAGATTAAATTTAAATCTCTCCTAAAATACAAGAGAGAGAGAGACAGACAGACAGACAGACAGACAGACAGAAAGTAAGACGGATAAATTGAAATGGAGACGTCACATAAAATATAAATACATATCCTTCTTGCTCCTACTACGTCCTTCTTTTCCATTTTCATGGCAAAGCAGATGAAAAGGGAAAAGAAGGATGTAGTGGGAGCAAGCGTGATAAGGGATAAAAATGGACAGGTTAAAGTTAAAGAAAGTCAAGTAAGGGATAGATGGAGGGAGTATTTTGAGGAATTATTAAATGAAGAAAATCCGTATGAGGGAAAAGAGGGAACTCCATTTGAGGGACCGATACAAGAGATAAGTAAAAGTGAAGTAGAAGAAGCGTTGATAGCAATGAAAAGTGGTAAAACAGCTGGACCAACAGGCCCGACAAGTGAGATGACAAAGGCTGCGGGAAATTTGGTAATAGCACAAATAACTGGTATACATATTTGCAATGGTTATGGAGGGAAAACGTTACCCGAGCATTGGTGCAGGAGCTTGACTGTGCCGATTTAAAAAGGTGAGGGGGATGCACTGCAGTGCGAAAAGCACAGATGGATGCGGCTGCTGGAACATTCCATGAAAGTATTTAAAAGAATAGTGGAACAGCGGTTGAAGCAGATGGTAAATGTTGTAGCCAGACAATTCGGCTTTCGTCCGGGCAACTCAACAACGGACGCAACTCTAAGAGAAGTATCGCAGGAAGAACAAAAGAGGTTGTATCGCATCTTTGTGGATTTGGAAAAGGCATTCGATAGAGTTCCGAGGATGGTTACACGGTAGGCCTTAAGAAGACAAGGGGTCCCTGAACGGCTGGTTAAACTTGTTATGGCATTGTAGGATAGATCTACATCACGCGTAAAAGTCGTAAAAGGCAAGATTGTGGGAGGCAATCTTGCCTCCCGCCTACCATCTGGAAGCATGCGGGAGTGAGAGAAGACATCAGTTATCACATATTCGTAGCTGGAAGACGTCCACCCTCCAGCTCGGTGTTACCTTGGGAGAATCAACTCCGTGGCTGGAGGCGATTTCACCCCATGGCCATCTAATATTTAACGCTAAACTCAGCCAGGTCCAATCAGTACAGACTCGCAATCCAGCACGAGACTCATCTCTTCTCGATTGGGCTTCACTTTTGTATCCACGAGCGCAAAAACAAGAAGCTCTCCCGTCGGAATTCTACCCCAGTCAATTGGCGATTTCCCAGTAACGGCCGTTTTCGTTCACCAGCGCAAGTACTTACTCGTCAAGGTATTCCGAGGTAAATCTCAACCTTCTGCAATTCATCTCCTCGAATTGCCACCCTTCCCTTCGTCTTCCAAGAATTAAATTCAGCAAGATGTCGACGCGCGGATCCCTTTAATCAGGTCATCCCCTAAATATTTATTTGTATTTGGGCTCAGCGCAGCCTTTGAAGACTCAATCCTAGTTTGGTCATTTACCTGCCGTAAGCTCACTAGCTTGTCCCTTTTGCCTTACTATCGAGCCCCAAAGTCCTGGATAAACCAATTTTATTTTATTTGTGTAAATATTTTTTTTTTGCTATGTTATTAAATATTATTTTTCTATTTCTCTTTTAAATAACCCAGAACAGCATTCAGCCATAGCTAGTAATTAACGGCCAATCTGCACTCGCTTTGGTTATTTTCCTGCATACTCGGGGAAGAGTATCCCTCCATTTATTCCCCCTAATTATCTCCTGCCCCATCATCTGGTAACGGAGCCGAGGTCAGGTCTCTTGGGCGACCTTTTGCTCTATTTCCCACCACTTGGCTAATCTAATCTCCTCCCCCCCATAGATAGATATATATCGGCTATACCTCGATATATATATATATATATATATATATATATATATATATATATATATATATATATATATATATATATATGTGTGTGTGTGGTGTGTGTGTGTGTGTGTGTGTGTGTGTTGTTGAACTTCAGGACGTATAAGTGAGAATGGGTGGAAGAAATATAAAAATCCGGAAACACTCTGGAGCTTTTTATTGACGTTTCGTCTTTCAGCTTCTTTAGAACAGAACTGCAGAAGAAAGGAGATTGCTCTCTATATATGTAGGCAGATGTCATCCCGGGTTACGGCTGCTTGTCCTCGGTTGGCTTCTTCGAGTTGGTCGGTTGATGTTATAACCCCAGCTGCACCACTGTTCACTTATCTGAAGAGGTACACATTCGCATTTACCGTTTCAAATATTCGCACAAGCGGACCAACTTCTTCAGACAGAAAAAAAAACCCACTATACCATAACGCTGCCTCTTCCATGCTTGGCATTTAGGGTTAAATCTGTCACATGGCCCGCGTCTAACCAAATCGTCTGTCATCAGATCCAACTAAATTAAATTTACTTTCGTCGCTGAAATCAATTCTCTCCAAACAACTTGAGCTTCAGCATATTCGAGTCCTGACTTTTGGTTCTTCTTACTGATGATCAGTTTGGTTGCTGGAGAACGCGTTTTTAAACCAAATGTATTGAGTCGGCGGGGCAGTGTGAAACGGCTCACTCCCTTGCCCCTACATATTGGTCGGTTTTCGGGAAATTCATACTGCAGTCCTCGAAGGGATCCTTCATAGAGAAGCGTCTAATAGCTCTGGTTTCTCGAACGGTGGTTATGCGGAGTCTACCGACTTTTGCAAGAGATTTATAGGCTTTGTTTTCATTGTATAACTTCAGAACGCGCGAAATCAGACTCTTGGGTCTTCCTACCTCTCTTGAAATCGCAGAGACAATCCTCTCCGAAGTTTTCAAGCGAACAATTCTCTGACGGAGCTCAGGAGTTACTTTCACGTGAGGTCGCATCTGTGCAAAGTGAGTACGAACACAATGGCGGTTGTACAGTTCTTACCTACTGAGCAATATGTTGCCAGATGATTTCAATAAACTTCTGGAATGTTCTTGAAATAATAGTTCTCTTATTTTGCACGTGTCAATATTTTATTTTGTTAGTTTATTTAGCATACATTCTTGAATATACGATTGTATCATGTGAAATCTTTATAAAATATATTAAATGCATGCCTTTATGTACTATGGAAATTCCATTTACCTGCCCATCATATTTTTGAAAAGATTTTAATAAAAAAAATCGTTCTCTTACTTTGCTCGGTAATATATATATATATATATATATATATATATATATATATATATATATATATATATATATATATATATATATATATATGAGAGGAAAAAGAGTCAAGCAGGAAATAAGAAAGATGAGGAAAAATCAATATAATCTCCGAGAGAGAGAGCGAGCGAGAATTACATGAGCTACACAAAGGACTTGACGAAAAAAGAGAGGAAAAAGAAATTACGACAGAGTGGCAGGGTTGTAGAAGACACAGAGAGAAAGTAACAAGGAGTAACCGGGAAAGAAAGAGGACTGAAATCCATTTGAGAAAAAATATGAAAAAAAGAGCAAAAAGAACACGAAAGAGAAGTAACAAGTCCCTACAAGTTATTTCTCTCATTTTTTATTTCTCTCACACACACTCTCACCTCTCTGTCTCTTTCTCTATCTCTCTCTTTCTCTCCACACATAATCACGCCTTTTCCTACATGTAGCTGGAGAAACATGGCTGACACGGGCTCGAGATACACTAAATTGTCTGATAATAGCCAATAAAACCATGTTTCATATACTTTTAACTAAAAAATTATCCATTTAATTAAAATGCTTTGAAGGGAGGCACACTGTCGTAGAATTGCTCATAGTTTGGTCCAATAATTATTCTAGTCCTTGATCTGGACACACTGCTTTTGTCTAAGTCGATGGTATTGACCCTATGACTCAATCTACGATCATATATATATATATATATAGGTAGGCTTTAATTCCTACTGAACGTGCAAAAGCTGGTTAGAGGCGGGTTGTGCCATAGCCAGGATTCTCACTATAAAAGTCCCACTTGTTAGTGGGGAGAGGTTTGTGATTGTTGAATTCTAAGAGTTCAAAATACAGGTTGAATAAATTAGCCGAAGGGATTCTTAATTAAAGTCTTGCCAAGGGTACGTCAAAAAGGAGGAGCCACAAATAAACACACGTACAGAAAATAAACTTTACTTTACACAAATATAATAATTAGCAATAGTTAAACGGGCAAAATTAAGGATTAAATATTAAACACTGACGTTAAGCGTCTAGATTTATAATGACTCAATGGGAGTATCAATCACTGTTAATTAAATAGGTAATTTAAGAATAGAGGGACACTGGGTTTACAGATTACCATTAATTGTGATGGATTGGAGAGACGACTACTCAGGTCCAGACGGGGTGGTTCGGGTGGCGTTAACACGAGTTCTTGGGGAGAGGGGGGGGGATAAGACGACGGGTTTGGGGCTGCTGGCTGCAGTTCCGGTTAGTTCACTCCTAACTAGATGTGTCACTAACAAATAGTAACTTCCAGTAACTATTTGGATGTTCCTTTTCTTTCTCAAGTTACGTTGAGCAACAGAGCGTATTCTTCTAGTCACAGACTCTGCGGGGCGGGATTTACTTACAGGAACAATTTGAGACAGCGACCAAGTTGACTCAACGGCGCGTTGACAGTCGATACGTTTCGGTAACGACTTTCGTTCAACGTGAGGATTACGCGAGTATGTTGGGACACTGCTGTAGAGACATGGACGGCGATATTCTTTATACCGAGGATTGTGGGAAATCGAGAGAGAGATTCCATTTACGACAATTTGCTTATAGCAGCGCCTTCTGGACAATCTCCATGGTATCATAAAGAAGGCAAACAGGATTTAGGCTTCTTTGTGTGATAGGCGTTCTTTCGTTCCCACGATTGTCTAGCGGCATGTGAGTATGCACGTTCCATACCCTCACACACACACACACACACACACACACACACATATATATATATATATATATATATATATATATACTTTTGAAGTCCACAGCTGTGGCAGCGTTATTAATTTTAACTTGTATTTTCTTAATATTTCTCACAAGTTTTTTAACGGGGTCTTCGAGGCGAGAAAAAACATCCGTGAAGGACATTCTTTATTCCTAGACTTCTTTCGACCATGTTAGGTCATCTTCAGAGAATGAACAAAAGTTTGAAAACGTGCTTCTTTTAACGGCGGTCAACTCGGAGACGCCGATATGTCGAGAGTATGGTTTCCGGCTGAAGTTGCACGTTAATTGCCGGTTTCTTCATTTGAATAAAGACATCTCCATCATCCTGAGACTTCAAAACCGCAGAAGATTGCGGATGGCCGAAGCCATCATTATTCAAAGAAGAAACCGGCAATTAACGTGCAACTTCAGCCGTAAGCTATACTCCCGACACGTTTTCAAACTCATATTTACCTTTGCCAGAGAACTAGATTGGAGCGACAAATAGTCAGAATAATAGGCAAGAGAAGAAGGGGTGATAGATGAATAGCATGAGAGAGTTTGTTTTGGGGGGTGGGGTGGGAAGTTTGAGTGTGAGTATGAGTGGATATGCCAGGTTACTGGCTGTTCTTTCTCTTTAAGAATAGATAGAGATATAGAAACCTGCACTAGTTTTTAGTAAGAATACTTACTAATAACGGTTTGAACGCCTCATAAATACAAACGCCACCTTAGACATATTAAAGATAGATACATATATATAAACAAAACAAAAACAGCAATGCGGGACATTCACGCAAATGCAAATTTTCTAACTTTATCACGCTAGCTATAACTACCTATAATGGACAGAGATAAGCCTGATCTCCAGGCAACTAGTATCTCTTTGCAAACCTCTTACTTCCTTTAGCCTTCTGCATCTATTCGTTTTTTACTATCATATTTGCACACGGGACTCACAGTAGATACGTGGGACAGGGGTCACGATAAACTGTTATAGTTATAGTTAGAGACAAGCGACACATCGTGGTTCGGATTCGACGTTAAGCTGTAGGTCCCATGACTAACTAGGTCCACTTTTGTCTCCTACTATTTTCTTTGCTGTCCTATCCTAAAACTTTCCTCTTCCTCTCCCTCTTACTCCTAACCGCCGTGCTCACAGGGCTTGGAGCCTACTTTGGCTCTAGACAGTGTGACTATGGGGGTCTACAAAGGAGTGCCGGGCCTCTACCCTTCCTTGGCCGCTCCATGAGGGTCAAGGGGGGAGGGGGGAGGATCGGAAGAACTGTTCTTTGTCTCCCATTTCGCTTTTCATCATCATCTCCTTAGTTGGATCTACTTTGCTTATACTTCTATTTATTTGGACGTAGTTATCTACAGTTACTTCTAATTCTTGATTCTTTATCCGTTTATTCTTGGTTTCATTTGGGGTACCTGTATAGGTATCGTTCCTTCTAGTTCCTTGTCTTTTTTTTATCTCCTGTCGTTTGATTCCTTCAGGCATTCATGCCTTTGTCTTAATTTTTTATTACCTGGTTTATTTGTTATTTTACTTTATTGTTATTTTTACAGTTTTTGTTTGTTTGATCATGTATAGATTGGTCTTTCATCTCGCTGCAGACGAAGCCTACTGCTTGGGAATGTTTGTCTTTCATAGTCTTCGTTCTCAATATTGAGTTCTCTGCTTGTTTCGGGGATTTTTTCTTCAATTTTATTCCATATTTTTCTTGCGCGTTTATCGAGAACTTTGTTGATTGGGATGAGGTCAGCCGAGGCTAGTATTTCATTAATTCGTTTTCTTTCTCTTCTCTTTGTATTAGTTATAATATGTGCTGCCTTGTTTAGCACTCTTTGCAGATTTTTCTCATTCGATTTCGTTAATGAGTTGGTTTTTATTTTCCACATCTTTTCGTATTCATTGATGTTTTTTATCTCTCGTTCCATTGTCCTAGCTTGCCATCTGGAGTTTGTGGCTCTTGTGGAGATCACCTGGCTGATATCATCCGTATATTGTATGTTCATACAACCTGTCGTTATTGGTGGTGGAAGGTTAGCTGTATAAATTCAGTATAAGGTGGGACTCAGACGTCCTCCCTGTGGGACCCATGTCTGTGGCTGGAATACAGGCCCTTCGAGGTCTTCTATGCTGATGCAGGCTTTTCTGTTGGTTATATAATCAGCCAAGATTCTCTCCATCCAAATGCCGAGATCGAGTTGTACGAGTTTATGTTTTAGTCCTTCATCCCATACCTTGTCGAAAGCCTTCTCGACAACACGGAGTACCAAGTCCACAAACCCTCTCTCAGATTTGGCTTGCGCGATTTTTTTCGGTAATTATTGCGAGAGCTATTGTCGAGTCTCGTTCTTTTCTGAACCCGTATTGATGCTTGTTAAATTTTCCTGCTGTTTCTAGGTGTTCGGTCAGCTTTTTGTTTAGTATTTTTTCAAAGGTCTTTTCCAGAAAGTTCAGTAGCGATATTGGTCTGTAACTTGAGACCAGGTTCGACAGTTGTCCTTGTTTTGGTAGAAAAATCATCTTCGCCACCTTGAAAATTTTCGAGATAGCTCCTATATTCAGGTATTGCATTGAAGATATCTGTGATACTTTTTATTATGTTTTCGGGAAACTTTTCGTAATTGCGCTTTGTTAGTGCCGTTTTTCTGTTTTTTGTTTTTTTTTGGGGGGGGGGGTGAAGGAGCTCGTTCCGAGTCCTGCTTGTTCGTATGTGCGTTTGTTGACTCTATTTTCCGGTGTAGTCTTTCTCTGTTTATTCTTATACTTTCGTTTACCATTATTTCTTTTTCTCTATCGTATCCTTGATTGTCCCTTTCTTCTATAGTGTATATCTTACTCCAATGTTTCCTGAACTTTTCTTCTATTGCTGCTTCGCTTCTTAAGAACACGTTTTATTCGTCTGTTATTTTTATCGGCTTTCTTAGTGGCCGACCTTGTATTATTTTTAGCATTTTCCAAGCTTCGTTTGGATCTTTGGTGTTTTTTATCTTCTTAATGAATTGATTCCATTTTTCTTCGTGTTGTTCTTTAATTAGGAAGATCATTTCTCTTTTCAGTCTCGTTAGCTCTTTGCGTTTTTGTCTGCTTGTTCCAGACTGACTAATTCCTGTGTATTACTCTTTTATTTTTCTAGCTTTCTTTTTCATCTCTTCCGTCCATTTTGGGTGCGGGAGAGTTTTATATCTGATCTTAGGTATACTTTCCTCATCTGCTTTTTTTATGTACTCGATTAGTGTTTCGGTTATGTTTTGCAATTCTTCGTAGCTTTTTCCATCTAGGTCTGGCTGATTGTAGTCTTCTGGTATATGTATATATCTTTCTCAATTTGCCAGTGTGTAGGCTTTTCGAGGTTTTATTGGGTTCTGTATTGGATTCTGGTTGATGGTCACCAGAATTCCAAAATGGTCGCTGCAAGGTATGGGAACAGGTTCCATATACACATTGTATGGAAAGTTATTGTCTATCAACACTATACCCGGTTTGGAATTCCGATCCTGCTCTTTTTAATATGTTTCTCTCCATTAAGAGCTCTAGATTCTTTCGTGCGTTGTTTTTTGTCCGTTAGCCTGATTCGGGTATTCTGTCATTCAGGTCCCCCAGTAGCTTCGTGGGATTATTCTTATTGAATAACTCCTTTACTGAGTGAACCGGAATGTACGAACGTTGAGGTGGTTAGGAGGCCGACGCTAGCGTGATTGCAGAGTACTCCATTTCCAGTATTACGGCAAGATAGGCCTCGTCCACCTCACGCTCTTGTGTGTATCGAATGTTTCGTTTTATTGCGATGGCCGTACCATCGTATCTTTTCCCGGTGGGATTCTTTTTTATTATATGATAGTTGAAGATTTTTAGTATTTCTTCATCTTTTATTCCATGTTCCGAAATTGTGATCACCTCAGGATCTAGTTTCCTAAAAATATTTCCATATTGTATGCTTTTGTTTTTGCAGCCGTCGTTGTTAATGTGAAGGATCTTTAGCTATTTTAACGTGTATTCCATATTTATTTATTTCTTCTTTTGTAACTACTTGCTTTTTATTTGGGGATTTTTCCATTTTCCGTTTTCTATCCTTTCAAACGTGTCCTTTTTTATTATTTTCGTGTCTTGGGGGTAGATTCTAATTCGGTTTTCTCCAATCAGTTGCTGTATTGCTTTTTCGTCGTGATCGGTGACATAGTTCCACTTACATGTTCCTCTTTCTATTCTTTTTTTAATATCCTCTAGTTTTGTTCCTTTTGGCAAGGAGTATGCTTCGTGTACGAAAATCTTTAATTTGAAGTGTTTAGCTTCATAACGACAGCCTTCTTGATTTTCTGTTCTTGATTCTGATTCAGTTTCTGATTGTGTATCCGTTTCGGTGTGCACATTTTTGGTTTGATTTTTCTTCTTTTGGGGGTTACTCTTTTTTTTCTTTGCTTCTTGCACTTTTTCAGATTTGTCCGTTTCTCTTTATTCGTCATAGGATCCATCAGTATCTTCTTCTGCTTCTCTCTCAGCCAGCGTGGCTCCCACCTCTAACATATATTTTACCTGTAGTGTTTTTCCGGCTGTTACGCCGTATATTAATGCTGAAGGAAGGTGGGGGGAAACCACATTTTCCTGACTCCGTTCTTTTCTAGAGGTAGGTTCAGCGTCTCGGTGAATGTTCCCGGTTGTGCTATGTTATGCACGTGGGCAAACATTATACAAGCCAGTATGTCGAGGCCGGTTCCTTCATTCACGCTGATGTTAATTTTTTGCTTCTGCGTTTCTTTTATTTCTTTTACTGTGGCTTTTGCTATGCTGGTGTATGTTTGGTTTGTTCTCTTTTGTGTTTCTTCTTTCTTCACTTCTTCTTTCCTGTTTATTATGGCCTTTCTTTTCGGAAGGTTAATGGCCATAGTTCTATGCTGGCCCTGGCAGTTGATACATTGTTTTATTTGTTCATTGCATTCGCGAAAAGTATGGCCAATTGTGCTGCACTCTGAGCAGATCTTAATGTCTTTTGGGGGGCAGTTCCTTGACACGTGATTTTTGATCGCATAGCATTGCAAACAGGTCTGAACATTTATGAATTTTTCTATTACGATGTTTTCCGGTGGTATCCGCATTCCGAATGCCAGTATTCCGTTGTTCGTAGCTTTGTTGGCCATCTCTGATGAGATACACACTACCTTGAAAACGTGAGTATGGTGGCCGAATTTGATTATTTCTGAAATTTTGAGGATTTTTAAGTCAGTGTAAAAAGTCCTGAGGAGAAGTCCTCTTTCTGGTTTAGCTTTTCCTGCTTCGGTCCTTAGTGGCAGTCTTCTATACTCCAAGTTCATGTCTGTGATATGCCCACCCCCCATTCATCCAGTAGACCCGCCCTCGCTAAAATGACTGATATGATGTTGTGATGAATGAATGGAAGGATAGACTCGGGTGGGCTCCTCTCGAGGGGTGAAAAGTGGTGGACTTTTTGTTAGCTAACTCTGGATCAACCATCACTAGCCGGGGGTGCTGCCGCCTCGAGGGAATTAAAAACCGCGGTTGCTTCCTGCCATATACTGAGATGGTTATATGTCCCTCAGTGGTCTTGGGGGCCCCTCACAGGGAAAGGAGTTAAACTCCCTTACAAAGGTTGCAACTCGGCCCATTGTCCGGGGGTCCTCTGGTATCTGGCAGTGGGTAATCCCCAAACCTTCCTCCTCCCGTATCCCCAATTTTGCATATGCTAATGTTCTGCATAGTTGGGACGAGGTCGAATATCAGCGTCCTTTAGCTAAGGCATTGGGCATTGAGTGGGGGGCGGGAGATGGGGAATTTAGGGATTTAGGCAGTCATGGTGAAATATATGACGGGACTAAAAATGTATTTCTCTTTTTAGTACCACCCTGTATGGTAGGATTTTGGGTGTGGGAAAGAAACAGGTGATCGAGACGATAAATGAAAATGAAAATGAGGTTGAAAATGATGAAAATGAGGTGAGCTGCAGCTTCCTTCTGGTTCTCGTATGCAAGTAAATATACTCGTGTCGATTCCTTCCGAGAGTAATACGTAAATATCTTTTTCGATCAAGAATGAGTTGAATTTTTGCGCCGAGGAAAGCAGGTATGAGGAGTAGCCCACTGTGGAACTCGGAGCCAGAGACACCCGGATAAGGGGCAGGACTGCAACTTCCGGGGTTAGCCCCCCCTCTACCCCGGGAGCCCAACGACGACCATAGAGAGAAGTAATACCCGTCACTATGTATGCCGGATGCAATTCTGTTACCCAAACCCTCGAGTAGCGGCACCCTCGGTTAGCGATGGTTGATTTCGCACTAACCAACAAAAAGTCCGTCATACAATCACACCTCGTGAGCCCCCACCCCCACCCACGGGTTCACCCATCATCATCCATCTATCCCCATCCGGCAGTTTACGTTCATGGAAACTTGCTTACATTGAAGAGGGGTTTGCCCTCAAAGTGCTCTATTTACAAGAAAGAATCAGGACCTAACGGAAGAGGGCCCACCATTGGTCAAAGGTAGTCGAAAAATAATAACCACTGAGAAGGAATAAACCGAGAAGAGAGCCAGCCCCGAGGGGTCACCCCCGGGCAATTATGGACCAAAATGGGACCACCCGGATCCTGCTGCGCACCATCAGCGGAAGCAGCAGATTAACCAGAGAAAATATCTTCGAAGTAGTCTTCGGGCGACTGAAAATCGCCATGGTCAGACTGCTTGAGGTCCTCACAGACTACGTGGCCATTTGCGAAAAGGAAAAGGACGTGGAGAGCATCACAAAAGGCGAAGCCGTTGAAATGCTCCGAGAGATTGGCTGCAGCTTGCAATTCCCCCGCAGATTTTAACACACAAGAGCGTTGTCTGCCGGAGGCTGGGCCCTTGGATTGGGCAACACTCCAAGGAACAGATCAAAGAAGAGGTCATTAAGAACCAGACATGGGCTAAGGGGACAGAAGTCATCAAATTCTGAAACAAGAGAGAAAACGTGGAGTATACGCATGTTTTTAAGATCGTATTCAGCGATACTTCGATGGCACAGAAAGCTAAAGAAAAAGGACTCCTCCTATTTAACGCTAAAATCAGTGGGGAGCAGATAGAGAAGGAGGAATTTACTCCCATTCAATTCTGCTTCCACTGTTACAAGATGGAGGCCCACACGACAAGGGAATGCAAAGAACCACAGGAAAGCTGCTCAAAGTGCAGTGAACCAGGCCACCACTGGAAGGATTGTAAAAGTCTCCGGGAGAAATGTGTGAACTGCGGACAAGGCCATCGTTCCATGGCTATGGCTTGCCCACTAAAAAGGAACTCATAAATAAAAAGGCACAACAGAAGAAAGAAGAACGAACCAGGATGAGCAATACTACGTATGCACAGGTAGCAAAGGCGGCCTATTCTGAGGCGGAAACAAGAAAGACGTACCTCAAACTAGAAAATGAGAACTCGACAAAAATACTGACGTGCATCTTGTATGCACATGTCAGCAACCCGACACAACCCAGATGATTCGCTAAGGAAGTGCACTGAATGCTTGCCATGAACGGCATGAGTCAGATGTGGTTCCCTGATGATCCTTCATCAGGGGACGTTCTTCAATTGCAGATGGCACCGAAGCAGATGACGGAACAAATACAAGAGCACAAACAGAGTGAACCAAAATCAAGGGAAGAGGCCAGACGGCCCGACCCAAGAGAGAGAGGTAGCCGGCAAAACAGCTAACATGACCAAACAAATGGAGGCACAAAAAGCAAAACGGGAAGCTACGGAATCCTCAGATCCCACGGACTCAGCTGACTCCTCAGACTCAGAGGTCGTTACCAATAATGTTGGCCCGGAAAAAAGGAAAGAAGCAGACCAAGAGGTAGCTCGACGCTGATGGAATTAACCTCTCAGTCTATGCATCCAAACAATTTCCCTTCCCTAAAGACCTTGACACCAACAAAAGTTTTGCAGGAATAAATAAAAAATATTATAAATAGGACTTTGATGCTCATTGTGACGAGGAGACTGTTGATGAGGCCATCTACAACCAAAACGTTTCCTTCTATCGGGAAACATATGTAGAGATCACCCCAGCAGAATTCAAGAAGAAGAGGAACGGGTAAAGGAAGTCCACAACAAAGAAACACTAAGAGCCAGAACACAGAATGGAAATCCCGAACAACAGACTAAAGGTCCTGACACTCAACATTAAAAGATGGGATGGAAAAGCCACGGCATATGGAAACATATTCCGTGTGATTGACCCCGACATCATTTTAATCACGGAGCACGGTATCGATACTAATACCAGTCAACTGAAGATACTGAGCTACAGAGTGGTCACTAAGAACCATTCTAAGGAGACGTTCGACGGTGCTGCCGTTGCCATCCAAAGGAATCTTTCGTTCAGACACAGACCAGAACTGGACGAGTCCTTTGTGGCAGTGGAGTTGCCCACGCTAGTAGGCAATCTCGTGATAACGGCTTTATACCAACCACCTCAACGATCGTGCCTGCCCTTCACTAACTTCTACACCCTGTTCAGCCACGGCAGAATGGTATTCTTCGGGGGAGACCTCAATGCAAGATACTGAACGGCTGGTTATAGTAACACGGTCGACAGAGGCCATAACTTGGAGATGATTATGCATCAGAAAACTATTCAGGGGATAGGACCGGATTTCCTGACCTATAACACCTCTCGGGCTGCAACAAAGCCCAACATAATTATAACAAGTGACGGCTTTCCATTCAATACCACAGCCAGCCGGGCCCAACAATTTCCAGCAACCATATAGCAAACTTGACGACCATCTCATTCGCACCGATCCAGCTTCCGTTTCCTCTCCGTAAAAGCTACGTTTCGGCCAACTGGAAACGCTATAGGGAAATCCTAAGCAGATATGTACCAGTGGACCTAAGCGGGGCAATATTAAAAGAGATCGACGGGGAACTGGAGAGGATACACCGCGAGTGTGTACCTATGAAAAGGTACAAAACTCCTCCACAACCCAGATGGACCGAGGAGATGAAAGAGGTTGCTATGGAACATAGGGTTGTGTATGAAGAAATCAGAAGAGCAGGTACAAATCGGGAAAGAAGCTCGCTGCTACGTTACCTAAGTGAAGATCTGAAGCAGGCTATTAACCAGCAACAGGCTCAAATCTGCGAGAGTTTGATAGCCAAAGTAGATAGCGAAGTGAGACCCGAAAAGTTCTGGCGATCAGTAAAGAAATTAAAAGGACTACCAAGAATAGAAAAGACCTGCATTAAGGAGGGCAATGACTTCTTAGAGGATCCGGCGGTTTTGGAAGAGAGATTCCGTACGTTTTGGAAGGAAATCCTTTCAATTACACCTGAGGGCGATGCGGAATCCGAACAGGAATTCGAAGGCCAGCTGATTAAAGATCCTAATCAAAGAATACATCGAACGTACCCACTGGCCTATGTCGACGAAGGGAAGGAGATGGCAGGCCATGGCCGACCAATAACAACCGAGGAGGTCATAGCAACCATAAAACCCGTTGATAAGAGGCACCAGGCTGGACAGGCATCACTAAAAACAACTTAGTGCATGCTCCCGGCAGATCATTCAGGGAATAACGAACATTTACAACGCTTCCCTGAATACAGGCTACTTCCCGACAGTCTAAAAATTGCCAAAATCATTTTTATACCCAAAAGAAAGAAGCCCCCGATCAACTGGTAGATTACAGGCCAATATCCCTTCACGAGTTCGTAGGCTAAGTATACGAGAAGCTTCTGGCTAACAGGCTACAAGATCAGCTATAAGAGTTAGAAGCCCACAGCCCTCAGCAACATGGGTTCCGGAAGAGAAGGGGGCTTGATACTTCCCTCACCCTCCTCACCGAAAAACTCGCCCACTGTAAAGCTGAGGCGAAATACGTAGACGTGGTGTTGCGTGATGTACAAAAAGCCTTCAAAAAGGTTTGGCTGAGAGGTCTACAATACAAGATCTTAGGCCTCCAGCTAAATCCGATCCTGAAAAGGCTCTTCTGCGACTAAATCTTGGAAAGAAAAGCCCAAATCTAGATGGAGGGCTACAGAAGGCCCGAATTCGAACTTGAGGCAGGTGTTCCACAAGGTAGCTGTCTGAGTCCACTGTTTTACCTAGTGTACACATTGGACCAACCTGCTTCAGTTGGGGAGGATGTGATGTATATGTAGTTTGAAGATGACATCACTCAAATCATCTCCAGTACTTACAAGAACGCTAGAATTTAAGCAAGGGTGTCGTAGAATTGCTCATAGTCTGGTCCAATAATTATTCTAGTCCTTGATCTGGACACACCGCTTTTGTTTAAGTCGATGGTATTGACCCTATGACTCAATCTACGATCATAATATATATATATATATATATATATATATATATATATATATATATATATATATATATATATATATATAGGTAGGATTTAATTCCTACTGAACGTACAAAAGCTGGTTAGAGGCGGGTTGCCGTAACCAGGATTCTCACTATAAAAGTCCCACTTGTTACTGGGGGGAGGAGGTTTGTGATTGTTGAATTCTAAGAGTGCATAATACAGGTTGAATACATTAGCTGAAGGGATTCTTAATTCAAGTCTTGCCAAGGGTACGTTAAAAGGGAGGAGCCACAAATAAACAAACGTACAAAAAATAAACTTTACTTTACACAAATATAATAATTAGGAATAGTTAAACGGGCAAAATTAAGGATTAAATATTAAACACTGACGTTAAGCGTCTAGATCTATAATGACTCAATGGGAGTATCAATCACTGTTAATTAAATAGGTAATTTAAGAATAGAGGGACACTAGGTTTACAGATTACCATTAATTGTGATGGATTGGAGAGACGACTACTCAGGTCCAGACGGGGTGGTTCGGGTGGCGTTAACACGAGTTCTCGGGGAGAGGGGGGATAAGACGACGGGTTCGGGGCTGCTGGCTTTAGTTCCGGTAAGTTCACTCCTAACTGGATGTGACACTAACAAGTAGTAACTTCCAGTAACTATTTGGATGTTCCTTTTCTTTCTCAACTTACGTTGAGCAACAGAACGTATTCTTCTAGTCACAGACTCTGCGGGGCGGGATTTACCTCAGGAACACTTTGAGACAGCGACCAAGTTGACTCGACGGCGCGTCGATAGTCGATACGTTACGGCAACGACTCTCGTTCAACGTGCGGGGTACGCGAGTAGGTTTAGGACACTGCTGTAGAGGGTTGAACGGCGATGTTATTTATATCGCGGATTGTGGGAAATCGAGAAAGAGATTCCATTCACGACAATTCGCTTATCGCAGCGCCTTCTGGACAATCTCCATGGTATCATAAAGAAGGCAGATAGAATTTAGGCTTCTCTGTGAGATAGGCCTTCTTTCGTCCGACTCCCTGTCGCAAGTTGGGGGAAGGGTAGGGGGGGGGGAGAGGAGACGAAGCTCAACTCAAACGACAAATTTCTTTCGTTCCCACGATTGTCTGGCGGCATGCTAGTATGTACGTTCCATACCCTCACACGCCTACCTATTTCGAGAAACATTATTCCGCCATGAAATAAAGAATAATTTGAAAATTAACTTCACTGGGGAAATTTGTAATTATCTTCCTCGACTCGAACAATTGAGTCGGTAATTTTATCAAAACCGTTAGGAATTTACCTTAGTATCTAATGGCTACAAAATACTACTGCTACGTCAGTTTCTCTAATTTACATATACAAAACAAAACAAAACAAAACACTTAAGAGTACAGGCAAGAAATAATTATCAATACAAAGAGATACACACAAAAATAAATAATTGACTATTGATCGCTATCTGAAATTGAATTTCTCGAAAGGCTATCTGCGAGTACATTGTCAGACCCTTTTAGATACCTGATTTCCTAATGGTACTCCGCTAGCAATAATCACCAGTGCATTAGCCTGCCGTTTCGGTTTTTACAAGTTTTTAAGTAGGCTAACGGTCTATGATTAGTCTCTATGAGGAATGGACGACCTACCAGATACATTCTAAATTTTATAATCCCCAAAACAATCGCTAGAGCTTCTAATTCTACCGTAGTGTATGCCATTTCGCGAGCCGTCAGTAGGCGACTCGCATAGCTTATAGGAGCGGGTTCTTGGTCCTCGTCTTATTGGAGTAATACGCAGCCAATACCCAGTTGGAGGCATCTTTCCTTACGCCAAATTTCTTGTGTGGGTTCGGCAGTTTTAAGATTGGGGTGGAGACTAGCTTCTCTTTTAGCTCTTCAAAGTGCTCTTCGGCGTCGGGGTTCCACTGGAGGGGGTCCGGGAGTTTCTTTTTTAGCAGATCCTGTAGGGGAGCTGCTACAGAAGCGATTTGGGGGTACGAAGCGGCGGTAAAATGAAGCAGCACCGAGGAATGACTGTAATTGCTTCTTGGTGCGCGGTAGGGGCATATTTACAATAGCCTTTACCTTCTCTTTCTGTGGGGCCAGATGACTTTCGCCTATTTTAAATCCAAGGTATTCTATGTATTTATAAGAAAAATGACATTTTGAGGGTTTAATATTTAAGCCATGATGCTTTAAGCTTTCTAAAAGCGGGCGGAGGGACAAGATATGGTGGTTTCATGAACGTGTAGCCACATACACGTTATCAAAATAAAAAGAAACGTTTTTTAAACCGTCTATTACACGGCGCATTATGCGGTTGTAGCTACTGCAGGCAGTGACTAGGCCAAAAGGAAGACGAGTGAATTCCACTAAATCTTTGTCTGTAGGAAAGACTGTTAGTTTCCTCGCTGATGCCTTCAGGGGGATCTGATAATAGGCCTCACATAGGTCTATCTCAGTGATGTAGGCGGCTCCTTCGAAGAGATGTAAATTTTGGTCAATTAGGGGGAGAGGAACGGTGTCGAACACGGTGACGGTGTTTAACTTCCGAAAATCGACGCACATCCTAAAGGACTGATCTGGCTTGCGGACAATGACTATTGGGGAACAGTAGTCGGACGTAGATGGCTCGATAATCCCTAATTGCAAAAGGTTGTCGACTTCCTCATTGAAAGCGTCTTTTAGGTGCAACGGTACGGGATAGGGCTTACATCGCACAGGTTCGGGCGTAGTGAGGGCGATATCATGTTTGAACTGAGTCTAGCATCCTGGTGACTCGGAAATGACGTCAATAAATTCTTTCAAAAGCGCCATCATTTGGTTCCTTTGGGCAGGGGTGAGGTCGTAGTTTACATCCAACTCGGGGAAAGGTTATTTTATGGGAGGCAGCTTGGACGGGAGGACAGGGAGGGGACAATCTTCGCTTGACTCTACGCAAATCGAATTAACAATATTTAAGGGGTTGTTTGGGTGGACGGCGTCAATTACCCTTTCTTCGTCGAAGGCGACTATATTGTTTATACAGGCCCGTCTATGATACTTTTTTAGCATGTTTATGTGATATAACTTATCACCTGCGGGTGTCTGTATAACGTAATCGACCGATCCGTGGGTTTTCTGAACGGGGTAGGAGCCTTTCCATTGGGAGAGAAGTTTATGGGAATCCGAGGGAAGTAAGAGTAGAACTTCATCTCCGGGCTTCAGTTTTCGGTGTTTGGCCTTTAGATCAAAGTATGTCCGATACTTTTCCATATTAATTTCGGAATTTCTGACTGCTATGTCAGAACACCTTTTTAATCTTTCCCTTAGTTTGAGGACGAAGGAATAGGTGTTCCTTAATTCTGGACATAACGGGAATTTGTCCATAACTCCTTCAAAATACTGAGGGGCCCTCGCACGTTTCTCCCGTACAGGAGTTCAAATGGGGAAAATCCGATGGTCCTATGATGAATTTCGCGGCATGCGAATAACGCAACTGGCAAATATCGGTGCCATTCTTGGGGTTGTTCCATGCAAAGCTTCTTGAGGACGCTTTTCTTCAAGGTCGCATTGAACTTTTCGCACATGCCGCTCGTGCTCGGATGGAAGGGGGTGGTAAAAATAGGTTTGATTTGGAACAGGGTGTTCACGTGTTCCATGAGCTCAGAGGTAAACTGGCGGCCTCTATCTGACAAGATTTCTTTGGGCAATCCTACTCTAGAAAAAATGGAAATAAGGGCTTCAGAGCAAGAGATACTATCGATCCTTTTTTAGAGCGACAGCGTCTGGGAATCGAGTAGCGCAGTTTATCAATGTTAGTACATGCGTATGACCTTCAGCAGAAGGGGGGTGAATTGGTCTGATGAGGTCGATGGCGACTCTCGAGAAGGGCTCTGAAATGACTGGGGTTCTTTGCAGGGGAGCTGTGGCTATTCGACCTTTTGCAGTGGTTTTATGGCACAAATCGCACGTTTTGCAGAATTCTGCAATATCTTTGGCTGCACCGGGCCCAAAAAAGTATTTAAATACTCGCTGAGAAGTCTTGTTATGACCGAAATGACCGGCCATGGGACTTTCATGTGCTACTCGCAGGATTTGGTCTACATGTGTGCGCGGAATACACATAACCTTGGAAGGTGGGTCCGACTCATCTCGTGAGGTTCGAAATAGAAGGGAGTCGTTAATGATGTACCTTATGGGTCGGTTCCTTCGAACGATCACCTCTTCGTTCTTTCGGGCCTTTTCCCGAGAGGGATTGAAGTAAAGGGCAGCTCTGCTGAGCTCTGAGGAATTGTGCATTACTCGTTTGGACCTCTAAAGGAGCCTCTGGGGTGAAAAGGCGTGTTGGGGAAGAGGCCTTGTGGCTAGCTTGCCCTCGATTGACGACAGCTTGAGTCACTTAACTCGGGGAGAGTAGTGCGCTCTGGCCAATGAGTACCGAGCAAAATTTGATGGGGGCAACCACTACGTCGGCCCAACCAGTGAAATATTTACACACTGTATATGGCAGCGGATTACCGGGAATCTATTTTCTCGACCCAAGAAGTCGTGTACAATTGCGTACTTCTTATGTTGGGGGTCGACAGGGGGAAGCAATTTGTCCGAAACCACCATTCATGTGCACCCAGTGTCTCTGACGAGGGTAGACACTTTACAGCCATTGATCCAGCCGGTTTCGAAATTTAGTCCTCCAGGGGTACTCTTGTTGAACAGGAAGTTCACTTGAAATTCATGTTGGGATGGAGTCGAGGGGGATGACGTAAGCGCGGCCGGCTGTTCCGGGGGAAGGGTAGCAGTTACTTGGTGGACTTGTTGGCTCTGGGTGGGACGTAGGCTGGAATTCTGTACACATTGGGACTTATAATGGCCGGGGGAACCGCAGGAGTAGCATATAACCTGCTTATTCTGGTGCTGGTTATTGCAGGGGGTATTGAAGACTGGGGGTTTTCTGTCTTCGTGGGCTACAAAATGTTTATTCTTTAGCATGAACGGGGCTGTGGTCCTTATCAATGGAGTGGGATTCCTTTGTTGGGACTTGCATTGACTAAATTTATTCTTCGGCGACGGGGGACTATTGTTCCGGGTATCCTGTGGGTATAGGCGATGATTTGTCGCATGGAGATCAGCTTCCTCGAGGCATTCTTGAAAGGTAGACCCTCGGCGGTCTTGCACGAATGCTCGGATCTCCTGGGGGAGGTGGGACAATAGCTGGTCTTTTAACATAAAGTCAATCAGGGCCTCATACTCCGATTCGACTTTGGAGGATTCTAACCAGAACTGGAGGTTTCGCTTCAGGATATATCCAAAATGTCGGTAAGTTTGACCGGGCTGGATTTTAGCCGATCTAAACTTAGCGCGGTAGAACTGAGGATTCAAGTTGAAGGCGGATAGCAATTCGGCCTTCAAGTTGCTATAGTCTATTGTAGCTTCATGTGGTAACGAGATGAAAATTTCTCTTAAGCGCGGACTAAGCAATGGGAGCAATCTACTGACTCCTTCGGATTCTATGGCCCATCCGTTTACCTCGAAGATCTTTTCAAAATGTGTTAAGTATGAACACAAATCTTCTTCGTTTTTATATTGGGGAAGTTTCATAACGGGGGCCCGGGGTTGATGATCACGGGATCCAACAGAACTGATTTCAACTTGGTATCTGCTTAATTCCCATTAATGTTTTCGAATCCCTTCTCTTTCTTCAAATTCTTCTTTTCTTACTTCCATTTCTAACACTTCTTTTATTCTCCTTTCTGTCAATTCTTCTTTTCGTCTCCTTTCTTCTAATTCTAACTCTTCTTTTCTTACTTCCATTTCTAACACTTCATTTCTTCTCCTTTCTTCCAATTCTAACTCTTCTTTTCTTACTTCTATTTCACGTGCTCTTTCCTCTCTCTGTTCGCTTCGGACGAATTCCTTTAGTTGCTGTCCTGTGAGACCAAGAGCTTGTCCTTGCTTGACGAAAACTTCGAACGATTGTGAAGCCATTGCTGCTCCTGCTGACGCAACTAGTAACTCACGAAAGAACTTACGCACCTGGTAAGAGAATTAGAAGCTGCGATTGTTCCTAACCGATACAATCTAATAACTAACCCCCAAAATAACGAATATTTTCCTAGCTTTGCTTTTGCTATCTGGAAAGGATTATTAATGGTTATTATTTATATTCCTTCGGGGAATAGACTATAATTATTAAAATTTACGTTAGTTTATTTGGGCTTCCTTGGATGTTGGCAAGTTTTAGGCAATATGAGTTCGCTTCCTCAAAAATTCAACCCCTAAAAGCTGACACCACTTTTATATATGTCGTAGAATTGCTCATAGTCTGGTCCAATGATTATTCTAGTCCTTGATCTGGACACACCGCTATTGTTTAAGTCGGTGGTATTGACCCTATGACTCAGTCTACGATCATATATATATATATATATATATATATATATATATATAGAGGCATTAATTCCTACTGAACGTGCGAAAGCTGGTTAGAGGCGGGTTGTGCCGTAGCCAGGATTCTCACTATAAAAGTCCCACTTGTTACTTGGAAGAGGTTTGTGATTGTTGAATTCTAAGAGTGCATAATACAGGTTGAATAAATTAGCCGGAGGGATTCTTAATTAAAGTCTTGCCAAGGGTACGCCAAAAGGGAATAGCCACAAATAAACACACGTTCAAAAAATAAACTTTACTTTACACATATATAATAATTAGGAATAGTTAAACGGGCAAAATTAAGGATTAAATATTAAACACTGACGTTAAGCGTCTAGATTTATAATGACTCAATGGGAGTATCAATCACTGTTAATTAAATAGGTAATTTAAGAATAGAGGGACACTAGGTTTACAGATTACCATTAATTGTGATGGATTAGAGAGACGACTACTCAGGTCCAGATGGGGTGGTTCGGGTGGCGTTAACACGAGTTCTCGGGGAGAGGGGGGATAAGACGACGGGTTCGGGGCTGCTGGCTTTAGTTCCGGTAAGTTCACTCCTAACTGGATGTGACACTAACAAGTAGTAACTTCCAGTAACTATTTGGATGTTCCTTTTCTTTCTCAACTTACGTTGAGCAACAGAACGTATTCTTCTAGTCACAGACTCTGCGGGGCGGGATTTACTTCGGAAACACTTTGAGTTAGCGATCAAGTTGACTCGACGGCGCGTTGACAGTCGATACGTTACGGCAACGACTCTGGTTCAGCGTGAGGGGTACGCGAGTAGGTTTGGGACACTGCTGTAGAGGGGTGAACGGCGATGTTATTTATATCGCGGATTGTGGGAAATCGAGAGAGAGATTCCATTCACGACAATTCGCTTATCGCAGCGCCTTCTGGACAATCTCCATGGTATTATAAAGAAGGCAAATAGAATTTAGGCTTCTCTGTGAGATAGACCTTCTTTCGTCAGACTTCCTGTCGCCAGTTTGGGGAAAGGGGGGGGAGAGGATACGAAGGTCAACTCAAACGGCAAATTTCTTTCGTTCCCACGATTGTCTGGCGGCATGCGAGTATGTACGTTCTATATATACCCTCACAAAGGGAAACAGCTACCAACCACCGAAAGTTCCATATTCTTCCAGTAAACCAGCGGAAAATTGACGACGTCATAGTTAATGATGAAGTTTACTCTTACACCAACGATAGTAAAGTCCTACGTCTACGCATCGCCTCAAACGGGTATAAGATGCACATTAAAGTCAGAATCTCCCTAGCCAAGAGAGAGCTTGGAAAATTATATAAATTCAAAAGCCTCAGCTCAAATAATATCAAAAAGCTGTTCACTGCTCTGTTAAGCTCAACTTGATATACCCAGCAGCGGTCATGCAGGCTGCGGGTTCTCACGCTCTCAAGTAAATGCAGAGAGTGCAGAACAAAGCAGCCGTGCTGATAGCTGGAGCGCACAGGATGGACCATATTCGGTAGACAGAACTGCATTCAAGAGCAGGACTGAAGCTACTGAATATGGAACTCCAGAGGCTAGAGAGAAAAGACCGGGGACAAAATCGAAGAGGAGATACTCTTAGACTTGGACACCGACATAGACATTCCGATAGCTCAAATTGGACGCACCACCAGGGGAGCCCTACTCCCGGGTGGAGGAATATGCTCCCGAGAGAACTTAAATGAAATAGTCACCTGACCACGACCAAAAAGAACAAATACAAGAACAAAAGAGGCGAAATACCAAACCACATTTCGAATACCAGACAATGATAATGAAAAAATAAATAATAATATTAAAAAGAGGCGAGGTGCCCACAATGAAAAACAAAGAATAAATGAACAAAATAGGAAAAATGCCCACAAACCGGTAGATAGCATATATTATAATTGAAAGGCTTGAATGCCATCACGGTGGAAATAGAAAAAAGTTTATTTATATAATTATTTTTTTTTTAAATAAACAAATAGATAAAAATAAAATAAAAATAAATAAAACAAAATAAATAAAATAAACAACGAGAGAGAGAAAAGTAAAATAAAAACAACTGCAACAATGGTCACAAAGCGGCTAACCCCACCACCAGTAAAATACTGATGGTACAGAAAAGAAAACAAAAGAGTAAGGAAAAGCAAAGAGAAAATTCAAGAGATGCCCTCTACACCAGGGCAATACTCAATTTCTATTTTACCTCTATTTATCTAATACACATTTCAACAATTTCTTCATCTCATCTCATCTCATCTCATAATCCCAAAGACAACAAAGAAACCACAAAACAAGAAAATGTTTCAAAGCGATAGGCCTGATCACCAGGCACTTGGCATCTCTTTGTACCCTACCACACTTCTTTCTCTTTTCACCACTTGTCTATTTTCACCTATCTGGCCCCACACCCTTTCTCTGTCCCCTACACACACCTACCCACTTACATTATTCAGATTCAGATTCAGAATAATTCCATTTCTCTAAATAACTGACCCTAAATAATGATTCTAAGTTTGTATTACTAAAAATAAAACCCAAATCATGTAAGCTGTATATGCAATAACTAATGTAGAATTTTTTAAAAACATGCTCTCCTCATAATTCCGAGAAGACCCCCTTTTTTTAATTTTCTCCGCTGTATTTTTTTTTAAACGAACTTTCATCACTATTGTAAATATATATTTTTTTATTTTTCCATATTATATTCAATTTAAACTTTGAATTTTTGTGCAAATGGAAAAGTCAATGTATCTTTCTCTCTTTAATAAATGTTTTAGTATCTTTTAATTTCATTTCTGTTCATTCTCTGAAGATGACCTAACACGTTCGAAAGTATCTAGCCACATGTGGCTGTGGACTTCAATAGTACATGCATACAGCATGGCCTTTTACCTAATTATATATATATATATATATATATATATATATATATATATATATATATATATATATATATATATATATATATATGAATGCAATAAACCACAATGAAAGAGAAAACGGAATAATTTTTTCTTACAGTAATATTTATTATCTTTTTTCGAAAAAATCCGTGCAGGGAAGCGATTCGAACTGAGGCAGCGAGTACCGCTTTGATCACAGTTAAAAGTATGCTCGCTGCCCCAGTGTCGCATAATGTACGAACGGCATACTTTTAACTGGGATCAAAACGGTACTCGCTGCCTCAGTTCGAATCGCTTCCCTGCGCGGATTTTTTGGAAAAAAGATAATAAATATTACTGTAAGAAAAAAATTAATTCCGTTTTCTCTTTCAATTTGGTTTATTGCATTCATCTTCATCATCTCTCGCGCTACTTTGAGAGATATTATATATATATATATATATATATATATATATATATATATATATATATATATATATATATATATATATATATATATATATATATATATAACGTATGTGCGTTAGGAGGTTGATTGATACAGCTGGGGAAAGATGTTCTTGAAACAAAATCGCTAAGAGGGAAAGTTAGATTAGATTAATATGGGTGCAAATCCATCACCGTAATCAATAATTATGCTGCATTAAGCGATAATGTGATGTATATGAGGAAAGATAAAAAAAAAAACTGAGTTAGAGAATGAGTAAAAGATGAATGACATAAAATAAATTGGTTTAATTCTCAAAATCTATACGTAATAGAGAAAAACTAATGTCATATTTGCATTCAGCTCATATAAATTCACTGAAGAACTATCAAACTTTTTGAATGTCGTTGCCCAGTTTTATTAATTGAAATCTTTGGCAAACCCTAAAAGTAATTTCAGTATCTAATTAATAAAAAAATGGAAAATATTTTGTGTTGCTTGAAATTAACACATTAAAAACAACTCTAAAATCCTTGTAAATATCATCAGCTGAATGTCTGACCCCCTAAATATATATGAATAATTTGAATTCATGATTAAAACAAAAAAAAAATTGCTATAGTTTTCTATTTTAAAAAGAATTCCGAATTCACTTTATATGTGGAAGAAAGCTAAAGAAATACATTCTAAAATACATTTTGTATGAATATATCTCAAAATGAATGTTTTATAGTAACTACATAATTAGGTATACAGGGTGACTGACCCCACTAAAACGGGCTCTAACTTTCAATAGGCGTCATTTCTCAATTCGAAAAATAATTTTAAAAATCAAGCCTATTGAAAATTGGAGCTCTTTTGGGGAGGAGGGGGGGTAGTTTATCCTGTATAAGTTCCTTTATGAAATATATTGATGCTTATTACTTTGAGCCCATAACTTTAAGCTTAATACCAAGAAAAAAATACCTCTTATAATATATATTCAAAATTCTTAAAATTAAATAGTTTAATCATGAATATATTAAAAATAAATACCAGACTTTATTTTGTATATAAATAAAACACAAATTTAAAAAAAAACTTAAATTGAATACGGAGATTGTGAAATTATTTATATATATTTATATATACGTAGGTACTTTTGGGGCTTTGGGCCGAAGTTGGTTGAAGACCGTTATTGAATGGGGAAATTGTTATGACTTCAGGGGGATGATTTATTTTCAAGTTTGCGGGGTTCTTTTAAAACAAATGCTTCAGAGTGCAAGTTGGCCAATGATTAACAGGTAGCTGGTACTCGTTGGGGTTGCAAAAGAAAGACAATGACAAAAATATATCTTTACTAGCAACAAAATAATATTTAAATATACACAGATATTGGGTTTAAATGGAATGGTCGCACATATGGAGTTAAATGTCTACGCGAGATACAGGTGGGTTAATTAGGGGATTAAAGTGGTCGAGTTCAGGTGGGTGATTAAAAGGAGGATTTTAAACCGGGCGCGTGCACAAGGAATGGATCTATTGGGTAAGTCAGACTATAGAGCAATCTGCAAGCGGCAACGGTTGCATTTGCTTACGTGCTCGTTGCCATCTCTAGCTGGCAGTTATAATAATTACAAAATGGACAAATTTCTATGGAGCAATTACAACTAAAATTTAGCTGGGATCGTTACCCAATGGATTGTGGCTAATGGTATCGGCGAAACAATTTTCTGACCCTTTTATATACATTATCCTATACTGGAATTCCTGCAATAATAAGCTCCATCTCATTACTCGGCCATTATGATCTTTAATATTACGGAGGTGATCGTTTCTATAACGAATTCTCGGACTAACACCAAGTACATCTTAAACTTCTGCACCCTCCAAATAATAGCTAAAGCTTCCTTTTCTATCAATGCATAATTCCTCTCACGTGGGAGCAATTTGCGACTCGCGTAGGCCACAAAGTGACTTTCACCGTCGTCTCCGTACTGAAGAAGGACACAACGATGCCCTCGTTACTCGCATCCGTTCGGATCCCGAAGGTCTTACTGGGGTCAGGCAACCTGAGGACAGGGTCAGATGCCAATTTACCCTTTTAGTTGATGGCAGTAGCTTTCGAATTCCATATGATGCGGTCTGGGACTTCTTTTTGAGTAGTTCACATAACGGGGCGGTCAAAGACGAAAAATTGGGGACAAACCTCTTAGAAAATGAGGCATACCCCATGAAACAACGGAGCAGTTTCTTCGCATCCGGGAGGGGCATCTCAACTATTGCCCGGACCTTGTCTTCTTGGGGCTTAAGTTGGTCGTTTCCAATGTGGAAAGCCAGATATTGGATCGAATCATAGGCGATATGGCACTTACCGGGGCCTATTATAAGGCCGTGCTCTCGCAAACGTCTTAAGAGCGCCTGAAAGGAGGCCAAGTGTTGGCCGCAGTCACAGGTGGCAACGTAAATGTTGTCAAAGTAAAGTGACATCATCCAATCCGTCCAAAACTCTGCGCAATATCCGATTATAATTACTGTAGGCCGTCATTAACCCAAAAATAAGTGCATAAGGCCTTTGCCAGTGGGGAAGGCAGTGTATTTCCTTACGCTCTTTTTCAGGGGAACCTGGTAATACGCTTTGCATAAGTCGAGTTCGCTAATAAATTTTGCCTTTTCAAACAAGTGAAGGTGTTGGTCAATTAAAGGAATCGGTTCTTCGTCGAAAACGGTCACGGAATTTAATTTGCGAAAATCTACACACATGTGGTGAGAGTTATCTGGTTTCCGTACCATAACTATTGGGGAACAATAATATGACGTGGAAGGTTCAATGATATTGAGGTTGAGCAGAGTGTTAACCTCGGCGTTGAAGGCATTTCTCAGATGAATTGGAAGGGGGTAAGGTTTGGAACGAACGGGTTCTTGGGTAGCGAGGGTTATATCATGCTCAAGGTTAATAACACACCCAGGGGTCTCAGAAATGACGTCCTAATTTAGGCGGGAGTTAGCCGCTTATTAATATCCAAGCTGGTGGGGGGTGAATTGATGGAGCCGGGCAAGGCGGGTAGTGAGTAATCCCTATCCTGTTCAACGTACACGGCCTGTACAAGGTTCAGGGCATCCGTCGTGTAGTCGGCCTCCAAAGCTGTCTCTTTGTCGGTGGTAACAATATTTTTGACACACGCGCAGCTGTGATATCTTTTTAACATGTTGATGTGGAACAGCTTCTCTCCTGTGGGGGTCTTAATTTAATAATCCACAGGTCCTCGCGCTTCGAAAATTGGGAAGGAGCCTTTCCATTGGCTCAGAAGTCTGTTGCTCTCCCCTCATCACCGGGCTTAAACTTCCTCTCCTTGGATTTGACATCGAAGTACGTCCGGTATTTTTCTAAGTTAACGTCGGCATTTTGGTATGCAATCTCGGCACACTTTTCTAATCTTTGTCGAAGATCCAAAACATACGCGTAGCAAGATTGAATTTTCCTGTATAACTTGGCGTTAGAGAATAACTCCTTGAGGATGCTAATGGGACCTCGCACGTTACGGCCGTAGATTAATTCGAAAGGAGCAAATCCGAGCGTACGATGTGGAATCTGCCTGAATGCAAATAGTGCCACGGACAAGAAGCGATGCCACTCAAGGGGCTGTTCACCACACATGTTCTTTGATATTGAATTCAAGGTCGCATTAAATTTCTCGCAAACTCCATTTGCGCAGGGGTGAAAGGGGGTGGTAAAGAGTGTTTTTTACCATCAACAGTTTCCCGATATATTCTATCAATTCAGAAGTAAATTGCTTACCTCGGTCAGACAATACTTCCTTTGGTATGCCTACCCTAGAGAAGATGGAAATTAAGGCTTCGGCACACGTAACACTGTCGATTCTCTTTAAATGTACAGCTTCGGGAAACGCGTAGCACAGTCCACAAAATTAAGGACATAGCTATGCCCTTCGCTGGAAGGGGAACGAATGGGGCTGACAAGGTCTATGACCACTCAGGAAAAGGGTTCCGATATGATGTGTCCCTTCGGAAGGGGGGGCTGGTTTAACACACCCTTTCGCCGTGGTTTTCTGGCAGATGTCACAGGATTGGTAGATTCAGAAATGTCAAATGCAGCACCAGGCCAGTAGAAATACCGGAAAATCCTCTGAACAGTCTTATTGTGGCTCAAGTGACCATAAAACACACTATTGTGGGCAATTTTTAGGACCAGGGGAACATGCGAACGGGGAACACAAAAGGCGTGAGTCTCGGGGTTAACGCCATCCGAGCAAGCGCGATATAACAAGCCTTCTTTTACCATATAAGAGACTGTCTTGTTACCGCGCACCGAATCCTGCTTGAGGCTCCTAGATTTTTCCCACAAGAGAAGGATATTTGGGCACTCTTTCTGTCTTCGAGCGAATTCTTTGCTCTGAATCTAAAAGAGTTTCAAGGGCAACGGGCGTCTGGGGTTCCTTCTTTGCCTGGACTCTCGTGATAACGGGCTGAGCCAAAGGGTTAGAAAAGACTTGGGGGCACTGTCTTAACAAAACGGAACAGAATATGATAGGAGCTGACACGACTTCAGCCCATCCTGAAAAGTACTGGCACTCCAGGTAACAGTTTACAATGGGGAAGTGGTTTGCGCGTCCCAGGTAGTCATGGACTACCGCAAACTTTTTGTAGTCTGGGGCCACCGGGGAAAGAAGTTCATTTGATACCACGATACAGCTACACCCAGTATCGCGGACGAGGGTGGAGACACTGCACCCATTCACGCTTCCGTTTTCAAATTTTAAACTTCCTGGAGAACTCTTGGCGAAGAGGGAATTAACGTGGTGTCCTGGGGCACTGGGAGACGAGATTGGAGCTGGGGATTCTGGTCGCGATAGAGGTGGAGCAGGAGCAGCATTCACCTGGTGGACTTGGTGAATGGGATTACCACGAAGTTGGGAATTTTGAGGTCAATATGGGCGCGTGTGGCCTTTGACACCGCACGCAAGACATATGATTGGCCTACGGGAAAAGGTTGACGTCGGGGGATTAGAGATGAGGGGCTTGACATCACGGGGTTCCAATGGAGGGAAACTTCTGGGCATAAAGGGGCCCGTAACCTTGGCGAATTTTGGAAAGTTCTTTGGAGGGAACCGCGAGTTATTAATTTTATTCTTGGGGGATAAAGGGGAGGGATTTTATTTTTCTTCGGGTATAAATTGTGACTCGCGACATAGATATCTGCTTCTTATATGCACTCTTTGAAGGAAGAGTTGCACCGACGATCCTTCATATAGGAGCGGATCTCTGGTGGTAGCGACGCCAGCAACTGATCCCTTAGAACAAAATCTACCAGGGAGTCATAATCGTGGGGGACTTTCGATGCGTCTAACCAAAAATTGAAATTAAGGGAAAGAGTATATCCAAAATGACGAAAGGTCATATTTGGTAGGATGCGGGCGTGGCGAAAATTGGCGTGTTAGACGTCAGGCGTCATATTATCTTCGCGAGAAGTTCAGATTTGAGGGTGGAGTAATCCACCGTAACTTCCGAGGGAAGGGATACACATATATCTCGGAGCTGGAAGCTAAGAGGGGAAAGAAGCTTAGTGACACCGTCAGTCTCGATGTCCCAATGAGTAACTTTTCTCGAAGTGAGTGAGAAAAGATCCGAAGTTCTCTGCTTCTTTGAACGTGGGGAGTTTAATGAAGGCGGATTGAGGGGCTTAGGTACGGAAATTTACTGAAGGGGCTTCGAGCCGATCGCGATTTAATTCTAACTCAGATTAACGAATTCTCTCGCGTTGTTCGCTCTCTCTAATTTCTTTTTGTTCACGTTCAGCTCTTTCTCTAATCTCTTTTTGTTCTCTTTTATAAGCTCGCTCATTTCTCTCTTCTTCCTGTATATAAGTGACAAGGTCTTTGTCACTTAAACCGAGGGATTCTCCCTAGAGTTTAAATCTCTCGAACGACGACATTTTGTTTAATGGACCGTCGGCACGGGACGGAGAAGGCTTGGGTCGCAAATTACTGACACACGGAGGAATATGCTTGTTTAAACGCGGAAGCTTTGCTATCCAAATACCCAGACTTCTATAATACACGATTAAACAAATAAAAAAAAAAAAAATAATGGAGTCTTCGCGAGATGAGCAGGGCTCAGACTTTACTAATCCTTCGGGGATTAAAGTGACCTTGGGAGAAGCTCTGTCTCCTAACAAAACTTTCCTATTAAATGTACTCGGTCCAAACACACAAACAAACACTATGCGATAAATAAATATGGCAGGGTTGTTTCCTGTTTTGGTTTGTCTTTGCAATTCAAACGGTACTCAGCTTTGAAAATTACAATAAAGTTAAAGGGTTGCCTTTAAAAAATCTCCCTAAATACTACTAATACCCCTATAATGCTACTAATACTCTTATAATCTACTACCACTATAATCTACCACAAATTATTATTTCCACCCGTGTTTAGTTTTATGGTTGATATACCAGCACAGCATCAACCAACCCTCCTCTTTTATCAACCGGGTCTGGGACCGGCCACGACAGTTAGGGAAACGGTTAATAGTCACAAAATAGGTTTCTGGGAAGCAGCTCCCTCTAGCCAGCGCCACCTACCAGAATTTACGCAAAACGGTAGGTATATTAGTCCAGTCCCAAAAAGCTATTACAAAAACAAATACTTTTTCTTATGCCGATATTGTGATTAATCAAAGCTAATTCGTATTAAAATTATAATTCATTTATCGAGAATAGCGAGGTTACCCTATTTCCCTCTTTCCTTTCCGTTTGTTTGCATGTGCACCTTTGTTAGTGTATATAATTAGAAACAGTCGTGTGTGTATGCGTCCGCGTATGACGCAGAGTATCCATTGTGCCCTAAATAAAAAATTCCATTTACTCTATTATAAATATAACCTCTGACGTCATGGGAAGTTCAGTTGTCACTGAGGGACGACGGTTGACATTATGGACGTGTTGCCGCCGGCCCTAACATTTGCATTTTGCTCTCTAAGCCCCAATAAATGTAGGAAAATCTGCTACTATAAATCTGCCAACAATTTTATCTTCCTTCATCTTCACCACCTTCTTTACAGATCTCTCTTTGTAAACCTGCGTGATACGTCCTCGTTGCTATTGCGCCTTACATTCGAGACAAAAGATAACCTAACCTAACTTGACCAAACCTAAGCTCTAAAAGTTCATTTCTTGAACTAAGCTGATCTGACTAAGCCTAACCTCTAAAAGTTCATTTCTTGATCTAACCTAACCTAAAGTAACTTGACCAAACCTAACCTCTAGGAGTTCATTTCTTGACCTAACCTGACCTGACCAAACCTAACCTCTAAAAGTTCATTTCTTGACCTAACCTGATCTGACTAAGCCTAACCTCCAAAAGTTCATTTCTTGATCTAACCTAACCTAACGTAACTTGACCAAACCTAACCTCTAGGAGTTCATTTCCTGACCTAACCTGACCTGACCAAACCTAACCTATAAAAGTTCATCCTTGATCTAATCTAACCTAACGTAAATTGAACAAACCTAACCTCTAGAAGTTAATTTCTTGACCTAACTTGACATAACCAAAACTAACCTCTAAAAGTTCATTTCTTGACCTAACCTGACCTGACCAAGCCTAACCTCTAAAGGTTCATTTCTTGACCTAACCTGACCTGACCAAACCTAACCTCTAAAAGTTCATTACTTGAACTAACCTGACCTGACCAAGCCTAACCTCTAAAAGTGATTTTTTTTATCTAACCTAACCTAACCTAAGCTAAATTGACCAAACTAAACCTCTAAAAGTTTATTTCTTGACCTAAACTGATCTGACCAAGCCTAACCTCTAAAAGTTTATTTCTTTACCTAACCTAACCTAACTTGACCAAACCTAACCTCTAAAAGTTCATTTCTTGACCTAACCTAACCTAACCTAACTTGACCAAACCTAACCTCTAGAAGTTCATTTTTTTTACCTAACCTAATCTTACCTAACTTGACCAAACATAACCTCTAAAATTCATTTTTTGACCTAATCTTAGCTAACTTGACCAAACCTAACCTCTAAAAGTTCATTTCTTGACCTAGCCTGACCTGACCAAACCTAACCTCTAAATGTTCATTTCATGACCTAACCTAACCTAACGTAACTTGAACAAACCTAACCTCTAGAAGTTAATTTCTTGACCTAACCTGACCTGACCAAACCTAAACTCTAAAAGTTCATTTTTTGACCTAACCTGACCTAACCTCTAAAAGTTCATTTTCTGACCTAACCTAACCTAACGTAACTTGACCAAACTTAACCTCTAAAAGTTCATTTCTTGATTTAACCTGATCTGACCAAGCCTAACCTCTAAAAGTTCATTTCTTGACCTAACCTAACCTAACGTAGCTTGACCAAACCTAACATCTAAAATTTATTTCTTAACCTAACCTAACTTAACCAAGCCGAACCTCTAAAAGTTCATTCTTTAACCTAACCTAACTTAACCCTAACCTAACCTGACGAAACCTAACCTAACCTATCCTCTACAAAGTTCATTCCTTGACCCAACCTATCCTAACCTCTATAATTTCATTTTTTAACCCCTACAAATTCAATATCTTAATCTAACCTAACAAACTTAAAATTGTGGTCATTAGAGTAATCTTGAAAAAATATGGCCCCATTCCCTCCCCCCAGATAAGGAGAGGTTCGAATACCCCCCAACCCGTTAACACGTTGCCGTCTGAAACGTGTTTGGGACATGCGAAACCCCGTCCCTCCGTCACTTCCCCTCCCTATTCGAGTTTCTCCTTAATATCTCCCCATCCCCCCCCCTTTAATTTAACCACAGTCGTACCTCAGTGCCCCAACAATCACCAATAAGGGCATCTATATTGGGTGGGATATTGTAGGTAGGGGAAGAAAATAGTGAATATGTGTAAAAGGGGGGGGGGGCTCGAATATTAAAATGAAATACCAACGAGGGCGAAACGGGCCGATGTGGGGGCAAGAGGCAAATTGCGGGTGTTGGGACCGGGAGGGATCATAATTATCCAGATGTTACCCTCAGCAAGGTTACCCAAACTATGCCTGACATCGCCTTGCTGATTTTGCGGAGGGGGTTGGAGGGGTGACATGTTTAATCCCCCCAACCAAAGGCCAAAAGGAAGGGGTGAACATGTGAAAAAATAAGGTGGCTCATCTTCAACTTAAATAGCTATGGTGGCTCATCTTCAGCTAAAAAGTTAAGGTGTCTCATCTTCAGATGATAAATTAAGGTGTCTCATCTTCCTATGAAAGATTAAGGTGGCTCATCTTCCGATGAAAGATTAAGGTGGCTCATCTTCCGATGAAAGATTAAGGTGGCTCATCTTCAGTTGAAAGGTTAAAGTGATTCATCTTAGGTGAAAAGGCTAAGCTGGCTCATCTTCAGTTGAAAGGTTAAAGTGATTCATCTTAGGTGAAAAGGCTAAGCTGGCTCATCTTCAATTGAAAAGTTATGGTGGCTCATCTCCAGGGAAAAAGTTAAGGTGCTCATCTTCCGATGAAAGGTTAAGGTGGCTCACCTTCACTTGAAAGGTTAAGATGGTTCATATTCAGGCGAAAAGTTAAGGTGGCTCATCTTCATGTGAAAGGTTAAGGTGGCTCATCTTCATGTGAAAGGTTAAGGTGGCTCATCTTCAGGTGAAAAAGTTAAGGTGGCGAATCTTCAGGTGAAATGGTTTAGTTGGCTCATCTTTTGTTAAAAAAATATGATGGCTCATCTCCAGGTGAAAATTGAAGGTGGCTCATCTTCAGGAATAGGTTTCGGGGTGGCTTATCTTCGGGGAAATCTGTCCCATGATTCGTGGGGGGAACTAAACCACATTAAAGCATTATGAGAAATGAATCGGAGTTCGCAGCTGAAGGATGATGCGCCTCGCCTCGAAGCTGCATCGGTGCCAATCCAGGTCCTGATGTGCACAATTTGTACCACTTAGGCATTCCTTGACATGAAACCCAGGAACTGGCAGGTTAGCGTGACAAAATGTGACCTCGAAGTGTGTCTAATCTAGACCTCGCCATCGTGAAACTTGCAGAGAAGGTGAAGTTGAAGGATCGCCACTGCCCCGAGCGATGTTCAATTTCATGGTCTTTGTTTCTCCAGGATGTTCAATGTGCTTTAGTAAGTGCGAGGTCTTTATGCCTAGTATGTTCATAGTATTTATTCCCCGTATGTTCTTGGTATTTATTTCCAGTACGTTCATGATCTTTAGGCCAATTATGCTCATTGACTTTATGACCACCAGTATGTTCATGGTTTTTATGACCAGTATGCTCATGGTCTTTATTTATGCCCATCATATTCTTGTTCTTTATCTCGACTATGTTGTCCTAGTCTTTATATCTAGTTTTTTCAGGTGTTTAAGTGTCTAGGATGAGATGTAATGACCTTTATACCAAGTATGTTCATTGTCTCAATGACCAGTATATTCATGATCTTTATTGATGTCCAGTATGTTTATGGTCTTTATTATGGCCAGTATGTTCAGGATCTTTATTTATGCCCAGTATGTTCATGGTCTTTATTTATGACCAATATGTTCATGATCTTTATTTATGAACAGTATGTTCATGTTATTTATTTATGGCCAATATGTTCACGGTCTTTATTTATGTCTAGAATGTTCAAGGTCTTTACGTTTAGTATGTTCAGATAGTTCACGTATTCCTGGTGTTAATTTTTATAAATGTTTTTGTGTCTGTTTGGCGGTTGGGGGGTGGAGGTGGGATCTGAAAACTGATAAGAGATCCCGACGAGGATCGTTTCCCCGTCAAAAGGCCATTTGGAACCGTTCATGGGATTATTACACAACAAAATATTTTCCCAACCTAATGCTCGCCCCCTCCCCTTTGATGACTGTAGTTTCATGTAAACGTGCTCTACGACAGGCAACTAAAACAACAAATGTTTATGTTCTTCAAGACAATAAAGCGCTTTCTTGGTCCGTTGCGCCCCAAGTAATCTCCTCTCTATACTCTTCGGGTTAAATACTTTTCACACATTTTTACTTCCTATAATTTCATATTTTCATTATTTTCCTCTCTTTCAACTAACTTCGATTTTAATAAAACTAATAACAATAAAATCAATAAAACTAATAATAATATAAAATAATAATAAAACTACTTTAATAATAAAAAACTAAAAAATAATAATTAATTAAATAATAATAATAAAATTAACTAATAAAAATAAAAGAAATAAAAAATAACAATAAAAAAAATTAACATTAAAAATAAACAATTATAAAAAAATAATTCAAAATCTAAAAATAATAAACTAAAATAAAATAAATAGAAATAATTAAAGATAAATAGTAAAAAATAATAAATCAAAATAAAATAATAAAGAAAATGAAAGCGATAATGATAGTAATAGTGAATGATAACGATAGTAATAAATATATTAATTAAAATAATAATAACTTTAATAATAATAATAATAATAAAATAAATAATAATAATATATATTAATATATTAATTAAGATAATAATAACTATAATAATAAAATAATAATAATAATAATAATAATAATAATAATAATAATAATAATAATAATAATAATAATAATAAAAATAATAATAATAATAAAGTGTTCTACTATTAAGTTCTTGTTTTTTTTTACTACCTCCTTTTCCCTGTGCTTGTTATTCGCTTTTTTTTCATCCTCCTCTTACTTTTTGAGTTATTTCCCGCAAACTAAAAAAAACGCAGAAAAGTAAAAAAAAAAAATAGCAATAAATTTCTAAAAATAATTAACTTATTTTAGTAAATATTTAATAAAGTGTTGCGTCCGGTTGTTGCAAATACTCGAGAATTTCTGTGTTTTGTGCGGTTTGGCAACTCTCAAGGATTGATTTCCGTGTGGCAAGTCGGGTTAGTTTAGGTGGATCAGAGTGGTTTAAGTTAGGTCAATTAAATAGTCTTTGAAATTAATTTTGGCTTAATTAGGTTATGATAAATTAGGTTTTATTATATTTAGGTTAGGTTAAGTTAGTTTATATTATGTTTCGTTAGAGTTAATTGATTATCTTATGGTAAAGTTAGGTCAGTTTCCTATCATCTTTATCCATAGTAAGGAAAAATGCAAGCCGTGTTATCTTGAGGTTGTATCTCTAAAGGGTAATTTAATGGTACCTAGCCCAAACATAAACAAACCTAATTAAGCGAGACCTAATCTAAGCTACGTAAACCCAACCCAAAGCTAATCTAATCTAACGTAATCTAAATTAACTTTACTAAACATAAGTCAACCTCACATCACCCTACCTAAATTATCTCAGCCTTACCTTAGTTAACCTACTTATTTTACCTTACTTATTCAAACCTAACCTAACCTAACCTAACCTTAAACTTCAAATTAACCTAACCTTTCCTTTCCTCATCATGATTTTTCAGGAAAACTACCTCCAACGGAGGAGAAAATACACATTTATCTTTCACCCTTTCCAAATTTTTCTGTATCTTATCTGCTAGTTTATTCCTTAATTTATATTTGTCTGTTATACTTTAATTTTTGTTACTGTTTATCTGCTTATTGCTATCCTTTATCATGTGTGTAACGTATTTTGTACGTGCCGAACGCGGTACAAGTTGGAGATTTCAAGTAGGCTTTTGTTAGGAAAAAGTCTACTCAAAAGTTTTTCTTAAGTTCTCGAAGAAAGACTTGAATACCCAAAGTTTTGTGACCTTTGAGTCAGTTTTCTATTTTGTTTACTTTTCTTTTTTCCTTTCGGACAAATTCGAGGAAGGCAACATACAACTCATGTTATGACTGGAGAACGCTGGCATCTCTTACTGAGATTGCCAGATACTTCAATCGAAATATCTAACTTTTGTCATCAAAATTTACTCTATCCGCGAATTTACGACATGATCCAAGGCATTTTTCTTTTGATGGGGTTGAGTGATATGAGGAGGAAATGACACTCCATAAGAGTATAAATATTTGATTGGAAAAGGGAAGAAATTCGAAAGAAAACGAAACAGTCGTGATATGAAACGGTTCAGATGCAGGAGCAGTTGTATACAAACTTGTTAAGTAGATAAGTGATGACGCCTTGGCTCACTTATCGTCAGACCCTCTGAATGAAATCCGGATAATTTTGAAAATACCAGACTTAAAATCTAAAAAAATATATATATTGCCTTAGAGATATTTCTATATTATAGTTAATACAAATTTGAAAAAAAACTATAATGAGCCTAGAGCTATATTTCGATTTTAAACCCATGCGGATGAAAGCCTGAAAGCAGAATTCACATTAGGAAACGTATTTTTTCCTTAAATTGTGGCAAAAATTTAATTTTCAAAATTTATTTTAAATTTGCGTCCGTGAGATATATGAAATTTATTCTTACTCAAGAAAGGATAGATTCAAATTATTATGCTTACTAATATCTATACAATTATTTTTTCAGTCAGATTCCGCTATATCCAACCCTTTAAAAATTTACATTGGAAGATTTTTCGAGAGTTTAATAATCAAAATTTGTTTGGTTCTCTTGATAAAAAAAAATGAATAATGAATAAATTTGAGATCTCATATTCTATTTTTCCTAAAAGCAGTAAATTTATATTGTTTGGTTCTATCGTAATGAAAAAAAAAGAATGATTAATAAATTTGAGATCTCCAATTCTATTTTCTTCATAGATGCAGTTAATTTATCACATTGTTTGGTTCAATTTTAGTGATAAAACTGAATGATGAATAAATTTGAGAGCTCCAATTTTATTTTTTTTGGTTGTATCTCATGAAAAAATGAATAAATTTGGCATCTCCAATTTTATTTTCATTCCAAATTCAGTTAATTTATCACATTGATGAAGTGAATATTTCGACCTTGCAATGGATGTATTAAAACTACTCAGTATTGCAAAAATATCAATCTTTTAAGCAAATATAATGAGAAAACCAACCCATATTCAAAGGAGTTTGCTTCTTCCCTATCAGAGCATCGAGGGAATTTTTAATTTCTCATTTAAGCGAGGACTGGGCCACAAGACCAGAGTTTCGCTATTCCTCACATCGATTACATCGCAGGAATACGGGCAGCTCTCCGGGCTGCTTGGCAAAGAAGATGGGAGACGGCAGAGGGGAACTTAAAGTTGCGTGCCATTGCGCCGCGACTGTTCCCATGGACCTCTTCCCTAATACCGCGAAGGCTTCAGGTTGCTTTCTGTCGTCTCCGAATTGGACACACTCGCGGGACGCATCGCATTTGATGGAGCAGTCGCCTGCGCTTTATTGCGACGAATGCGTTGTGCCCAAGACTGTCCTCCGCCACATTCTCGTTGAATGTCTGGGTGATCTTCGCGCACGTTACCTGTCCCGGTACCGGCATGAGCGGGGTCGCACCGTTTTAACTCTCTTTGTTGTAGGTCGCATGATCCTGCGCCGGGTGGAGGCGGGCCTACCCAGGACGCCGGAGTGCGCTTCCTTCTTTTTGCTTATCTTATTTTTTTTGTTGTTTTAGGTTGTTTCTTAGCCTTTGTTCCTGTTTTTTTTTATCTTTGTTATTTGCTATTTAGCCTAGTATTAGGCTGTATCGTGATTACGGCGACTTTTACCCTAGTAGGCAGTCGCCAGATGGCCTCTTAAAATTAAAAAAAAGATTAAGCTTAAACCAAATTTTAAGAGATTTGGTTAGTGAGACTCAGCGGGATTCGTACTAGTACGAGAGCTTGGTGCATTCAGCTGCCATAACATCCCATAATTATCTCCCAAATGACAGCCGATAATGTTATATAAAATAGATAACTCTAATAACAAATGCCATACAATTCTTCACTCATGCATTTGGCACAAACTCTACAGGCCGTCTTCACGCCCTGTCGAGCGTCATTTTTAACCAGGCTTCTAAACTAGTTCGACCTGGTATTGAGTCAGCTACCTCATGGTAAAGACCAATCTAATTTGGTCCAAAATTATGGCATTTTCCTGAGAAAAAAAATCCAAGTAGGAGATTTCTTCTGCTGTAGCATTCCCACCAATAGGCTTGTAAAATAATAGGTGTTTGACATCAATTTCCGCATGATATCTCTCACTCAGGCTCTTAACTGGCATCCTTAGCATCATCAACTCAGAGCGAAATTTTAACCTTTTCTATTAACTGTTCGCTAATATCTCCTGGCATGCCCGCAACTCTCCTCCCTGCAATATTATGGGTAATGGGAACTTTTAAAGTTGTGAAAACGATCTTTCGAACACAGTTTCAACCAAATCAATGGCGATAGGCAATTATAAAGTTTCTTCATTTAGATGAGAGATGGAAAATTAATTATTCGCTCGTCCTCAGGAAAATCTCTGAGTATCTACAGTTTCTCTCTCCTAATCACGGAAGACGAGATTGTCTCGGTTGCTTTCTTTAATCCTAATCTGAGGTTTCCAGTAAGAAGATAGCAATCTGGAACCATAGCATCGAATTGTTTTCTCTCGTCTGATCAGAATGATTGGACGGAATGGACCATGGGAGCTTTCAAAGCAATTTTGTCTGTCCATATTGTCCTTACACTTTTCCTGTTACCTTTTGTCTAATATTTCACTCGTCTTCACTGCGCTTCCCTCACACAGCTTTTATTAGTGGCGTGCACGCGACTATATAAGGACGCCGGCCGCTCTCACCGGAGGCGACATTAAGGAAAGCGTTAGCCAGGCAACCTGGTACAAACCACTATCATACTCATCCCATCGTTCATCCTATACTCATTCTCATCCCATCAACACATACTCTCTACACACTATTTTCTATCTATCCTATTATTCTCTCCACATTCTAACTTTGTACTATCTTGAATCTTGAGGCCGCATGGCTTTTTAACACCTCGTGGTTCCAACATCTCACGACTAGCTCCGACGCTCACCGTCCTGCCCCTTGCTCCTCCTCCTTCACTTTCTTCTCCTCCTTCTTTTTCTTCTTATTAGACGGAATTTTCCGATTCCGAGCCTGTTTTGTCATAACTTAACCCTACTTGTTTACGGGTTTTTTTTTTCATAGACTCAATTTGGTACAAATATTTTCCTGTTCAAAACTTTTTCCCTAAGTTCAATTTTGTAATGAAAATAAAGGAAGGGTCCTTTCCCCAAGTGGGGGATAGGACCAATTTACTTTTCAATGAGTATTTTGGCAATCACATCGTAACTATTCAGCCGATTCTAACGATATGTGTAACCCTTTTGTTGTTTTACATTCTCTTTCGAATTATATAATTACCAAGGTCCTCCCAAGGTTAGTTCGGAAATTATTGAAAGTTTTGAAGGTCTTAAGGTCGGTCATAAGTAAGAATAATTGAGAGCACGCGACTTAGGTATGTTGACTTTGTTTTATTTTTCATTTCCATAATCTAGAAGTCACAAGTCAAAGCATTAAATTAGGTGGTGGCACAACTCTATTAACGCCGTAGAAAAAGATTTCAGTCAAGCAAAACGCTCGGAATTGATTAGAGGAGTTTAAAGTAGGCTCCTTTCCAACTAGCCTTTGCAGGGCGCCAATTTCGGAGGATTCCGAGCACATTTTCTCTTAGGGGAACTTTTTTGAGACTTCTGAAAATAGGGTCAGACTGGAAGTCGATTATATCCATAGCAACATAAGGGGTTGAGGGGTTTTTGTATGGACAAGAGAGATAAAATACGGATATGGAGTGGGGACTCGAATATTACTTGTGCTTTTGGGGACTCAAATATTACTTGTGATTTTTAAATATCTGATCGCTACTGAAAGAAAACCACAAAGAAAATCTATCTCCTGCATGTTCTTCGGAACCACCGTGGAGGAGGAGTTGCACTGATTTCCAACTCACCCTTCTCCCTGAATCTTCTCCCCCCCCCCCTCTAATCTTATTTGAGGGTCTCATTGCTGTCTCACGTGCTGTGCCCGCTCTGACTATTGTGGTCCTTTACCGCCCCCCCCCCAGCTCGCCCCCGGCCTTATTTCTCGAGTTCAGTAACCTACTCTCCGACCTATCATCTACTGGTTCTCTCCTCATTCTCGGTGATTTCAATCTTCCTAGCCACAATGAGACTTTTCGTGCATTCATTGACATCATCGACCTCTTCTCTCTTACGCAACATGTGTCATCCCCAACGCACATACATGGTAATACCCTGGGCTTAGTCATCTCAAACCTCAATATCTCTAATCTAACAGTAACTGACCTTTCTAATACGATTTCCGACCACTTCTTGGTCAATTTTAAATTCTAGAGGGTCTTTCAATAAGGTCGCTCAATTTTTAAATGTAAATAAAACAAGTTGTGTGTAATATATGCATTTAATTTATTTTAAATTTGAAAGTAAATTTTATGGCATTAAGTCTGGAATATGACTTCGATCAAATTTCCGCCGCGGCTTCGCTTGGTGGAACGTATTCGGGAGGCCCAATTTTCGATTACTTTGTCGCATAAATCTGGCTGAATTTGCTGGATGGAGTTTGTTATGTTGACTTTGAGGACATCAACTGTTTGCAGATTATTCGCATAGACCTGCGATTTAAAGTAGCCCCAAAGAAAGTAGTCTAATGGCGTTAAATCGCATGATCTTGGTGGCCAGTTGACGTCGCTGCCGCGCGAGATGACCCTGCCCTGAAATCGCTGGGGCAAAATGTCTATCGGGGCGTGCGCAATGTGGCACGTAGCGCCGTCCTGTTGGAACCAAATGTCGTGAGTATCCACATCAGGAATATAATCCAGTTGATGCCACAAGTAGTCGCTTATCATCGATCTGTAGGTCTCGCCGTTGACGGTTATGGCAATCCCATCTTCGTTCTCAAAAAAATACGGACCGATGATTCCGTTAGACGAAAATTCACACCAAACAGTGACTTTGTTGGGATGCAATTGGTACTGGTGTATCTCATGTTGATTGTTTTCGTCCCAAATCCGACAATTTTGCTTGTTCACAAATCCATTCATCCAAAAATGGGCCTCGTCGCTGAAGATGATTTTTTTTGGAAATTTGGGGCAACTTCCAACTGCTATATAGCCCAATCAGCGAACACACGGCGTTGTCTATGGTCGTTTACCTTAAGTTCCTGGGTAAGTTTGATTTTGTATGGGTGAAGACCCAAGTCCCTACACATAATTCACCAAACTGAAGTCGCAGAAAGGCCAAGTTCTTGTGAACGATGAGAAATTGACTTCCTCGGATTTTCCCGTACACTCTCATTTACGGCAGCGATGTTTTCACCAGACCTTGCGTTTCAGTGACGTACGGGTGCTTGGCTGATTGTTGATCGACCCTTTTGCCTCGAATTTGTCCACCAAGCGTCGAACAGTGGACTCAGCAGGACGATTGTGGCGATGATAGAAATCACGTAATGCACGGAACGTGTCTAACGGACCACTGATTTTGATAATAACATTTGATGATTTGCACAGGCTGTTTAACACTATAACCTTCCATCGTGACTTGCCAAGTACTACTGAACAGTTCACAGTGAGGTTGCCAGATGTTGTTTTAACAACATGCCAACATCGCCTGAAAAAGCTCGAGCGTCCCTGTTGAAAGACCCATTATATTCCCTAACACCTACCTCCTCGCTGGTCCCGAGATCCTACTCCTTTCCGGCGACTATCGTCAATTGATACTACTGTTTCTGCCCCACCTCCTATTAATACTACTGCTTTACCTGACCAAACCTTAAACTCTCTGCACCAATCATCACTCGCCTGCCTTGACGTGCACGCCCCCATTTATCACTCCTTCTTCAAATCGCCATCCCCGCGTCCTTGGCTCACCATGGAACTCCTCCGTTCAAGAAGCTACTTACGTGCTCATGACCTAGCCCTTCGTAAAGCACGCTCCCGTGGGCAGGCACGACCTCCCTCCTACTTGCCTATCACCTTGATACTTCGACTTATTCTTCCACATCAAAATCAACGCACGAGGCTCATTCACGCAAACCTTTGTCTGAGAGCAAGAATGACCCTCGGACTATCTTTCGTCTCCTCTCTCGTCTTTCCTCGCCTAGCCCCATTTCCCCCACCTATCCCCCCATCAACCCCTCTACTTTTTCTAAATTTTTCTCTGATAAAGTTATTAACCTTCGCGCCGTACTACCTCAGTCGTCTGAACAAGCCCATGCAGTTCTTCCTGGCCATACTCCATTGCCGCTAAACCTCCTCACTCGGACATCCTCTGATGAAGTAACTGCTCTGATCTCACGCTCTAACAAATATGGATCTCCTAAAGACGTCTGTCCACCCAAACTCCTCCACCAAATTCTCCCTGCTGTCCTCCCACTGATTCTTCATCTCATTAACACTTCACTTGATACAGGGTGGTTCCTTCTTCCTTTAAACATGCCTAAATTCGTCCTATCCTTAAAAAAAACACACACCTTAACCCCTCTGAACCATCTAGCTATCGCCCTATCTCATAGCTTCCATTCCTCTCTAAGCTCCTCGAGAGAGTGGTTATCTCTCGCCTTAATGACCATATTTTAATTGTAATTTCGATGAAATGTACCAGTCGGAGTTCAAAAAGAAGCACTGCTGAAACCGCTCTTCTTAATGTTTGGGACGGTTTACGTAGAGCAGCCGATAGGGGTTGTACGTCCAGTATAGTCCTCCTAGACCTCTTCTTTGATTTCGACACCATCGACCACACTGTCCTCTTTCATCGTCTACACATTTTCCTAGGTCTCTCGGGCACTGCACTTGATTGTTTCCGCTCATACCTCTCCTCCCACACTCAGTCGGACGCGCTCGATAACTTCTCCTCCGAGACTGCGCCAATTCATTTTGGGGTGCCTCAGGGTTCAGTCCTTGGTCCCCTCCTCTTTCGCATTTACTTACTTCCTCTTGGCTCCCTTCTTCGCGATTTGGGCCTGTCCTTCCATCTCTATGCTGATGACACTCAGATATACCTTTCCTCATCCCCTGTGTCCTTCACTCAATCAATTACTAAGCTCCTTTTAGCCTACACCTCCATAAACGAATGGTTGTCTGCCAACTTTCTCAAACTTAACCACGATAAAACTGAAGTTCTCCTTGTTGGTACCGCTTCGATGGTCGAGAAATATAAAGCTCTCGTCCCCTCCCTTAACCTTGGGTAAACCAATGTCGCCTTCTCTGATACCGTCAGTAATTTTGGTGTTATTTTCGACGAGCAACTCTCGTTTAAACCGCACATCCATCGTATCTGTAAATCTTCCCTCGGTTTCCTCCGCAACTTTTCACGTGTTCGACCCCATTTTGATCGACGAAGCTTTGAGACTGCCATTCATGCCTTCGTCACCTCACGCTTAGACTACTGCAATTCTCTTCTAGTGAATCCCTCTCCTTTGTCACTTCGCCCCCTACAACTAGTTTAAAACTATCCTGCCCGGATCCTCCTTCGCCCTCCCCGGTTCTCTTTTTCGATGCCTCTGTTACAGGAGCTACACTGGTCACCTATTCACTTCCGTACCCACTATAAAATTCTTCTCATCACCTACAAGGCCCAAAACCTCGAGGCTCTACCTTATCTCTCGTCTGCCATTTCCCGTCGTCACACTCCTCGGGTACTCCAGTCTAACCTCGCTCCCATCCTGAACACTTCTCGTTCTGTCCTCTGCTCGATGGGTGACCGTTCCTTTTCAGTTTGTGCTCCTAGACTCTGGAATGGCCTTCCTGCCGAAGTCCGATCCTCTCCCTCCCTTGGTACTTTTAAACGTCTCCGGAAGACTCATCTCTTCAGAATTGCCTTCTCTGCCCTGTAAACGTTCTCTACACTCGCTACACAACCTGCGCTCTAGGAGGGCTAACAGCCATGAAAGGCGCATTATAAATACCTATTATTATTATTTAGAATTCCGTTTTCAATGTCGTGATTTTTAAAGAGGTGAAGTTAAAAGAAAGATAATATGTCCCTAAGATATATAGCTGGAGTAGGCCTATTGGAGAGAGAAGCCGAAGAATCATAAAAAAGAAATCTAAAGGAAACAATGGTGACATCACAAACAGGACATCTTTTTCCGCCAACACGACAATTCAACCAAATGACCCCTCCCCCCTAAAAATACATTGTCACACCAGAGTAAGGAGAATGAAAATGGAGAGAAAAGAAAGGAAAGAAAAAGTGAATGAATGAATAGTTCGTAGAAAACTGCAATAAAATTAAAACAAAAAGTATAAATTTTATTTTTCAACGTAAGTTCCATTGAGGACCAAACACTTTTGCAACCGTTGGTACCATCCATTCGAACCATTTCGAAAGAACTTTGAATTAAATCAAGTTAAAACAACTCTCTTAACATCATCCACCGGAAAAAAAAGAGTCAGATATGGCGAGGTCATCCGATGTTTTTTCTTTTGTTTTTAAACCTTTAAAAAAGCATGAATGGCACACGATTTTCTTTTGTTAATGATTGAAAAAGAGTCATTATAACATGACTTAATTCAAAGTTCTATAAAAATGGTTTAAATGGATGGTGTCACAACTTGCAAAAGTTATGACTTTTTGTTTGAATTTGATTGCATTTTTCTACGAAAATTTGAAGACCTCTCGTAGTTCCCCTTCAAAGTCTTGAAAACACAAAAATTAAAGCTGTTGACAAAATCTCCCTATGCTAAAGGAAGGGTCAAGAGAAAAACTATAAATCCAGTTCGTCCGGAAGATATAATTCTTGATGTTTAAATATGAATAATTAAAATTTAAGTATAAATGAATTAAATATATGCTTCAAGTTTATCAAGAGAGACTCTCCAAGGATGCTTCAAATCTATTGAGCCAATGCTCTCCCAACTTGCCGAGTGCCGGCGTATATCTGCGGAAGAGTTGGATGGTCGTCGTCTTTTCCAGCTCTGGAAAAGATGAGAATTAGAGGCATCGGTAGTTAATTTATATTTGCCCCCCTCCAATATATATATATATATATATATATATATATATATATATATATATATATATATATATATATATATATATATATATATATATATATATATATATATATATATATATATATATATATATATATATATATATATATATATATATAGAGAGAGAGAGAGAGAGAGAGAGAGAGAGAGAGAGAGAGAGAGAGAGAAAGAATTTCAACTGGGACGGGCAGTCAGAATGTTCCATTTGCTCAAAAACCACAGTGTGTAAAATATTTTTGAAAAATATTTATATTTAGAGGTCACTCAATGAGCTCAAAGTTTGACATCTTTCACAATTATGTTACTATGGTTCTTGGTTTATAATTATAGTTCATACATTAAATTTTGGCTGGTATCGTAAGTAGAAGACTAATCAACACAATAGAAATACCAATTTATGCACAAAAACTAAATAAATAAAATTAAAATTAGGCGCAGCATTAACAAGGTGTGAGGGTATGGAACGTACATACCCACATGCCACCAGACAATCGTGGGAACGATAGAAATTTGCCGTTTGAGTCAACCTTCGTCTCCTCCCCCCCCCCTTTCCCCAACTGGCGACAGGAAGTAGGACGAAGGAACGCCGATCTCACAAAGAAGCCTAAATCCTATTTGCCTTCTTTATGAGACCATGGAGATTGTCCAGAAGGCGCTGCGATAAGCGAATTGTCGTGAATGGAATCTCTCTCTCGATTTCCCACAATCCGCGATATAAATAACATCGCCGTTTACCCCTCTAGAGCAGTGTCCCAAATCTACTCGCGTAATCCTCAGGTTGAACGAGAGTCGTTGCCGTAACGTATCGACTGTCAAAGCGCCGTCGAGTCAACTTGGTCGCTGTCTCAAATTGTTCCTGGAAGTAAATCCCGTCCCGCAGAGTCTGTGACTAGAAGAATACGCTCTGTTGCTCAACGTAACTTGAGAAAGAAAAGGAACATCCAAATAGTTACTGGAAGTTACTACTTGTTAGTGTCACATCCAGTTAGGAGTGAACTAACCGGAACTGCAGCCAGCAGCCCCGAACCCGTCGTCTTATCCCCCCTCTCCCCGAGAACTCGTGTTAACACCACCCGAACCACCCCGCCTGGACCTGAGTAGTCGTCTCTTCAATCCATCACAATTAATGGTAATCTGTAAACCCAGTGTCCCTCTATTCTTAAATTACCTATTTAATTAACAGTGACTGATACTTCCATTGAGTCATTATAGATCTAGACGCTTAACGTCAGTGTTTAATATTTAATCCTAAATTTTGCCCGTTTAACTATTCCTAATTATTATATTTGTGTAAAGTAAAGTTTATTTTCTGTACGTGTGTTTATTTGTGGCTCCTCCTTTTTCGCCTACCCTTGGCAAGACTTTAATTAAGAATCCCTCCGGCTAATTTATTCAACCTGTATTTTGAACTCTTAGAATTCAACAATCACAAACCTCCCCCCAGTAACAAGTGGGACTTTTATAGTGAGAATCCTGTCTACGGCACAACCCGCCTCTAACCAGCTTTGCACGTTCAGTAAGAATTAAAGCTTACCTATATATATATATATATATATATATATATATATATATATGATCGTAGATTGAGTCATAGGGTCAATACCATCGACTTAGACAAAAGGAGTGTGTCCAGATCAAGGACTAGAATAATTATTGGACCAAACTATGAGCAATTCTACGACACAAGGTTTCATTAGTGTCATAAACATCTGGCAGAATATGACAACTGTCCAACACTGCCCCACTACCGCTTCCGCTATACCGTGGTGTCTAGTTGCTTGGGTTATGCTGTGAGAGATGCACGTACTGAGTTGTTTCCCTCTCTACTACACGCAGTTGTACAGTGCAGCCTAGGTAATAAGGGTCATTTTCTTTTATTTTTTTTATTTGTTACAGGTACCATGGCGTCAGTAACCAGAGCTATGACAAGTGTCTATTTACTTGATTCAGTCAAGCCTACCATCATTGGGAGCATGCTACCATCAAGCAAACAGGTACTTCAATACTATATCTACCTCCATCTTAACCAGAAGATGACGACAACGGAAGCAGCGGCGGAAACGGTCAAACTAGGGAGTACCTTCTGGGATCGCGCACGTATTCCAATGTAGAAAGTGCAGCGAGCAAGAGAGAAAGTTATACGACTACATGATAACTGGAAAAGTCTAAAGAAGAACAAAAACAGGCAAACAGAAAAACAACAGAAGGACGAGAAGTTTCTACGAGCCCAGAGAGAGGAGGTGCGCCGGGGCACAATACCAACAACACTAGACATGTCTCTTGCACGTCGAGAAGAACAACAGCAGGGGGATGAAGAGAAAAAAAGAACAGCGTATGAAGCGTTCTCAAGCTGAAAAGCGTAAACTGGAAGAAATCACCTAACTCGCATCCAGCTCTACATCAAGTTCCAGCAGTTCCAGTCACACTCATTCGCATTTTCCGTGTCGTGGTGCAGAAAAGGATGCTGAAGGCTATGCTTCAGGGACATCTTCAGTTATCATACCCCCAATAAAGCGCACCAGGAGCTCGAAGAAAATCATGAATCTACAACTCTCAGCCGCGATGGATAGGGCCAAGATATCCGATCGTGCAAGAGTTCATATACTTGCGGGCAGCTGCCAAAAACCTTAGTCATGATCCCAAAAAGCTGGTGTTAAACCGCAAGACCGGATGAAGTTTCGTGCAGATCCCGCCAAGGAAATTAAAAACTCATTCAGGCCTTTGGTGCCGCTGCTTTTGCACTGGGATTGCAAAATGGTGCAGAAAGCGGCAGGTGGTGGTTTCAGGACATGGCATTACAAAGCTATTGGGAGTTCTAGTCCTTTCCAGTGGCACTGACCAAGCAATGGCTGATGCCGTGACGACTGCTATCGAAGACTGGGGAGTAACGGATCGCATTTCTGCCCTATCCTTTGACACCTGCAGCTTCGAACAAAGGGGTTTCGTCAGGAGCATGTACCATAATCGAGCAACGGCTCAATCGAAGAGTTCTTCACCTCGCTTGGCGTCACCATATTTTGGAACTAGTGTGTGAGAAGGCATGTGCAGCATGCATCGGCCCTTCTTCTGGACTTGATATTGCTCTCTTCAAGCGATTTCAGAGTAAGTGGAAGGACTTGGAAAAATCTCTGCCTCAGCCATTCACAGAGAAAGACATACCGCCACATCTCCTTGAGCGTTGCGATGACCTCATGATTGAGTTCAACCGACCACTGGAAGAACACACGCCACGTGACGACTACAGGGGGCTACTAGAACTGTCTATAATCCTCTTGGGTGGACAACCGAAGCAGGGATCAGGATATTGCGTCCCGCTGCCCTTCACCGTGCCCGCTGGATAGTAAAAATCATCTAAGCCATCAAGATCTACCTGTTTCGAGATTCAGAGCAATTACACTTCACTGAAAGCGAAAAATCTGGAGTTCAACGATTCGTCACTTTCAGCATCTCGACGTACATTGTGTCTTGGTTCCGCGCGACATCTCCAGCTGCAGCCCCGGCACAAGACCTCCAAACTGCTTAAGATGCTGATGTCCTACTCCGAAAAGGCAGTGGCCAAGGCGACAGCTACAGTATTTGGGTGCCATCTCTGGTACTTGAGTGAGAGCCTCGTTGCTCTTGTGTTTTTTGATGATCACCTGACCATTGAGATGAAGAGGGAGATGTTGAATGCTTTGCAGGAAGAAGAGCTAACACCTACTACACTTGCAGAGAAAACTGTTGCAATTTTTGTGACCTCTGCTACGCTATCCTTCTTTGAGATCCTTGGGTTGGGTACAAGTTTCCTGGCACTTGACCCAACGGAGTGGCCGGACAATCAGGGATACTCCCTTACCGCCTCCTGCGTCAAGGAACTGCACACTGTTAACGACTTCGCTAGGTCTACGATGGTAAAACACCTAATATTATAATAACGACTTCGCTGAGCGGGGCATCGCCCTGATGCAGGACTTCAACCTGGTCCTCACAAAGGAAGAAGAGTAGAGGCAGTTCCTTTTCCAAGTAGTAGAGAAATACCGGAGGAATTACCCTGACACCAGAAAGTCCACAGTGACTTCAAACTAGGCTACAATGAGTGGGAAATGGGCGCCCATGAGATCCACCCTACCTTAAGAGGATAATACTAGAGAAGAGGGGGACCTAGAATCAGTGCTGTGAAATGAAATGTGTTTACAACAACGTTTATTGCATCAAATAAGGTGACTTTTAAATTGTTAGTGTCAAACAGTTTTCTAAATCACCTATAACCGCACAAAGAAAATGTCCTTCCTCTTACAAAAAATAAGAAACTTCAAACTCGTTGAGCTACGCCGGAATATTAATATTTTAAAAAATAACTTTCTTTGCATACATTGTTTTTGGAGCAAATGGAACATTTTAACTGCCCGTCCCAGGTAAAATATAAAAAAATCAAAATTACCATCAAATAGGGGTCACCCTAATATATATATATATATATATATATATATATATATATATATATATATATATATATATATATATATATATATATATATATATATATATATATATATATATATATATATATATATATATATATATATATATATATATATATATGGTTGGCCAGAAAGTCCTGACTCACTTTGGAAGCGGAAAAAAAACTACAATTTTTTAGGGAGCAACATCAACATTAGGTTAGGTTACCCTTACTCATTCGAGTACCAGCCTCCGAACGCTGATGTTGTTTGTTGCTCCCATGCAGTTTATTTCTCTTTGTGTAATCCCCAACTGACAGAAATTAGTTTGGAAGAAAGTGGAATTAGAGTTTTGATTCGCTATTGGTACAAGCGAAAGGTTTCTACACGAGTTGCTGTGAAGGAAATTTGCGATACTGAAGAAGGCACAGTCACCTATGCTAATTATCCTCAGTAGTACACTTCCTCTGCGGCCAGCGATTTGACACTTTTAATGAAGCTAAGGAAGCTTGTTTACAGTTTTTTTTTCCTCAAAGCCGGATGACTGGTATCTGCGACAGATTTGGATGCTGGCTGATCGCTGGAAGAAGATCTTAAAGAATGATGGACTTTATTTTGAAGAATAAATGTTGGCGTTGCTCCATAAAATTTGTTGTTTTCTTTCCACTTCCTAAGTGACTGAGGATTTTCTGGCCAACCATATATTTAAAAGAAGAAATACACATATGGCATACTTTATTTGCATATAACAACAATTACTAATAAAAAAATTAAGCAGGTGACAAAAGTATTCAACCTCTCTAATAACATACGATAATATTGTTACTAAAGAAGAGAAATCTGATAAATTGCATGAAAAGGGTAAGATTGAAGCTTCGAAAATTTTTTAGAAACAAAATATGCAAAATGCCGAATATTATCACCGCTATTCATTTGCTATGAACAATGCTGAAGGCCCCCCAAAATTCCTCAAAATATTCAACAGGAAATAATTAAATATCCTTCGGGTGGATTATCCTAACGGACTATATCTGAGGGAGTTGAAATGCCTTATGCACCTGAAGGTTCTAAAAATTCGAAAGCATCGCGAAAACGGAATCATCTCCAACTTGCCAAGAGCCGATGCTCCTCGCAAAATTAACGATCGGTCTCGAAGTTACTTCCTACGAAGCTTAAAGAATAATCCATTGATTACTATGAAAGATCTACAAAGCGATCTGGAATTATCAGAGACTAAAGTGTGTAAAAGAGCTATTAGTAGAGAGCTCGATCGTGATGATAGGATTCTTTCACTCCTCGCAAAACTCAACTTCTTATTAAAAGAATGCAACGAACCGTTTAAAATTTGCCAGAGAGAATCTTAAAAATGGAAGTGAATTTTGAAACAAAGTTTTATGGTCAGATGAGACTGAAATAGAACTTTTTGGCCAAAGTAATGCTCGTCACGTTCGTTGGACAGTAGTAGCTGCCTATGATCCTAAGCACACCATCCCAACCGTGAAAAGCGGAGGAGGTAGTCTCATGGTTGGGGGCTGCTTTTCTGCACATGGGATAGGATCACTCCGTATCATTGATGAGAAAATGGATGGTGCCGCGTATCTAAAGATACTGGAGGAAAAGCTCGTCCCAAGCAGGAAAAGATTCTACGCTACGGCTTGGCATCGCTGAATATTTCAGTAGGACAACGATCCGAAGCACACGACCAAATTAACTCAAGAATGGTTTGAGAAGAGAAAAAATAAACTTATTTCTATGACCAAGTCAATCACACGACCTCAAACCTATTTAGCATTTGTGTCGATTCCTGAAAGCTGCAATCCAAAAGAGAAACCCACAGAACCTCGCCTATTTGATAAAGATTTGCGTAGAAGAGTGGAACAAAGTATCAAGAAATGATTGCAAAAAGCAAATATCAACCTATGAGACGCGTCTTCGTGCTGTTATTAAAAACAAAGGTTATGTCACGAAATATTAAATAACTGAAATTATTATTGGTTGAATACTTTTTCGCCTGCTATTTTTTTTTATTAATACTGGTTAAATAGCAAGATCAGGCAATGGCTTCGTTACTAAGATTAAAATCTAAAAAAAAGCAGCCATGGTTAAATTTTTAGAAATTTTCTGAACTTCGCCAATTATAATAATTTTAAAAAGGAACCCAAACTAAATTTCCCCCTTTCAAAATATCACGTTGCTAAAATATAGTTATAGATAAAATAAAAAAGCAGCCATGGTTAAATTTTAATAAATTTTCTGAACCTCACCAATTGTAATTCATTTTCTTTGAAAATAATCTAAAGCATTGGATAATCATATTTATTTTTTTTAACTAAACTATTTTGTTTTTTTCAAACTCTAAAGAAATTCTTAGAAATTACCTTGATAAAAATATTAAATATAATTAAGTCATAACCAAACTAAGATAAAATTATTATTCAAATACTCCACAAAATCCCGTTCTTAAATTATAGAGTTAGTGAGAAAATCTGTCTTATGTGTATTTCTTTCTAGTTAGTTTTATAATCAGACAAAAGCCCGAAATATTTGAGAAATATTTTAAATATACAAGGGGCGGTCAATATGTTTTGCGAATCGGTAGGGAAAAACAGAGGAAGGGGGATGGCTGTTTGTGAGGGTGTTAGGACAAGTTATGACAAGTCAGGACCTGCAGCCGCACGCTCCTGCCTCGTCTATTTAAGAAGCAGTAGCTAATCGCAGATCGTCAGTCACATTTTTTTCAACAATGGACAAGGTTGAGCACCGCGCAGTGATAAAATTTTTTGACCAAGGAAGGCAAGAATGCAAAAGAGATCCATGAACGCATAGTTGCAGCGTACACCGACACCGCCCCTTCCTATGAAACCATTGCTCGCTGGAATAGGAAGTTCCGCCATGGTCGTGAGTCCCTTGAAGATGACCCCCATCCAGGACGCCCGTCAGACGTGACCAACGAGGACAATGTGGCCCGTGTGGAGAGGATCATCCTCAAAAATCGACGGGTCAAGGTCGAAGAAATCGAGCGAGAACTTGGAATATCACATGGAAGTGTTATTAACATCATCCACGACAATTTGGCCATAACCAAGGTCTCTGCCCGTTGGGTCCCTAGAAACCTCACGCCCCATGATCGACTTCAACGTCGTCAAAGTCCACAAGGACAGAGTTGCATAAGCTGCCCTGCGCGAGTGCGGATTCAATGAGCTCAACCATTCCCCCTACAGTGCAGATCTGGCCCCTAGAGACTACTTTTATTCTGCCAGCTCAAGGCTGCACTGCGTGGATGCCGGTTTGGGGACGATGAAGATGTCCAGCTCGCCGTCCGGGAGTGGATTGAACAGCAGTCGGCAGATTTCTGGTTGTCGGGAATTCGAAGCCTCAGGGACAAGTGGCGCAAGTGCATTGAAGTCGAGGGTAGTTATATGGAAAAATAATAAAACACTTTTCGTCATATCTCGTTTCCTTATAGCTGAATTGCAAAACTTATTGACCGCCCCTCGTATTATATCACTTGATCAGCTCTACTAATTCATCAATTACTCTGAAAGAGGCATGTTCAAAACATGGCAAAATGCCACTTAATTAGGAGAAATGTTGCCAGATTTTATCGAAAAATAGAAGAAAGGCTCCTCGATGCATTCTTTTTCTGCAGCTTTCATATTCGTTTCCCTCACTTGGCACATCCACATCCATAGCACATCCATTACCTGCCAATTTTTCTAAATTACCTCATTTGGGGTAATTTGCCCCTGTTCCCCGACCACTGAAATAGAGGTTTGGGGTCTAGTTCAATGTATATGTATTTTTGGTAATACTTCAGATTCGGGGCGCACAGTAGGTGGTGCTGTTAGTAGGCTACAATTTTGGGCTACAATATATCTCTTATGACGTCAGACGGTAGCTTCAGATGTGACCAATCACAGGGTTATATTTTTTTGTTGTTTTGAGGATTTGTAACTTTTAGTCTGTATTATTTACTAAATATCTGCGCCTCTGCTCGTTTATAGTTTTTTTCTAAGTTAGGTAAGGTTTTTTGATGTCTTTTATTGTTTTTTGTTTTGTTTTCGTATTTTTTGTTTGCTGCGAACGATAACAGCTTCTTACTGGCAACGTCGTTGCTTATAAATAGGACCCGTTTTGCAAATATTTTTGTTTTGTTTTGTTATGGCGTTTTTGTGCTCTCCATGTGCTTCTTCGTTATTTTAATTTGGTTTTATTTTGTATAATCGCGAAAAACTTTTAGATTATCTAGAGGCGCATAAACTAATCAAGAAATCTATAAAATTAAGTATTGTTTGTTATTAGGTTAGGTTTTTCTGCCAGTAAAAAGCTGTTGGGGGAAAAAAACCCCCGGTAAATTCAAGGGGACTGCTCGTGGGGGAGATATCACTGCGGGGGCACCATCCTGCAATGATCCTGAATTTCAATCAATTGGGGGGTCTGGGGGGCACAGCCCCCCAGTATATACTCATATGCGAAAAAATATAACGCCGTAATTGTTCACATCTGACGCTACCGTCTGACGTCATAAAACATATATTGTAGCCAAAAATTGTAGCCTATAAACAGCGTCACCTACCGTGCGCCTCGAAACTGAAGTGTTACCGTATTTTTAATTAAAGATATATTCATTTTAGCAGAAATAAAACAAAGCCATTATTTTAATTGTTTTCTATAATATTAAAGCTATTTAGACGGGTAAATTTCGATATTTAATTAGCTGTTATGGTGACGTATGGGAAACGAAACATCCCTTCAACAAGTGCCAAACGCAACCATATCTCTCATTTTAGTACTCAAAACACAAATTCTCTTTTAAATCATCCGTTCATTGGATTTTAATTAAATATATAGAGGCCCTTACCATTGCAATTATTACCTACACTCGTTAACAGAGATTTTTATAATTATTTAACCTAAAATATTATATTCTCTTAGTTTTTTCTTTTTAAAACCGTACTAAACTTCCTCGAGTTAATGGATAGAAAAATATTTAGTTAGGGATACAATAAGGAACTGCTTACGAAAATGACAGTAACTTGTAAAAATAAGACTAATCTGCAAATTTTATTTTGATTCAACGTGAATTTATTATAACATTTCATAAAACACTTAAAATTTCTCATTTTTGAAGTTTCTTCAAGCCTCTTATTTCATATTACAATTTGTGCCCTTCACATTTCATAAAACACTTCAAAGTGCTATTTTATGTTTCTTTGAGAGTCTCTTATTCCATATTACAATGTGGTCCCTGCAAAATAACACATGGGGAAATTTTTTAATTATCTTAGCCAAGAAACGACCCCGGGTCTCTTGATTGCCGGTCAGATACTATCCCATTAAACCACTAGGCACAATAACTCAACCCAACCCAAGCGCTATCCTATCAAACCCATTATCTCTCCAAGCTAGGAACCTTCAATGGATTTTTAAACCATATCTTCTTACCCGTTCACAATTTAAAGGCTCACTATACATATCAAATGCAAAGACAGTTCTGCGGGTAGTAACAACTAACACAGATCTATTTGAAGACAGAAAGAAGGATGCAGAGACTTTGTATTGCTAGCTAGTAGCTAGGGTAGTGGATAGCCGCATGGTGGCCTGAAAGGAGGAGAGCGCTTAATGGCATAGGGTTCGAACCGTAACGATTATTTTCACTTTCCTTAACTGGCAAAAGTTTTTATATATTTTTTCAGCCCGTATTATATCTCTCTCTTTCTTCTTTTTTAATTTATGCAAGATCCTTTTTTGGATCATGCACACACACACACACACACACACAAATTATGCAGCTAAAAGGCTATTTTTGGCAGACAGTCTTCCTCAAAGCCCTCGGAAGGAGGTCTTCTCACATACACAAGAAAGTGTATATGAGAAGAGCTCCTTCCGAGGGCTTTCAGGAAGAATGTGTCTGCCAAAAATAGCCTTTTAATCGCATATATATATATATATATATATATATATATATATATATATATATATATATATATATATATATATATATATATCTTAAAGTAGAAAGTAGTGCGAGAGAATAATGAAAATGAATCCATTAAACCACATTGAAAGAGAAAACGGAATAATTTTTCCTTGCGGTAATATTATTATTATCTTTTTTTCGGAGAAATCAGTGCAGGGAACCGATTCGAACCAGGCACACTGAGGCAGCGAGCACCGCTTTGATCACAGTTAAAAGTATGCCTTTAGTACACTATGCTACGCAGAGAACCAAAAAATTCTCCGAATAGGATAGCTTTTAAGGAACACTTTCGCAAGCTCGAACGGACACTATGAAAGAAATAGAAAATTAATTGGGAATTCATAGAATAAATGAGGAATAGTTAAACGCGTGATATATATAAATATATATATATATATATATATATATATATATATATATATATATATATATATATATATATATATATATATATATATATATATATATATATATATATACACGGGGTATTTCAGAATTCTTTGAACAAACTTTAACTTAATGTTCCTCCAGGTTAAATAAGCATAATTTACTCTATGGAGAAGTATCCAAAAATGTTTAGTTTAAAAGTTACGAAGACTTGAAATGTTAAAGTACGATTTAATTAAACTGTTCACTTTTTGCATCTGAATTCCCGGTTGGCAGGCTACTGCATTCGACCGCGAAGATGCAGATGCACTCGGGGCGGTAGTTTACACTGAGCAGTGAACGACAATGGACCAATTACCGAATAGTGAACTTGCAGATATGCACTTAATTTACGGCATGGCAAACGGCAATTCTAGGGTGACTGCGAGAATGTACAGTGAAAGATATCCCAACAGACATGTGCCCGTGCATCAAACATTTGCAGCCATACATAGGAGAATTATTGACAACTATCTCATCGGCCCCTAAATCTTGCCAGAAAGACTCACTGGACGCAATTATTGGGCGTTTATTGATGAAGTACTACCCGGGTTGCAAGATGTTCCCCTGGCGATTCGCAGAAGAATGTGGTTCCAACAAAATGGTGCACCGGTACACTTCATGATTGCTGTTAGGAAGTTATTGGATGATCGGTATCCGAACCGCTGGATTGGTCGTGGCGGACCAATCTCTTGGCCAACCAGGTCTCCTGACATGACACCAATAGACTTCTACCTTTGGGAACACCTAAAGAGTTTAGTGCATGAAACACCAGTTCCGTCCGGAGAAGAACTTATCGGCAGGATTGTTCATGCCTGTGCAAGAATTGCTGAAACTCCTGGTGTCTTCGCACGAGTTCAGCAATCATTCCGCCGACGCCTCCACGCATGCATCGCGGTAGATGGGCGGAATTTCGAACACCTATTGTGACTACTGACCTAACTTCAAACTCTGTATTCATACAAATTAAACTTATTCTGAATTTAATTTTCCATTTACCCGACGACGACACCTTCTCACTTATAAGTCTTAGTAACCTTTAAACTAAACATTTTTGGATACCCCATCCATAGAGTAAATTTTGCTTATTTAACCTGAAGGAACCTTAGGTTAAAGTTTGTTAAAAAAATTCTGAAACACCCTGTATATATATATATATATATATATATATATATATATATATATATATATATATATATATATATATATATATATATATATATATATATATATATATATATATTGTCGAGGGTTAGTGAGTGGGTAATCCCAGTCCCATTTCCTTGGCATATATTATAATTCCGCACCAAGGTAAAGTGGGGTGAAGTGTAGCCAATACACCTACCGTAGCCACTTCCGGTAAATAAGAATAACTCCGGTGCTTCCCTTTTGATCAAAGTTAAGATAATGATCCCCTGAGTGTGCTTTCACTCATTAAAAGCCAGTCTTGGGTGGACTTATGTAATATTAAGAATTAAACCGAGTGGATTGCTTTTCAATTGCTAAAGGATCGTCCAAAATAGTTAAAACACACAGATACAAAATAATATTTAATATAATGGGTTGAGGAATAAGTTCTTGCGGTTTTATCAAATTTATTCATTACCATTAACAATTTTAGAAAAACTTCATTTTTAATTGATAACAATATGCAATTTAATCAAATTCTCTGTTGTTATTTACGACTTCTTCCCAACGTTCAACTAGGTTTTCGATGCCTCTGCAATAAAAATCTCTGGATTTTGACTCGAAGAATTCGTCTAACCAGGTTATTAATTCATCAGTATTGAATGAAACGCCGCGCAAATTGTTGGAGAGCGATCGGAACAGATGGAAACCCGATGGAGCCAAGTCTGGCGAATATAGAGGATGCGGCAGGACTTCCCAATTAAGCGTTTGGATGGCGTCTTTTGTCATATTGGCAATGTGAGGACGAGCATTGTCGTGTTGCAGAAGGATTCCATAACGTCGATGAGGTCGCTTTTCACGAATAGCTTCGGCGAGTCGATACATTTGTTGAACGTAGAGTTCTGCATTGACAATCTCGTTGTTCGCAAGGAGCTCATACAGAATGATGCCTTCACAATCCCACCACGCACAGCATCGTCTTTCGTGGATGAAGACCTTGCTTTAATCGCGGAAGTGTTTTTTTTATTGGGGCTAAGCCATTGTTTTCGATGGTTCATGTTGACATAAACACACCACTTTTCGTCGCCAGTGATGATGCGGTGAAGAAATCTGTCCTTATATCCACGAGTAGCCTTGTGACGAGCAAGCAAACCTGCGGCAATTGTTGAGCGTTAAAGTTTGTTGCCGTCGCTCAAAGCGTGCGGAACCCATGAACCAAGTTTTTGAACTCTCCCCATCGAAGGAAGGTGATTCACTACAGTTTTCTGATCACACGCCAATTCTCTAGTCGATTGACGAGGATTTTCATGAAGAAGGTCGTTCAATCGATCTTCGTCTAACTTAATGGGGCGACGAGAACGTTCTTCGTCATTAAGATGGAAATGACCGTTTTTGAAACGTGAAAACCATCATTGAGCTGTCCTTTCTGATAAAGCATTTTCTCCGTACACAGCACAAGTATCGCGACGAGCTTTGGCTGCATTTGCATTGTTCCCGTTTCGATTGAAAATGAATAAAAACAAGTGTCGAAAATGCGCCTTTCTTTCAACTTGACATTCCATTTTGAGGGTACAGGACAAAAATTAAATTAACACAACTTTTAAATAAACCGCAATGACTTATTACTCAACTTCGAGTCTACGCTAAGAGATGTAGCCTAACCTTTGCAATTTTTGCTCTCATTATTTATTATTGTTTCTTAATATATTCACAAATCACGTCGACAAACCTAAATCAACACAACATTAAAAAAAAACCTGCAAGAACTTATTCCTTAACCTAATACATGAATTAGAAATATGAAATAATATATATAGGTTTAAATATGATTAGTCTTTGCACTGAATAGGTAAGTTTATATAATGTCCTGGGGATTACACTTGAAATCTACTTACTAGGATGTTTGCGTCTTAATTGCACCCGGCAGAATGAATTGAATAATATTATGGAATTAAGCGCTGAATTAATCACTTGAAATAATCGAGGTTATGAGCTCGGGATATAAATTCTAGTTAACGGATAAACTGGTGAAGTTAGGGGAGGGAATAATTCACCCATAACGATACCTTGGAGTTCGTAAGTATTTGGAGGATGACGGTGAATGTCTTCTTCTTCTGACGATGTTCACACTTAGCCCGGTCGTCCGAGGTTACCGAATGTGGGGGTAATCCTAGACCGGTGTCCTGATGTAATGATCCTAGGCCGGATCGCGAAGGAGAGTCAAACGGTGACTCAAATCGGAATTCTTCTCCTAGAAGTGTCCGTTCCGATTAATGGCACCTGGAATGGGTAGCCAAAAAGATTACCTAGCTGCGTCTAGGGTAATCGGCATAGGGAGGTCCTGTGTAACCTCTAACTCTGAAGTGGGAGGGGGTCTGCGAGAAGTTTGGCACCTACAAGTACCGTGACGGCAACAACCAATTCCCCTAAGTTTCTTCCTTGCAACGGGCGAATTGTTTCCTTTGTGAGACTAGCTCCACACACAACGTAGGTCCAAGATCTTCTTCCTGACTCCAGGGAGAATTTTCCCTTTTATTTCCCTCAAGAGCTAAAATCGAGAGAGAGAGCACCGGATTCTCATAAAATCCTTATCGTCGCGCAAAAGACCTTTTGTCTGCTGCCAGGACATGCGAAATATTTACGCCTCGCCACCATCCGAGCTTTCCTCGTCTCCAACCGCTGGTTTATAACAGCGCGAAAAGGGGTGAAGGAGATTCGTTGCGAAAAGGCGAATTTGGAATAAGGGTAGGGGGACACGCAGCTGTGTCGGTGTATTTATGTATGCACTAATTCATGGATGTACTTAGACTTCTACATATATATATATATATATATATATATATATATATATATATATATATATATATATATATATATATATATATATATGTGTGTGTGTGTGTGTGTATGAAAAAAGCTCACAAAGGGCACGTGAGTCCAAGTTATGCAGATACACCCACAAAGGAAAAGTGAAAAACTATTCTGAGCGCTTTCGTCTTTATTCTTAAAGACCTTTTCAAGGAATGAACAGGAGGCTGGACATACATTGCCTTAAATAGTGGAAGGGGGGATTAGACTACATACCTCTGAACCTTAATTAGGGGTACAAAATTCTGAAGCAACTTTATTTGAGATTTTATGTATGTAGTGATAATAGGGTCTAGCATGAACAAACCAGGGCTAAGATTGAAATTTTGTGCATATGTCCGAAAATAACCACTTAATTAATTGGAATTCAGCCGAATTTATTTTTCGCTCAAATGACTCAATTAAAAGAAACCTTTTTGAATGTTCATGTATAAGCAATTTAGTAACTTTAACATTTCCCTGGCCTTTTTAAAATTGATGTTGTTAGCGAAAAAAACAGTCTTAAAGAAATTAGCTTTAACTTATATTCCTATTTTTTTTGGCAATTTTCATTTTTATGGGAACCCGACGTGTCAATTTAATTCTTGCATTGATATTGTATTTGCATTATTTTATTTCTCTTCCTCTATCCTTGTCCCTCTCTCCTTTTTTTTCAATTTACTTCTCATGGTTCTCCTAATCTCCCTCTTTAGACTATCGCTTAATCCGTTAATCGTTTTCACCCTTTTGGCTCTGTTCTTGACTCTTTCTTGCCTCTCGGTTTGACCTTGCTACCTTTGTTATAGCTAAATCTTAACGTGAATTTACTCATCCCTTCCCCTACTTCCTCATTGGTGATTTCTTGTCTTAGAGGCGGTTCTTTATCTTTTACTAGCTTATAGATACCCTTATTATATTATTTTATCTTGTAGTTATCCTTGAGAATGAACTGATTAAAGTTCGAAAGTACTTGGAAACACCTTTTCATTTTTTTCTGCGGTACATTGCATTTATATATATATATATATATATATATATATATATATATATATATATATATATATATATATATATATATATATATATATATATATATATATATATATATATATATATATATATATATATATGAAAAGAAACTCACAACTTGCACGTGAGTCAAAATTATGATAAATAACACCCACTAGGAGAATGGAAAAACGATTCCGAGCGCTTTCGTCTTTATTCTAAAAGACCTCTTCATGGAATTACGTAGTTCAGGACAGACAATGTCTTAAATAGTAAGGAGTGGGGGGTTAAAACGGCTACCTGCATCAAAACCCTAAATAGGGGGTACAAATTCTTTAAACACTTTAATTTGTGATTTAATGTAATTAGATATGATAGGATCTAGGCTAAATAATCCAGGGCTAATATTAAAATTTGAGAAAGTATTAATAGAGATACACTCCCAAATATTTCTTGAAATGTAGTTTGTACATTTGATAATACGTTTAGCACTATTCCAATTAATAGTATGATCCTGACTTTAGATATGTAAAAATAATGCAGTATTGTTGACAAAAATTACGAACATTAGTTTGGTGTTGTTTAATAACTCTATTATTGACAGACAGGTAAAGAATTGAATGTTATAGATAAACAACACCAAACTAATGTTCGTAATTTTTGTCAACAATTCTGCATTATTTTTACATATCTAAAGTCAGGATCATACTATTAATTGGAATAGTGCTAAACGTATTATCAAATGTACAAACTACATTTCAAGAAATATTTGGGAGTGTATCTCTATTAATACTTTCTCAAATTTTAATATTAGCCCTGGATTATTTAGCCTAGATCCTATCATATCTAATTACATTAAATCACAAATTAAAGTGTTTAAAGAATTTGTACCTCCTAGTTAGCCCCCACTCCTTACAATTTAAGACATTGCCTGTCCTGACCTACGTTATTCCATGAAGAGGTATTTTAGAATCAAACGAAAGCGCTCGGAATCGTTTTTCCATTCTCCTAGTGGGTGTTATTTATCACATATATATATATATATATATATATATATATATATATATATATATATATATATATATATATATATATATATATATATATATATATATATATATATATATATATACTATCAAACAAACTTAGATTTCTATTTTTCGAGAATAGTTCATTAACGCGATTGGTTCTTTTTTCATTTTGTGTCGAGATGAAAGTTAAAACAATTGATATCTCTGTTCTCCCGCGCGTGGGCCACAACAATTCCGACAACGTCAAGCGGCTCAACGTCAGCTGGATGACCGTTCACAGATTCGTGGAGAGACTCAAGAACGTGGAAAACATCAAAGATCAACCTCGTTCAAGCAGACCACAAGTTGTCAACCATTTGGATGTGAGAAAGGTGTTTGAAAGAGATCCGAAGTTCAAAATGATTGCGCTTGCGAAGAAGAACATCTCGCTGTCTACACTGTCCAGGGCCGTCAAGGAGGAGGTCGAGAAGAGCTTGAAGTGCGTGGAAAGGCTTCTGCTCACCGACCGTATGCAAGAGCAACGTCGGGAGCGCTGCCGTCGCATTCTCAACAGCTTGAAGAGTCATGGCAATCGAATTCTCATTTTTTTCTGATTAAAAACTTCACCTGATCGACATCCGGTCATCAACAAACAGAACGACCGAGTGGTAAGCTTCGGCCTAGACATCTTAGAGGTCCGCTACCTTTCCAAGACCAAGCATCCGACCTCCGTGATGATGCGCGATGCCATGGCTTCGAATGGCGAAAAGATGCCGCCGATGTGGTTCGTGGCCGGTCACCTGCTTACCGCGGGCGATTACAGGTACATCTTGGCCACAAAAGTCCTGCCCTGGGTGAGAAAGTACAACCATACAAAGATGACCTCACAGTAACACCCTAACACAGCAACACAGATAGAGCCAAAATAAACACATCTCACCAAATAGAACGTCAATTCAAAAGCAACAGAATGGCAGTCTCCCTACAAAATTCCACAGTAAGACTATTCGCCTTGCAGACGAAAAACGACCACCTTTACATCACACTACAAACTCACCACATCTTACTGAATAAAACGTCTACAATATTAAACCTCACTTACGTGCACACATGACCTTCTTACATCATGTCAAAAACATGTACCAAAACTAAAAACAACTCATTGCCCTACTCGTTCTAACAGGTACCACATTCAGACAGCAAAAGAAAACACTACCCACCCTATAAAACAATTTATTCGTAACATACCTAATTACGCACTACCAAATTGGCATCCAACCCCTCCTAACGCTAACAAACACAAACTCGAAACAGCACAAAGCAAGGTCTTTTAGGATAATAATTACTGGTTTCACAGACCCGATCCCCATAGCTAACCTACACACAGAGACCCCAAATTTTCCCCACATATACACACTTAAATATAATAGGCACACAATTCTACGCCAAGGCACGCGTCCAATCATACTCATGCTACAGTTTCAACAAACACTCACTCACCCCCCCAAGAACTACCAAAGAAATACATATAGTACACTGTAAAAGAATCTACACCTCACTCCCCCCTTTTCCACCATAACAAAATAAACCATCACACACTCAAATAGTCATTCGCGACTTACGCAATCTGTCAAACAACCTCATATTACACTCACCTCCACCAGACATCAAAGAAAGAATCTACCCTCCTGTCGTAGAATAGACTCTCGACGATATACCATATATAACTATTCGTTGAGGGAATTATTCTAATATTTTGAGTGCGTGGTAATCTGATTGACCAAGGTTATTTATCTTCAATATGCTTTAGAAGTGAAACTGAACTCAAGGATAATAATATGGCTATCATTAATAAAATAGAGTTTTATTAATTAAACTATCAACAACACACAAAAAGAAAATGTTTACATAAACGGAGAATGGAAAGGGGCGTGGGAATATCTGACTAATCCAAGGATTAAGATTTAGAGAGATTTAAAAAGGTAAACAAATAAAAATTCAAGGGGGGGAATGGTTCGCTAAACCATTTGAAGCACAGGGTAGGGTTGAAAAAAGGTTATATAATTAAAGGTAATGCTCAGCTTACGTAATTACAAAGTTGTTGTGCAGAGGAAGGCGATGCGAAGGAATCTTCGAGCCACTGGTGATTTCCAGTTGAAGGGTTCTTCAGGGGGTTGTCCTTAGCAAAGGGGAAGGACTGTCTTCTAAGAGTGAGAGGGAAGTGGGACTCAGAGGTACAAGCGATCTTGGTGACAGCAAATCGGGGATGTTCTAGATGAATAATGGATGTTATCGTTGAAACCATTCGTTCTCTTGAAGAACGTTAAAAAAGGGGGAATCATATTATCCTGACGTGATGTCTTGGGAATGAGAACCGTTTCTTGACGAACGGGCTTGAAGAACAATGGAGTTCTAACGTTGTTCTCTTTCTGAACAACAGGGGGGTGAGAACCGTCTCTTGTCAACCGGCTCAAAGAACAATGGCTGTTCTAACGTTGTTCTCTTTCTGAACAACAGGGGGGGAGGGTGAGATCCGTTTATTGTCAACGGGATCAAAGAACAATGGCTGTTCTAACGTTGTTCTCTTTCTGAACAACAGGGGGGAGCCTTATTGACTTGGCGTCTCGAAGGCACGAACCTTGGCACTCAAGGGATATTGTCCTCTTCTGGACAATAAGGTGGTTCTCGGGGTAGAGCTCCCTGGTGCACAAGGTGAGACTGGATTGGCGTGATGTCTCGCGAAGATAATCTGGATCTGATCTCATCTGCACCAATCGGGAAAGCTTTGATATAAATACCCGGAGCCATCCCCTTGGCGTAGGGGACAATTGAGTGGAAGGCTCGGGGGAAGGCCCCGGTCGCGCCTTGGAAAATACCTTATCTGCCCGTAAGCCTAACTCAATCTGGCGAGATCGACGAATGGAGGCGAAACGGGGGGGGCGGAGTGACCTCCTTGGTTAAATATTGACTCAGGTGGCGATAACGCGCCCTGCTTAGTCTCGCAGATGCACGTGGGTAGCAATGTTTCTAACCATGTGATAGCGGCTGAATTTAAGCGGCCTCAGATCGTTCTATCACACCTCCCTAGACTCAAATCAGGCCACCAACCGAACCTACAATAATACAAAGACCTCATAAACCAAGCAAACAACTAACACTGATCATGCTGTAACTCCCTCCTCTCTCAGAAAATACTGAACACCCAGTATCAACATGCCGGACTCTTTGAACCCCAGAGAGAGAACCACAACGTAGACTTGTGGGCCCGACCATAGGCGGTGGCTGTAGAAGCCAATCTAGGGGCGATCAAGGAGGTCTTCAAAGGACGAACAGGAAAAGAAAAAGAAGGTTGACATTAGTCATGTTTAATATCTACCTTGCTACAGACACCATCCTTTTCCGGGAAAGATTTACACCTGCTCGTGGTGTTGGTCTCCCATACCGGCTCAACGGGGGTCTTTTTAACATAGGCCGTCTCCAAGCACGAACAAAAACTTCACATGACGAAGTGTTTGAGATTCAATACGCAGATGACTGCGTACTAGCCTCCCACTACCCTAAGAACTTACAAGAAGCACTGGACGTCATCTTCGACATCTTGGGCTCGCCATCAACACCGACAAAACAGAGGTGATGCACCAGTGGTCCGGTGCTGCTCCGCAGGTGGCGCCTGACATGAGTGCCGCAGGAGCTGTATTCAAGATGCGACTGCTCTATTGATGAGGAGGTGAACAGGAGACTCAACAAGGCATCGGCATCCTTCGGTAGGATCAGCAAGCGGGTGATCCAGAACCACAACCTCCGACTCGCAACAAAGGTTGCTGTGTATAGAGCTGTCAGTCTCAGTATACTGCTGTACGGGAGTGAAACTTTCACTATGTACCGGAAATACGTCAAGCTCCTGAAAGCTTTCCGCATGCAGTGCATCAAAAGAAATCTCGGTCTCATTTGGCAAGACCGCGTGTCCCACACTGATATGCTAGAGCGTACTGGGATCTCAAGTATTGAGTGCCTCCTCCTTAGCAGACGACTTAGATGGCTTTGACACATGTTCGAATGCCCGTTTATCATCTGCCAAAATGCACCCTCTATGGACAACTGACAGAGGTAAGGCGCACCTGTGGTGGCCCGAAAAAGAGGTTCAAAGATCAAGCCAAGAGGACACTGAAGAACTTCAACATCAACCTAGACCATCTCGAAGCTGCAGCTACCGATAGAGCCACATGGCGTCCTGCCTGTTTTCGAAGAACGACCCACTTCGAGATCGAACGAACTCGACAGCGGAATAAGCGTCGTCATAGGCGTCACGAGAGGGCACCTCGGCCTCCTCCACCCCAGGTTACAGACCTCCAGTGCTCTGAGTGTGGACGCCCCTACGGCTCCCACATCGGTCTCCACAGTCTTCTATGAGGGCATCCGTCACTATCGACCTCGATGGACTTCCCAAAGCTAAAGCAAAGCAAGATATTGACAAAGTCGAGGGTTTTGCATAATCTACGAATGCCATAGAAATCGCCATTTCGTTTTCATTAATCAGTTGCCACAATTAAGGAACATCTTGGCAGATGTTATTATGTACTATAATTAATTAAGAAACTTGCCTGTTCTTGGGGTGGATTGCGATCGATCGTTTGTGTACATAAGTTTATTGGCTAAGACTTTTTACCTGTTTTTTATGTTGCCAAATAGAGATTAATTGGCTTATAGTTCATTAGTTTTCCCTGTCGCTTGTTTTGAAAACCAGTATAACTGAAAAGTTGGACTATGCTTTTGGAACATATTTCCTTTAAATATTTTAAAACTAAAATACATTTAATAGACAAAACGTTCTCTATCACTTTTTATGCTCTTAATTACGTGCAAAAGTTGCTACTTTTTTAGTGGTGGTAATTCCTATTTATGATAAGAGAGTTTTACATTTGGATGCGAGTGAACATTCTAATCACTGAGTTTCTGATATAATCTTTTACACTTTTATTAATTCCTCCTCGCCTTTGTGAATTTATGTCCTTTCTTGTTTCCATCTACTGTCTGCCAAGTGTTAGGTTTTGTTTCATTTGTTTTTGTTTTTATTTTTATGTTGTTTTGACTAGATCTTTATAGGTTCTATAATATTCGCGGGCTCGTTCCTTAGTAACTTAATTTGCAATCAATGTGAAATATATTTACAGTATACTATTTCTTTGAAAATTTGCAAACATTGAATATTAACGATCTTGTTACTGATAGTATCAGGCGAACTGTTTTAACTGTCATAAGGCAACTTACTTACATCGTTCTCAAATTTATTTTAGAGAATTCTTTTGATAGGTAGAACTCTTGAGAGCATGGGTTCACGGGTAGTCCCGTGACTGGCTCTTGGGAGCATGGGTTCACGGGTAGTCCCGTGACTGGCTCTTGGGAGCATGGGTTCACGGGTAGTCCCGTGACTGGCTCTTGGGAGCATGGGTTCACGGGTAGTCCCGTGACTGGCTCTTGAGAGCATGGATTCACGGGCAGTCCCGTGACTGGCTCTTGGGAGCATGGGTTCACGGGCAGTCCCGTGACTGGCTCTTGGGAGCATGGGTTCACGGGCAGTCCCGTGACTGGCTCTTGGGAGCATGGGTTCACGGGTAGTCCCGTGACTGGCTCTTGAGAGCATGGATTCACGGGCAGTCCCGTGACTGGCTCTTGGGAGCATGGGTTCACGGGCAGTCCCGTGATTGGCTCTTGGGAGCATGGATTCACGGGCAGTCCCGTGACTGGCTCTTGGGAGCATGGGTTCACGGGCAGTCCCGTGATTGGCTCTTAGGAGCATGGGTTCACGGGTAGTCCCGTGACTGGCTCTTGAGAGCATGGATTCACGGGCAGTCCCGTGATTGGCTCTTGGGAGCATGGATTCACGGGCAGTCCCGTGACTGGCTCTTGGGAGCATGGGTTCACGGGCAGTCCCGTGATTGGCTCTTAGGAGCATGGGTTCACGGGTAGTCCCGTGACTGGCTCTTGAGAGCATGGATTCACGGGCAGTCCCGTGATTGGCTTTTGGGAGCATGGGTTCACGGGTAGTCCCGTGACTGGCTCTTGAGAGCATGGATTCACGGGCAGTTCTGTGACTGGCTCTTGGGAGCATGGGTTCACGGGCAGTCCCGTGACTGGCTCTTGGGAGCATGGGTTCACGGGTAGTCCCGTGACTGGCTCTTGAGAGCATGGATTCACGGGCAGTCCCGTGATTGGCTCTTGGGAGCATGGATTCACGGGCAGTCCCGTGACTGGCTCTTGGGAGCATGGGTTCACGGGCAGTCCCGTGATTGGCTCTTAGGAGCATGGGTTCACGGGTAGTCCCGTGACTGGCTCTTGAGAGCATGGATTCACGGGCAGTCCCGTGATTGGCTTTTGGGAGCATGGGTTCACGGGTAGTCCCGTGACTGGCTCTTGAGAGCATGGATTCACGGGCAGTTCTGTGACTGGCTCTTGGGAGCATGGGTTCACGGGCAGTCCCGTGACTGGCTCTTGGGAGCATGGGTTCACGGGCAGTCCCGTGATTGGCTCTTGGGAGCATGGGTTCACGGGTAGTCCCGTGACTGGCTCTTGAGAGCATGGATTCACGGGCAGTCCCGTGACTGGCTCTTGGGAGCATGGGTTCACGGGCAGTCCCGTGACTGGCTCTTGGGAGCATATATTCACGGGCAGTCCCGTGACTGTTCTCAAGGCCCTCTAGCAACCGACCCACCTTTCCTGGATACCCAAAACGCCTTCGCTAGATGCTAGAATGAGAAAAAACGTCCAAGCCGATTCTAAAATTTGAATCTTTCTCAAAGAGGTAAATAAGATCGGAATAAAAAAAACAACAAGATCAACACACCTTAGTCGCGTGCTCTCAATTATTCTGCCTTATGACCTTACGACCTTCAAAACTTTCAATAATTCTAGAACTAACATTGGGAGGACCTTAGTAATTCGAAAGAGAATGTAAAACAACATAAAGGTTTCAAATTTCGTTAGAACCAGCCAAATAGTTATGATGTAATTGCCAAATAACTCATTGAAAAGTAAAATGGTTACCGTCCAACCGACTTACGGACCGACATAGCAACTTATAGAGTCGCGTACACGTGACTAATCATTTTAAATCAATAATAAAACAATTATAAGTTAATTTTATTTGTCGTTTATATTCCAATTTACAATTTTTTACCACTATTACAAAATTATACATATTAGGTGAAATTCCCCCAAAACGAACATTAAAGAATGCTAAAATGTTACTCACCAATGACGACACACGAGTGACATCGAAAATTATTCAGTGAATTATCATAGAAAAGTCAATAATTATATAAATAACAATAACAAAAAATGACCAGTGGAGAAGTGTGGGATTAAATGAAGTTAAGATGTATAAGAACCGAATTACAACTAATGAGAGCAGGAAAACAGAGCTGAAGCGACACAGAATTCCGCCTTAAGGAAAATGACCAAATCAGAGGCAGGTAAGCAACTTCCGGACATGGGAGGCGCACAGTTCCTAGCATCTGTCGTAAACAACTCAAACAGCCCCTGTCACTATCTACCAAAGCACCCACCCACCCACAGACGAATAATAAACACACCACACAGATATTACACATACATCCTAAATACCATACCACAACCTGCAAATGTAACACAGTATAAAAACATATTTACACACACACACCTCACTGGGCAAGCACTGAACAATCTTCCTCTCAACAAAGTACTCAACACCTCCCCCCTACCTGACATAAGCAGCAAAGAAACGCAACTCTCACGGTCAGAGAGAGTACATCTTACACGACTTCGCTGTGGACACCACCAGTCACTAAATACCTACAAACACCACATAAACTACACCCATACAGATCTCTGTCCATTCTGCCAAGTTAGTAACCACACAGTCACGCATCTCATAGCAGATTGCTCTAACTTGGCAGCTTTCAGACAACACCACAACATTTCCCATGTCCATCAGTTATGGTCGGATCCAGTCAGTGTGGTGTCCTACCTGCGTGGTGCGGGTTTCCTGGAATGACAGAGCCCGGGCAACCACAACAGCAATATCAATTGGGAAGGAAAAGGCAAATCAAAGTGATTGATTAAAGACAGGTAAATAACTCCGTCTCAAAGAATATAATCAAATAAAAGGGATTGAGTAAGAGTAGGTAAAAAAAACTCCGGCTTAAAATAAAATGACCAAATCAAAGGAATTGATTAAATTCAGGTAAATCCATCCGCCTCAAAGGAAACGACCAAATTAAAGGGATTGAGTAAAGACAAGCAAATAACTCCGGCTCTAATGAAATGACCAAATCAAAGTAATTGAATCAAAGCAGGTAAATAACTCCACCTTAAAGTAAATGACCAAATCAAATGATTGAATAAAGGCAGGTAAGTAACTTCGCCTCTGAGGAAATTTAAAAAAAAAATCAAAGGGATTGATTAAGAGCAGGTAATAATAAGTTGGAAACAAAAGTCTCGCACAACTTTTATTGATATGATTTACAACGAAACATTGCAGCAAAAGAAACAGATCAACGAACAATGTAATCACCGTTATTTTCGAGTACCTGCTTCCATGGCGGGATAGATCATGGATGCCTTTTTTGTACAATTCAACTGGTTTGATATCAAAGAAGTCTCCAACTGCAGTTTTCAGTTCGTCAAGAAGTTCTGCAGTGCCAGGAATAGATGGTAGTATGTTGGTGCCAGGTCTGGCGAGTACAGCTGGTGAGGGAGAAGTTCCTAACCCAGCTCCAGCAGTTTTTAACGGGTATGATTTGCAACGTGTGGTCGGGCGTTATCATGAAGAAATATGAATCATTCAATTCTGCTAGTTCTACGCAATTACATTTGCCACCTGTTTTAGATAATGACTGTATAATCGAGCGTTGATACGAGTACACTGATTTCGTTCCAACATTTCCCAGTCAATCACTCCCTTGACATCCCACCAGACACAAATCCTAAGTTTCTTTTGATGTCGATCGGGCTTTGCCTGAAGTTGTTCAGGTGCACCTTTGTCTGTCCAGCTTCTTTTTCGTGCTTTGTTCAGGCACTTAAAACGATGTTTCTTAGACGGTAGTGACATACAGGTGTCTAGGCGGCGCTGACGGTCGAAGTCTGTCACTTTACCTGCAATCCATACGTCTAGTTTGCTGACTTTGCCCATTTCTTCTAAATGATGCCAAATGACTGATAGCAGACGCTAAACCTTTCAGCAAGGCTCTAGGTCACTGTGTAAGTTCAAGTGAGGTCTAGGAATACTAGGCCACTACACATTCACTAGTCTTACACCCTCTATAAATAAATAAACTTTCAAATAAATCTATAAATATAAATCGATAAATAAATAAACTTTTAGAAAAAGGTTGTGGGGGAACTTTGTTTCCAAACTAATAACTACGCTCCAAAGTAAATAACTTCCCCTCAATAAAAATAAAAAAAATCATAGGGATTGATTAGAAGCCTGTAAATAAGTCCGCCTCAAAGAAAATGACTAAATCAAAAATATTAATAAAGGCAGGTAAATTCATAAGCCTCAAGGAGAATAACCATATCAAGGGGATTGATTGAAATCAGATAAATAATTCCGCGTTAATAGAAATGACCAAAGAAAAGAAATGAATTAGAGGCGAATGAATAACTCAAAAAGAAATGTCCATAGAAACGGGATTACTTGAAGGAAGGTAAATTACTTAGCCTCAAAGAAAATGACTTAATCAAAGGAATTGTTAAAGACATGGAAATAACTCCGCCTCAAAGGTAATGAATAATTCAAAGAGGTGTGTTAAGGTAGGTACCAAATTCCGCCTCAAAAGAAATTACCAATCAAAAGGATTGATAAAAGGTAGGTAAATAACTCTGCCTCAATAGAAATTACCGAAGCAAAGCGCTTGATTAAAGACAGATAAATAACTATGCCTCATAAGGAATTACGAAATCAAAGGGATGTAGTAAGACACGCAAAAAAACTCTGCCTTAAAGAATATCACCAAATAAAAGAGAAAGATTAAATAAAAGCAAGAATATAATTGCGCCTCAATGGATATAAACTAATCATAGAATTTCATTAAAGTTGGGTAATATCTCCGCCTCAATAGAAATTACCAAATAAAAGCGCTTGAATAAGGCAGGAAAATTTAGCCACTTCAACAGAAGTTACCAAACCAACGGGATTGATTAAGTCATGAAAATAACTCCGCCTCTCAGGAAATTACCAAATTAAAGTGATTAATTAAAGGCAGGCAAATAACTGCCTGAAAGAAAATCACCAAATCAAAGGGACAAATTAAAGGTAGGTAGATAACTCCGCTTCAATGAAAATAGCCAAATCAACGATTTTGTGTAAAGACAGATAGGTATGGCCTCCTCAATGGAAATGGTTAAATCAAAGGAATTTTTTTAAATGCAGGTAATTTACTTTGCTTAAAAGGAAAAGACCAAATTAAAAGAATCGAATAACGACAGGTAAATTACTCGCTTTAAAGCGAAATGACCAAATTGAAGGAATTGTTAAAGCCATGGAAATAACTCTGCTTCAAAGGAAATAAACAAATCAGAGTGATTGATTAAGAGCATATAAATAACACCACTCAAAGGAAATTACCAATTCAAATGGATTGTTACAGGGTTGGTAAATAAGTCCACCTCAGAGGAAATGATCAAATCAACGGGATTGATTAAAGGCATGAAGACAACTCCACCTCTCAGAAAATTACCAAATTAAAGTGATTGATTAAAGGTAGGTAAATAACTCCGCCTCAAAGTAAATAACTATATCAAAGGAATTAATTAAAATCAGGTAAATAACTCCGCTTCAAAGAAAATGAACAATTCAAATGAATTGGTAAAGGTACGTAAACAATTACGCATCAAAAGAAATTACCAATCAAAGGGATTGATAAAAAATAGAGAAATAACTGCCTGATAACAAATTACCAAATCAAAGGGATTTAATAAAGGCGTACAAATAAGTCTGGTTCAATGGAAATATCCAAAATTACTCCGTCTCAACGTCGATTACCACATCAAAGGGATTGATTTAATTCTGGTAAATAACTTCGCCTTGAAGGAACTTCGAAGCGATTGTTAAATAGCGGGTAAATAAGTTTGCCCCAATAGAACTTACCAAATAACATCGTTAATTAAAGTTAGTTAAAAAACTTTGCTTCCAAAAATTTACAAACCGAAAGTGATTGATAAAAGGCGCATAAATTACTACTGCTTAAAGAAAATTACCAACCCAAAGGAATTGATAAAAGGCGCATAAATTACTACTTCTTAAAGAAAATTACCAACCCAAAGGGAATAATTAAAGGCAGGTATATAAATACGCTTTAATGGAAATAACTTAATCAAAGTTTTGATTTAATTCGGGTAAATAAGTCCATCTTAATAGAATAGACCAAATGACTTCACCATAACAGAAATTATCGAATAAATAAGATCGAATAACGTCAGTAAAAAAACTCCTGCTCAAAGTAAATTTCTAAATCAAAAGGAACGATTAAAAGCAGGTAAGTAACTTCGTTTTGAAGGGAAATGAACAAATCGAAAAGAATTTTTAGAGGCAGGAAATTAACTCTGCTTCAAAAGAAATGTCAAAATCAAAGTGTTTGAGTAAAGGCAGGTAAATAACACCACCTCTAAGTAAATAACAAATTCAAATGGACTTTTGCAAGTCATTTAAATAACTCTGCCCCATAGGAAATAACCAAATCAACGTGATTAATTAAAGGCAGGAAGATAACTACAGCTTAAAGGAAATGACTAAATAAAAAAAAATGATTAAAGTCGCGTAACTAACTCCGTCTAAAGGAAAATTACCAAATCCAAGAGATTGATAAAAGGTAGGTAAATATCTCTGCCTCAAAGAAAATGCCCCAAACCAAAGGATTTATTAAAGCCTGGTAAATAACTTCGCCTCAAAGGAAATTACAAAAACAAGGGATTGATAAAGGGCTCATAAATAACTCTGCCTAAATGAAATGACCAAATCAAAGCAATTGATTACAAGCAGGAAAATAACTCCGCTTCATAGGAAATTACGAAATTTAAGTGATTGATTAAAGGTACGTAAATTACTCCGCTTCAAAGTAGATGGTTATATGAAATGTAACGACTAAAATCCAATCCAATGAAATGTAACGATTAAAATCAGCTAAAAAAATTCTCCTCGAAGGAAATGATCGATTTAAAGGGATTGGTAAAAGGTAGGGAAACAACTCTGCCTCAATAGAACTTACGATAATCCATCCAAAAGAATGATAAAAGGCTGGTAAATAACTTCGCCTTAGAGGAAAACACCAAATCAGAGGAATTGATTAAAGACAGAAAATAACTCGGTCTCAAAGGATATTACCGAATCAAATCGTGGAATAAAGTCCAGTAAATAACTCCGACTCAAACAAATGATCAAATCAAAGGGATTGATTAGAGGCAAGTCCATATAATTCCGACTAAAATGAAATAACCATATCGAAAGGTGTGAGTACAAGCAGAGTACCACGGGCTGCATTGACAAGCCCGAGAGGGCCCCGAGGGTTGTTTAAAAAATCCGAGAGGGCCACGAGGGTCGCATTGACAAGTTTGAGAGGGCCCCAAAGGCCGCATTGACAAGTATTAGTACGAGAGGGCCCCGAGGGCCACATTGACAAGTCCGAGAGGGCTCCGAGGGCCGTATTGACAAGTCCGAGAGGGCCCCGAGGCTGCATAGACAAGTCCAAAAGGGCCCCGAGGGTCACATTGACAAGTTCGAGAGGGCCCCGGGCCGCATTTAAAAGTCCGAGAGGGCTCCGGGGGCCGTATTGACAAGTCCGAGAGGGCCCGAGGCTGCATTTACCAGTTTGAGAGGATCCCAAAGGCCGCATTGACAAGTACGAGAGGGCCCCGAGGGCCGCATTGACAAGTCTGAGAGGGCTCCGAGGGCCGTATTGACAAGTCTGAGAGGAACCCGAGGCTGCATTGACAAGTCTGAGAGGGCCCCGAGGGTCACATTAACAAGTCTGAGAGGGTCCCGAGGGTCGCATTGACAAGTCTGAAAGGGCCCCAAGGGACGCATTAACAGGTCTGAGAGGGCTCCGAGGGCCGTATTGACAAGTCTGAGAGGGCCCCGAGGGTCACATTGACAAGTCTGAGGGGACCCCGACGGCCCGGAGGGCTGCACTGACAAGTCGGAGAGGGCCCCGAGGGTCACATTGACAAGTCTGAGAGGGCTTAGAGGGCCCCGAGGGTCGTTTTGACAAGTCCGAGAAGGCCCCGGGGACTTCTATGACAAATCTTAGAGGGCACCGAGGGCCGTTTTGACAAGTCCGAGAAGGCCCCAAGGACTTCTGTGACAAATCTTAGAGGGCCCCGAGGGCTACATTGACAACTCTGAGAGGGCCCCAAGGGTTGCATTGACAATCTGAGAGGGCTCCGAGGGCAGCATTGACAAATCCGAGAGGGCTCCGAGGGCCACATTGCCAGGTCCGAGAGGGCTCCGAGGGTCGCATTGACAAGTCCGAGATGCTCCCGAGGACTTCATTGACAAATTCGAGAGGGTCCCGAGGGCTGCTTTGACAAGTCCGAGAAGGCCCCAAAAGGAATTATGTGACAAATCCGAGAGGGCCCCAAGGGCTGCATTGGCAAATCCGAGAAGGCCACGAGGGTTGCATTGAAAAGTCTGAAAGGGCTCCGAGGGACCCGAGGGCTGCATTGACAAGTCCAAGAGGGCCCCAGGCCGCATTGAAAAGTCCGAGAGGGCTCCGGGGGCCGTATTGACAAGTTCGAGAGGGCCCGAGGCTGCATTGACAAGTTTGAGAGGGCCCCAAAGGCCGCATTGACAAGTACAAGTACGAGAGGGCCCCGAGGGCCGCATTGACAAGTCCGAGAGGGCTCCGATGGCCGCATTGACAGGTCCGAGAGGGCTCCGATGGCAGTATCGACAAGTTCGAGAGGGCACCGAGGGCTGCAATGAAAAGGCCAAAATGGCCCCGAGAGCTGCCTTGCTAAATCCGAGAGGGCCCCGAGGACCGCATTGACAAATCCGAGAGGGCTTCGAGGGCCACATTGACAAGTCCGAGAGGGCCCTGACGACCGCATTGACAAGTCTGAGAAGGCCGATTAACAAGTCCGAGAGGGCCACGAGGGCCGCATTGAGAACTCCAAGAGGGCCCCGATGGCTGCATTGCTAAATCCGAGAGGGTCCCGAGGACCGCATTGAAAAGTCTGAGAGGGCCCCGAGGGCCGCATTGACAATCTGAGAGTGCACCGAGGGCTGCATTGAAAAGGCCAAAAGGGCACCGAGGGCCGCATTGACAAGTCCGAGAGGGCCCCGAGGGTCACATTGACAAGTCCGAGAGGGCCCGAGGGCCGCACCAATAAAAAAACTCTGAAAACAGAGGACGCCATCGTCAAAGAGAAAAGAAGACTAAACTCGTATACAAAATACACTTAACCTAACCTCCTAACATGAACTAACCAATTAACCTAACCTGTTAAGAATACAGCCTATTGCACCGCCTTACACATGTGTACGTGTGAGCGTGCATGAACGCATGTACGTCAAATGAGGATAGATTGCTGGTTCATCTTGTAGTGGTCCTCTGGATGCCCCCCCTCCCCCTCTCTGGCCGCACTGTTCCTTGGCGATGGGTGCACGGTGGACCTTGGGGTTTATGGTTATATGAAGGGGGAGAGGGTGTTTATGGGTCTTTGAGCGTCTTGATGTCTGCCATGCCCGACCCCTCCTACCTTAATCATCCCCCAACTTCGCCCTTCTCGGATCCTTGAAAACCCTCTTGCATGAGCGACAAAAAAACACTATAGATCAAAAGTGAGTGAAAGAAAAAACTCTCTGAAAGTCCTCTCAAAACTCAAACTATTGGACTCTCGGCAGGACTGTTCCGAAGCTTGAAGAAAGAACAATCAAACTCAAAACTCTCCTCAAACTCTTGAACTTGACCGTATAGAAACTTTTGAACTTTGCGGCATCTTGAACGACTCCTCCTCTCAAGTAGGTCTTCGCCCGTGTTCTCCGATCATGGTAAGCTTTTATACCCATTTTCTCGCATTGGTTCTGCGAGTTCGCTCGAATTCCCATCAAACTTTCTCTTTTGCCCCCCTCTCTCGCCTAAATTCATTTAAGCTTCGGTCCTTCAAACTCATAACTTTCTATCGATTCCGGAACTATCACACATCTCTCAAGCTCTCAAAACTACCCTTAAAATAAACTATAACTAACGAGGGCATTCGGAACTAAACATCGTTTCGGATAAACTCTAGAAGGGCAAATTTAACTTTCCAAAATCAATCGGAGACGAACGCCTCTCATTTAAGCCTCACCACCTTGCTTAGCCCTGCCCTGCTTCCGGGGTAATAAATCTAACAAACCTAACCATAACTAAACGTATCCTAAAACCCGCTCTTGACGTTTCAACGCAGGTTTGGAATGATGGAGGGCCGCACGCAATCTTAATTTTGACAAGTGGCTGCGGGCCGCACGGAATGACATTGTAGGCCTCATGCGACCCGCGAGCCGGGGCTGGGAGACCCATGTGTTAACCTAATGCAAATAGGACGTGATGAATTTTAATCACATGTGTTAAATCCTATAGAATGAATTGGCGACAGGAGAGGATTTACTTGTCAAGGAACGGAACTAGACAAGGCAAGGGGATTAGAGAGCATCTCCCGTGCCATTGTTTTCAGGGGGATTTATAACCTTCGCTAAATTAAGAAAGCCAAGACGAGACTGGAAGAAAACGCACCCTCACGAGAAGATACATGGAAGTGAGAGTATCAGACGTGACAAAGATGGAGTTGTAGTGAAGCATCCTTGAGGAGAATACCAAAATGAGGCAGATGGTATGCCATCTTCTCACCCTCCCGGTCCATCTGATGTCTGAGTGAACTCACGAGGTGAATGTTTTGATAGGATTTACTTTGATTATCTTAGCGCTCGGCGATTGGTGTGTAGTAGTAGTGGTGGTGGTGGTGGTTCGCCAACCTGCCTTTGGAAGATCCCCGACCGGATAATGAAATAGACATAAAGGTCAGTATGACAATCGCTGGGAAGTGGTGACAGGAAGTATTATGTTTTGGCACTGAACAGCGTTTAGGTGGAACCTCAGTCACCTGGGGCAGAGGGACCTGTTCCGCGTCAGAGGTATGTGGATATAGATACCCATCGGCAGGATTCCTTGGAACCGAGAGTGTGCGCATGTTGTGCTGTGAAGACGGGAGAGGAAAGAAAGCAGTGTTGTAATTGGGTGTGTGTGTGATGAGAAGTGTAAGATCTACCCACCCGAATACAGGACTGAGCACAGCTAGCAGCCAGATCTCTACGTGCGCTGACGTTTGTGTCCGCTGATGCCGGGATCGAACTCGGTACCGCGACGTTTGTAGACCAACGCCGTATCCACTCGGCTAGCAAGAGCTCTGTGATTGATGGGTGATTGAGTTTATCAGCGTTTGAGGATTTTCGATCAAGAATTGGTCGACTACGATCGCACTCTCGTTAGCTCTCTACAGACATGTAAGCTCTCCCACGATCCATCATGTTCCCATTTGGGAGCATCGAGGGAAATTTCACAAGAGATGCTGATCGGGTCTTGCGGCTATGCCACACTAGACACGAGTGCCGCAACAATCTCAAGAAATGCATCAACTGCGCACCACACACCACCCCAGTAGGATGCCCGGCCCTAAAAAATAATAATAAGGAAACAAAAGACAACTAACATCGAGGAAAAGAAGGAACCATACATATGGACAGGCTATTTCAATACAAACGACGATGTAATCACCACTACAAACTCAAGCTATAATAAGGAAGACAGGGCATCGAAATACTTGTTATGTTGGTGTGTGCTGACGCACCAAACATAGCAAACCGCGGTTGTTTTACCAGGGATTTTAATACCCTTTTGAGAAGAAATGGCATAACCATGTACCTCTGGATTCAAGAGAACCTTCCTTCGAAGGACCCCCTCCCCCCAGGAAAAGAATTGGAATCGAAGATTCGCCCGAAAAAAAAAGAGGAAGAAGATCGGGAGACGAACGACGCAGCACAAAAGACCGATAAAGAAAACCATGAAATAAACAATACAACTAAAATTGAAAATGGCCGAAAGTGGGAAAAAAAGACCACAGTAAAAAAGAGAAACAAAATACGAAAATAGAACAATAAATTCCCCCAAAAGACAGATAACGAGGAACCTCCTTGACGCAATTGCCACTGATATTTTCAACTGGAAATACTCCTCAAACGACGACATTGATACAGTCGAAACCGCGTTCTATGAAAGACTGCTTAAAATACCAAACAAGGTCAACAGACATACGTCGCGTGCTCTGAATTATTCTGACTAATGACCATATGACCTTCAAAGTTTTCAACAAGTGGGTCAATCCAACCCATAGTTAGTTTTCTTTTAATACCTCCTGGACTAAACTTGAAAGGGCCTTGACAATTATATTATATCAGTCGAAAGAGAATGTAAAACAACATATGAGTTCCAAATTTCGTTAGAATGGGCCGAATAGTTACGATGTTATTGCCAAAAAACTCATTGAAAAGTAAAATAGTTACCATCCGACCGTACGACCTACGGCAGGCATAGCAACTCATAGAGTCGTGTTATCACGACTAAAAAGCCAAAGCAGCGAAATAAGGAAAGAGGAATTCAAGAAACTAACTAAAATGAGCACCAAGAGGAGACGGGGAAAAAAGAAAAGAACATTAGAAAGTAGGAACCATAAATACGGACAGGCTATTTCAATACAAACGACAAAAGAAGACGAATAACAAAAAATAAACAATAAACAAAATGAGGTTATTTAATAAAGAAAGATCATTCAAGAAAAATCAAGCAAAAGAAGATAAAACAAGATTAACGAAAACAAATACAGAGATGGGCCAGATCTCCTGGTGACTGCAACCCTAATCAAACCTATTGTTTTCTTCCATTTTGGCCAATATTTTCCTAGTTTATTTCTACGTACTTTATCCTTATATTTGTCTAACCAATTCTTTCAAAAAACGAACAATATCAAAGAACTTAGATCAAATTTTAACTTGCACCTCGCTTCCCACAGTTTTGTATTCTTCCAATTGAGAGAAATGGGGGCGACTTTCCCCATACCCTAGATGGAACGGTTTGGGGAAGGAAAAGGAGAATAGTCGACATCGTAAAATAGTTATATAAACAGTATTGGGCGAAATTACGGGGCAGGTATGAAAAAGTGAAGAATATGATTGAAACTCATTTATTTCATACTTGACATAATACAAATAAACATTTTTGTATATATTCTATCAACAATTAATATTTGATGTGTCCTCCTTTTGCTTTTATGTGTTTTTGCCATACTTGAGACTATGTTGGTACAGGTGGTTGGCTTAATTTGCTGCCACTATTCATGAATTTTGGTTGTTAATTCACTTTTTGAGGAACATTTGTGCACCCTACCCTCACTTTTGTGCACAAGTGTGTCCACAAATGTTCAATGGGGCTGATGTCTGGAGGTTGAAGGGGCCATTCCATCAACGTCACCCCTTTCTTTTCAAACCAACCCTTTGAGACTCTAGATGTGTGGCATAGCGCATTGACTTATTGGAAGATTACACCATCTGGTATGTCATCATTGGAAAGTTTACCTAAGGAAGGTTGATAAACCTGGTCTAACATGGTGGTGTAAGTGTTGGAATTCATTCTGCTCTCACATATGAACAACAATCGTGGACCTGAAGACGACATGCAGCCCCAAACCATTACACTACCACCTCCAAATTTGAGTGTTGGACAACACACCTCGGATCATAAGTTTCCGCAACTCTTCGACGATCATACACAGTTCCAGGGGTTTCAAATATCTGAAGAGAAACAATACAAATTTTAGGTATCATTTTTGGTATCCAATAAAAATGTGTAGAGCGTAATAAATTGGTGGAAACTAATGTGGAGAACCTACCTCAAAGTTGCTTTCATCAGACCAAACAACCTTAGCCAATCATCATCAATCCAATCTTCATGCTATCTTGCCCAAGACAATCGCTTCTTTTTGTCTTTTTGTTCACCTGAGACAGCCATGGTTTCTTTCTAGCCTTACATTCTTTGAAGAGCCCAGCTTCTAATAACCTTCTTCTCACTGTGCGTCTTGATATCTCTTTGTCTGTTGCTGCCTCAGAGTTGTACACCTTCTGCGACCTTGACCATCACGGTTTTTGGAAGAATTGGTCTCAATGTACTTTTTAATGGTTGTTAGAACACCGTTTCTCGAGCATTTCAATTTTCGTGCAATTTTGACTTGGGATAATCCCTCTCTGGACAATGCAAGAATTTGAGCTCTTTGAACTTCAAGAATCTGTTCGTTCAGAGACATTTTTAACAAAGAATTACCACTTGTTAGTTACCAATAAGATAATCACTTAAAAAAGAGGAATAAACGTTCGTATCACACATTGAATGGCACAAGGTTGCCCAAGCCATTTATGAACAATATTCCAAAACTCATTAAAGCGGTTATGAAAGCAAAAGGAGGACACATCAAATATTAATTATTGATAGAATATATACAAAAATGTTTATTTGTATTATGTCAAGTATGAAATAAATGAGTTTCAATCATATTCTTCACTTTTTCATACCTGCCCCATAATTTTAGCCAAGGCTGTGTATTTATTTTTTTTATTCGTCTTTTTAAAATTTACGTGATAGGAATAATTATTCTAATATTTAAAGTATTTTAGGTTTATTAAAAAGTCAACAGTTCAAAAATAATAGGAAAAAAAGTTGCATTCCTTCGCTTAATCCCAAATCGCGCTATGATCCTGTTTCTCTAAGAGGTAAGTTTTTAGTCCCTGGATCTTTGCTATTTGATCAAAAGCGTAATAAAATGGTGGAAAATATGGATTAAATAAATAATGTTTTGTATGTTTATAATCTATTTTTTAATATTTTTTTTAGAAATATAAATGCTTGAATCTTTTCCAATTCCAGAAATGTTTCTTTCCAAAGAAAAGCGTGAAACAATTGTTGCTCTGGCGCCAAAGTGGCCTGTAATGCAAGGAAATAGTTGTTAAGAATATTGCATTCAAGAGCACCAAGATCATTAATGACTAAAAAGAGTGGTTACATTCCTGTGAAGAAGCCTCCGGGAATACTACTTGCTCACGATTGGAAAGAAGCAAGTATGAACGCTTCAGCGACACAATGAGGCAGAGAGCTTTTCGACAGAGGTCTCAAGTCGAGAAAGGCTCCGAATACGCCTCATCTCAACAAGAAGAACCTTAGGATAGGTTCTACTTTTGTAGCGAATATAGAGAAAGGCCTGTTGAAGGCTGGTGCAAAGTGATACTCATTGATGACACCCTTTCGCCTTTTTTGAGCCTCTGAAAGCTCCCTTATTAGGAGAAAAGGGGAGTGCTTTCATGACTCGTGTGTTGTGCCCTTTAGAGCATCCGGACACTCTCCATGTCTCTAGCCGCTTCTCATCTAGAGGAACTGGAGCACTAACAATTTTGCCTAAGAACACTGCCATTAACTTAAAATTGTGCCAAAACGTGCTTCATCAGCACCTTTTCCCAACTTTACAGGTCCAATGTGGAGATGATAAATGTATTTTTCATTATGATGGCGCACCTTGTCACAAAGGAAAATCAATAACAAAGTTCTTGGCTGAAAATAACATCCAACTTTTGGGACTTTGGCCCGGGAATTGGCCAGTTTTTAATCCAATGGAGAATTTGTGGTCGATAATCAAATTGGCAGTTGATAAACAGAAGCTATCCAATTATGAGCAGTTGCCATACTTATTGATAAAAAATGTAGCGATATTATTCAAGATATCCTCACAAATTTGGTCTCTAGCATGCCACAACGAATTGAAGCCGTCCTGAAGAAAAAGGGACATCTTTATGAATATTGACTGCGCGCATCAACCGACTGAATTTATTAATAAAATGAGTTTGGGCTCTAATTTTGTGTATATTTCACCTTCAAATTAAGATACTAAAAAAAATAACGTTTGATCAGTTCTATTAATTTTAGTATATGCAAAAATATAGTAGTCTCAAACTGTCCGCATCTTTATTTTCCTTATCAAGTCTTAAAGGGAATATAAAGCGCAGCACGGGTAACCATGCTGCAGCTGAGATATGTAGGATTACGTACCCTCCCAGCCCCAACATCGCGAGATGTGTTAATATATATATATATATATATATATATATATATATATATATATATATATATATATATAAATATATCTCTCTTAGCGCATGTTTGTCGCCTTTATCTGCTCCACTTTCTCTCTTGGTCGATACTTACAAACTGCGGATATGCCTTCGTTGGTTTACGCTTTAAATTTGAAAAACAAAACAAAACTAACCTTAGAAACGGAAATAACCGTTATTCTGCTGTTCTTTTCTTATCTTTATTTCCCAGATGTCATGCCTTTTATTTATTCAGTACTTCCCTATTATCGATATTTATTTTACTAAAGGATTTGGGAGACGTATTCAGATCAGTTCTGGAAGCATTGGTGCTTTTTGAAATATTGTGTTCGATAATTATTTTAATAACCTAACATATTCCTTTAATGGGGAAAATAGGATTAGATTTGGCTATTAAAAAAACAAAAACAATAAAACAAATTAGTTCACAAAACACCAATAATTCAAAGTTTAGATTCTGGAAGTCAGAATATTTTCAGTGTTTCCAGAAGTAGCTCAAGTCTTTAAAATCCTTTAGTAATAAAATTGGTTGTCTAATAGGAAAGAAAAAAAATGGCTGTGGTATTTTCATAATCTCCACTTCCTGTAGACAAATAGCAGCTTTAATTATTACACCCGCTGCTAAAGGGACTCTTAGAAACATCAGTCACCTGTGGCCTACTTCTTTTATTCCACCAGTCATTCAAATAGCTTATCCTCCGGGGCCTACCTTTCGAACTTGTGGCGAAGTTACCGAAGTGAAGGCTAGAATCTCATACCAGAGAGAAACGCGTCCACAGACCGGCAGAATCTAAACGTGAATCCGGCACACATGTATGTACGTTGGTGTGTACACTTTTAAATTGTTTCTGCTAGGTAGAATTACGCAACGCTGCTAGCATTGGCGTATATTAATATGAGTATTTGTGCGACTTCATAATACACGTCAAAGGCTGTGTATGAAAAGGTAGTAGTTGTATGACAATGCGTCAATGTACACATGTAAGTATGTCCATCGAAGTATACACGCTTGTGCATATATGTGTTTACAAGACCGGCACTTTTCTCTAGAGAGGGGGATATGGGGGGGAGGTTCGTTTGGAGGATGAAGTGTAGGGAGAAATGTGGGGGAAAGAAACGAGGGAGGGAGATGGGGGGCTCTGGGTGATACTGGTCAGAATAAGAATATAAACAGGCAGTTTTATAGAACTTAAATTTCATATACATATTCAGTAGAGTTAAAAGCGAAAGGTATATGAAGCAATTTTCTTCAAACGGCATACAGTGTATATGTGAGGTTGTGTATGTCCGATATACATATACAAGAACAAGAAAAGAGGTAGACTATATAGCCTACCTAGTACATTTCAACATACACACAAACACACAATCGCATTTAAGCATACACCTTCTTAAAGCTGTAGGTTTGTGTGATCTTAACACAGTCGTTTGTGTTGTAAGGAAGAGGTTGCGATGAGAACGTCTCCTTCCTCCCTCTCCGCTTCCATCTCTTTCTTCGCAAAACATTGATTAACACGCCATCTCTGACTACCAAAGAAATATAACGATAATCAGATTATCGCTTGAATTTATGATTTATTTTGACGTCAGCGACAAATATTAATGAAAAAAAGAATATCTTATGTAACGAAATAACAAGAAAATCTGCGCCTATCTGCCAGCGAGCCTACTTACGTTACTATAGCGATTTGATATACACAAACCGACGAAAATGAGAGTCGAAATTGTGTTGGTATGAGTGATCACTTGGTAGGCCTTCAAATATGAGATGTCATGAGGACTCTGGTGAAAATGTTAGGGTTAATGAATTACTACAGGAGTTAATAGGCTATCTCACGCAAGGGATGCTCCTAGGGCCTTTCTAGCTGGATTTGCAGTGGGTTGAGAGTCGGGGCAATTTTCAAGGGAAAATTAAGTAAGTCTGGGAGGGGGTTTTTTTGGTGCTTGAAACACTGTATGATTAGTTAAACCAATTGAAGGGGTTGGGGTTGAGGAGCTCTCGAAGCCTACTGATGAATTTTCCCGCTTGCAACTCACAAGAGGGCGCCCATTAATTGGTAACAATGCGTGAGTGTAGAGAAAGAATAAGGTCATACAACAGGAAAATAAGAATAAGTTAAAAATGCAAAAAAATATTTTTTAAAATGACAATTGTTACCCCCCATACACAGCGTGGCCTTAAGTCCACGGACAATTCACAAATCAGGGTGACTTGCATAACGACTTTATAACTACCATGGATGTTTGAGTTGATCGTGGACTTTAGAACCACTCTGTCTAACTAGTAAAAAGCTCTCACCCTGGGGCCTACCCTACTTGGGGAATTGGAGATATAGGAGGCATTCACCAAAGGTCTTTAAAGTTAAGGTAATCGTTGTCTTTCATTAGTCCATTATCACTTATAGTAACTTGCTTTCTTATCAAAAGTTATTCGAACTTTATAGCGAAGTAGTCTCCTTTAGTATTAGCCATTTTGCGTGAAACACTAAAAATAAATCGGATCATGTCAGAATAACGAATGCAATTTTACTATATCAAGGTTAACGAACGCAAATTACTTATTCTTCGCAAGAATAACGAACGCAATTTTACTATGCGAAGGTTAACAGACACAAGTTAATTGTTTTGGCAAAAATAGCGAACACAATTTTACCATGCCAAGACTAAGGAACCTTTTACTTCTCTCGCAAAGAATAGCACACGCAATTTTACCATGCCAAGGTTAACGAAGCCAAATTACTTGTTCTTGTGAAGAATAGCGAAAGCAATTTGCCAGCTCAAGATTAACGAACCCAAATAACTTGTTCTTCCATGAATAGGGAACGCAATTCTATCATGTCAAGGTTAACAAACCTATATTACTTATTCGTGGTAAGAATAGTAAAGGCAATTTTACTATGTCAAGGTTAACGAAACCAAATTACTTATTGTTGCTAGGAAAGGCGAAGGCAATTTTACCATTTACGGTTAACGAACTGAAATTTATTGTTATTTGTAGGAATAACGAAGGCAATTTTATCATGACAAGGTTACCGAAACCAAATTACTTGCCAATAAAGGCGAACACAATTTTACTATGTCAAGGATAACGAACTCAAATTTCATGTTTTTCGCAATAATAACAAACGGAATTTTACCATGCAAAGGTTAAGGAACCCAAATTACTTGTTCTTGGGAAGAACAGCGAAAGCTCTTTGCATTCCAAGGTTAACGGACATATATTACTTGTTCCTGGCCGGAATAACGAACGCACTTTTACCTTGTCAAGATTATAGAACCCAAATTACCTTTTCTTGGGAGCTATAGTAAAGGCAATTTTACCATTTTAAGGTTAAGGAAGACGAATTACTTGTTCTTGGAACGAATAACGAACGCAATTTCCAACGCCAAAGATAACGAACCCAACTGACTTGTTCTTGCCAGGAAGAACGAAAGCAATTTACCATTCAAGGTTGACGAACTCAAATTACTTTTTCTTGGCAAGAATAACGAACGCGATTTTACCAGGCCAAGGTTAACGAACCCAAGTTACTTGTTCTTGCCAAAATAGCGAAAGTAATCTTACCATGCCAATTTTAGCGAACCTAAATTACTTATTATTGGCAGGGATAGTAGAAACAATTTCATCGTGGCAAGGTTAACAAACTCAAATTATTTTTTCGTGGCAAGAATAGCAAACGAAATTTACCATGCCAAGGTTTCCGAACCTGATACTTCTCTGGGTAAGCATACTAAATGGAACTTTAGCATGCCATTTGACGAACCAAAATTACTTGTTCTTGGGTTATAATATAGAAAGCAATTTACCACTTCAAGGTTAGCGAACCCCAATAACTTGTTCTTCCAAAAATAGGAAACGCAATTTTACCAGGTCAACGTTAAAAAACCTAAATTACTTATTCGTAGTATGAATAGCAAAGGCAATTTTACCATGACAAGGTTAACTAAACCAAATTACTTAATGTTGCCAAAAAGGCGAAGGCAATTTTACCATTTACGGTAAACGAACTGAAATTTATTGTTTTTTGCAGGAATAATGAAGGCAATTGTACCATGATAAGGTTAACGAACACAAATAAATTGTTCTTGACAAGAAAGCCGAACGCAATTTTACCATGTCAAGGATAACGAACCCAAATTACGTGTTCTATCCAAGAATACCAGAGGCACTTTCATCATGTCAAGGTTAACGAAACCAAATTACTTGCCAAGAAAGGCGAACACAATTTTACAATGTCAAGGTTAAGGAACTCAAATTTCATGTTCTTCTCTAGAATAACGAACGGAATTTTACCATGACAAGGATAATTAACCCAACGTTTACGAACTCAAATAGAAATAGCTTGTTTTTGGCAAGAAGAACGAACGCAATTTTACAAGTCTAGGTTGACGAACTCAAATTACTTGTTCCTGGCAAGAATTTCGAAAGCGATTTTATCAGGCCAAGTGTAACGAAACCAAATTACTTGTTCTTGCCAAAATTAGCGAAAGTAATTTTACAATGCCAATTTTAAAGAACCTGTTACTTGTTCTTGGCAAGAATAGCGAACGCAATTTTACCTGTCAAGGCTAACGAAGCCAAATACTTGTTCTTGGCAAAAATAGCGAACGCAATTTTACGGTATCAAGAAAATGAAGACAAATTAGTTATTCTTGCCAAGAATAGTAAAGTAATTTTACCATGTCAAGGTTAACGACACCAAATTACCTATTCTTGGCAAGAAAGGCAAATGAAATTTTACCATTTACAGTAAAAGAAATTTAGTGTTCTTTGTAAGAATAACGAAGGCAATTTCACCATGACAAGGTTAAAGAACACAAATTACTTGTTCTCAGCAAGAATAGCGAACGCAATTTTACCATGTCATGGATAGAGAACCAAATTTAGTTCTTTCCAAGAATACTAGAGGCATTTTCACCATGTCAAGGTTAACGAAACAAAATTAATTGATCTTGCCAAGAAAGACGAACACGATTTTACCATGTCAAGGATAACGAACTCAAATTTCCATTTGTTCGCAAAAATAACGAACGGAATTTTCCCATGACAAGGTTAACGAACCCAAAGCAAATGTTCTTGGGAAGAATAGCAAAATCAGTTTATTATTCCAAGGTTAAAGAGCCCATATTTCTTGTTCGTGGACGGAATAACGAACGCACCTTAACATGTCAAGGTTAATGAACCCAAAATAATTGTTTTGGGGAGGAATAGTATACGCAATTTTACAATTTTAAGGTTAAGGAACCCAAATTACCCTTTCTTGGGAAGAATAACGAACGCAATTTCGCCATGCCAAGGTTAACGAACACAAATAACCTGTTATTGAGAAGAATTTCGAACGCAATTTTACCCTGCCAAGGTTAACGAGCCCAAATTACTTGTTTTTGGCAAGAATAGGGAATGCAAATTACTATGCTAACATTAACGAACCCAAATTACTTGTTCTTGGCAAAAGTACAGAACGATATTTTTCCATGCCTCGGCTAACAAAGTCAAATTACATGTTTTTAGGCGGGGAAAACGAAAGCTATTTTACAGGCCAAGATTAACGAACCCAGATCACTTGCTCTTGCCAGGAATAGCGAAGTAATTTTACCATGTGAATGTTAACGAACCCAAGTTACTTGTTCTTGGCAGGCATAACGAACCCGATTTTAACAGACCGAGATTAACGAACCCAAATTACTTGTTTTTATCGAGAATAACGAAAGTAAATTTACCATGCCAATGTTAACGAACACAAGTTACTTGTTCTTGGCAAGAATAGCGAAAGGAATTTTACCATTTCAAGGCTAACTAAGCAAAATACTAGTTCTTGGCAAAAATAGAGAACGCAATTTTACCTTGTCAAGGTTAAATAAGCTAAATTACTTGTTTATGCCAAGAATATCGAAATTATTTTATCATGCCATGGTAAACGAACCGAAATTAATTGTTCTTGTGAAGAATAGCGAAAGCAATTTTACCATGCCAATGTAAAGGAACCTGTTACTTCTCTGGGAAAGAATAGCGAACGCAATTTTACCATGCTAACGTTTACGAAGCCAAATTACTTGTTCTTGTGAAGAAAAGTGAAAGCAATTTGCCAGCTCAAGGTTAACAAATCCGAATCACCTGTTCTTGGCAAGAATAGCGAACGCAGTTTTACCATTTCAAGGTCAACGAACGCAAACTATTTATTCTTGGAAAGAATAGCGAACGAAACTTTACCATGTTAAGGGTAACGAACACAAATTACTTGTTCTTGCCAAGAATAGCGAACGCGATTTTACCATCTTAGCTTAACGATCCCAAATTATAGTTTATGGCAAAATTAGGGAATGCAAACTACCATACTATGATTAACAACCTAAATTACTTGTTCTTTGCAAGGATAGCAAGTGCAATTTCATAATGACAAGGTTAACAAACCCAAATCATTTCTTCGTGACAAGAATAGCAAACGAAATTTACCATGCCAAGGTTGACGAACCTATTACTTCTCTGGGTAAGGATAGCGAACGGAATTTTATCTTCCATTTTGACGAACAAAAATTACTTGTTTTTGGCAGGATTAAATAAGCAATTTTACCATGAAAAGTTTAACGAACCCAAATTAATTGTTTTCGGCAAGAATAGTGAACGCAATTTTACCAAGTCAGGGATAACGAACCAAAATTACTTTTTTATTACAAAAATACTAGAGGGAATTTGATTATGTCAAGGTTAACGAAACCAAATTACTTGTTCTTGCCAAGAAAGGCGAACACAATTTTACCATGACAAAGTTTACAACCCAAATTTCGTGTTTTTCGCATGGTTTATGAACGTAATTGTACCATGACAAGGTTAACGAAACCAAATTACTTGTTGTTGTGAAGAATAGCTAAAGCACTTTACCATTCCGAAGTTGCCGAACCCATATTACTTGTTTGTGGCCGGAATAACGAACGCACCTTTACTATGTCAAGGTTAACGAACCCAAATTATTGTTTTCGGGAGGAATAGCAAACGCAATTTTACCATTTTAAGGTTAAAGAACCCAGATTACGTGTTCTTGGGAGGAATAACGAACGCAATTTTCCATGCTTAGGTTAACGAAACCAAATTACTTGTTCTTGGCAAGAAGAAGGAAAGCAATTTTACAATTTCAAGGTTAACGAACTAAAATTACTTGTTCTTGCCAAGAATAGCGAACGCATTTTTATAATGTCAAGGGTAACAATGCCAAATTACTTGTTCTAGCCAAGAATAGCGAAACTAATATTACTATCCTAAGGTTATCGAAGCTAAACACTTGTTCTTAAAATGAAGAGCGAACGTAATTTTACCATGTCAAGGTTAACAAAGCCAAATTACTTGTTCTAGCCAAGAATAACGAAAGTAATATTACTACGCCAAGGTTAACGAAGCAAAACTACTTGTTCTTAGCAAGAATAGCCAATGCAATTTTCCTAAGTCAATGTTAAAGACCCCAAATTATTTGTTCTTGGAAAAAATAGCGAAAGCAAATTACCAGGCTGAGATTAACTAACCCAAATTACTTGTTCTTGGCAAAATAGCGAACGAAATTTTGTCATGTCAAGGCTAACGTAGCCAAATACTTATTCTTGGCAAGAATACATAGGGAAGGCAATTTTACCATGTCAACTTTAACGAAGACAACTTACATGTTCTTGCCCAGAAGAGCGGAAGTAATTTTATTCTGCTATGTTTAACGAACCGAAATTACTTGTTCTTGGCAAGAAAAGCTAAATGAATCTTTCTAAGTCAATCTTAACTAACATGGATCACTTGTTTTTAGCAAAATATAGTGAACCAAAATTTCCAGGACAAGGTTAACGAACCAAAATTATTTGTTATTCTCAAGAATAGCGAAAGCAATTTTACCCTGTCATGGTTAAAGAGCTTGTTACTTCTCTGGAAAAGAATATCAAACGCAATTTTACCATGCCAAGTTTAACAAACCAAAGTTACTTGTCCTTGTCAAGAATAGCGAACCAATTTGCCATTTTAAGGTTAACGAACACAAATTACTTGTTCTTGGCAAGAATAGCGAATGAAGTTTTACCATTTTAAGGTTAACGAACCCAAATACCTATTCTTGGAAAGAATAGAAACGATATTTTACCAGATTAATGTTAACGAACACAAGTTACTTGTTCTTGCCAAGAATAGCGAAAGCAATTTTACCATCTAAGGTTAACGATCCCAAATTATATTTTGGGGGAAATTAGAGAACGCAAAAAAAACATGCCATGATTAACAACCTAAATTACTTGTTATTGGCAAGGATAATATACGCAATTTCATCATGACAAGGTTAACAAACACAAATTATCTTTTCGTGGCAAGAATAACAAACGAATTTAGCATGCCAAGGTTTCCAAACCTGCTACCTCTCTGGGTAAGAATAGCCAACGGAATTTTACCATACCATTTTGACGAAGCAAAATTACTTGTTCTTGAGAAGAATAGCGAAAGCAATTTACCACTTCAAGCGGGTTAACGAACCCAAATAACTTGTTCTTCCAAGAATAGGGGACGCAATTCTACCATATCGACGTTAACAAACCTATAAAACTTTTTCGTGCTAAGAAAGCAAAGGCAATTTTACTATATAGAGGTTGACGAAACTAAATTACTTATTGTTGCCAAGGCAATTTTACTATGTACGGTTAAAGAATTGAAATTTATTGTTCTTTGCAGGAATAACGAAGGCAATTTTATTATTATAAGGTTAACGAACATAAATTACTTGTTCTCGACAAGAAAGGTGTACGCAATTGTACGATGTCAAGGATAACGAACCAAAATTACTTGTTCCTTCCAAGAATACCAAGGGCAATTTCATCCTGTCATGGATAACGAAACCAAATTACTTGCCAAGAAAGGCGAACACAATTTTACCATGTCATGGTTAGCGAACTCAAATTTCATGTTCTTCGCAATAATAACGAACGGAATTTTACCATGCCAAGGTTATCGAACCCAAATTACTTGTTCTTGGGAAGAATAGCGAAAACGCTTTGCCATTCTAAGGTTAACGAACCCATATTACTTGTTAGTGGCCGGAATAACGAACGCTCTTTTACCATTTAAATGTTATAGAACCCAAATGACTTGTTCTTGGGAGCTGTAGTGAAGGCAATTTTACAATTTTGAAGTTAAGGAAACCAAATTACTTGTTCTTGGGACGAATAGCGAAAGCAATTTCCCATGCTAAGGTTAACAAACCCAAATGACTTTTTCTTGCAACAAGAACGGACGCAAGTTTGAAAGTCAAGGTTGACTAACTCAAATTACTTGTTCTTGGCAAGAATAACGAACGTGATTTTACCGGGCTAAGGTTAACGAACCCAAATTACTTGTTCTTGCCAAAAAAAGCAAAAGTAATTTTACCATGCCAATTTTAACGAACCTAAGTTACTTGTTCTTGCTAAATTGCTTTCGCAATTTAGCACATCAAGGTTAACGAACCCACATAGCTTATTCTTCCAAGAATAGGGAACGCAATTCTACCATGTCGACGTTAACAAACCTATATTACTTATTAGTGGTAAGAATATCAAGGGCAATTCTACGATGTTAAAGTTAACGAAACCAACTTACTTATTGTTGCCAAGAAAGGCGAAGATAATTTTACCATGACGGTTAACGAACTGAAATTTATTGTTCTTTCCAGGAATAACGAAAGCAATTTTTCTATAACTTGGTTAACTAACACAAATTACCTGTTCTCGACAAGAAAAGCGAACGCAATTGTACCATATCAAGGATAACGAACCAAAATTACTTGTTCTTTCCAAGAATACCAGAGGTAATTTCATCATGTCAAGGTTAACGAAACCACATTAATTGCCAAGCAAGGCGAACACAATTTTACCATGTCAAGGATAACGAATTTAAATTTCATTTTCTTTGCAAGAATAACGAACAGAATTTTACCATGACAAGGTTAACGAACCCAACTACTTGTTCTTGGGAAGAATAGCGAAAACACTTTGCCATTCCAAGGTTAACCAACCCATATTACTTTGCTAGTGGCCAGAATAACGCCTGCACTTTTACCATGTCAAGGTTATAGAACCCAAATATCTTGTTCTTGGGACGAATAACGAACGCAATTTCCTATGCCAAGGTTAACAAACCCAAATAACTTGTTCTTTTCAAGAAGAAGGAACGCAATTTTACAAGTTAAGGACGACGAACTCAAATTACTTGTTCTTGGCCAGAATAACGAAAGCGATTTTTCCAGGCCAAGGTTAACGAAACCAAATTACTTGTTCTTGCCAAAATGCGAAAGTAATTTTACCATGCCAATTTTAACGAATCTAAGTTACTTGTTCTTTGCAAGAATAACGAACGCAAAATTACCATACCAATGTTAAGGATCCTTTTTCTTCTCTGGGAAAGAATAGCAAACGCAATTTTACCATTGCCAACATTTACGAAGACAAATTACTTGTTTTTGTGAAGAAAAGCGAAAGCAATTTGCCAACTCAAGGTTAGCGAACCCAAATAACCTGTTCTACCAAGAATAGCAAAAGCAATTCTACCATTTCAAGGTTAATTAACCTAAATTACCTATTCGTGGCAAGAATAGCAAAGACAATTTTACCATGACAAGGTTAATGAAACCAAATTACTTTTTCTTGCCAGAAAAGGCGAACGCAATTTTTAGCTGTACGGTTAACGAACTGAAATTTATTGATCTTCCCAGGAATAACGAAGGCGATTTTAAAATCACAAGGTTAACGAACCTAAATTACTTGTTCTCGGCAAGAATACCGAACGCAATTTTACTATTTCAAGGATAACGAACCAAAATTACTTGTTCTTTCCAAGAATATCAGAGGCAATTTCACCATGTCAAGGTTAACCTAACTAGATTCCTTGCTGTTGCCAAGAAAGGCAAACACAATTTTACCATGTCAAGGTTAACGAACTCAAATTTCTTGTTCTTTGGAAGAATACCAAACGAAATTTTACCATGACAAGATTAACTAACCCAAATTAAATGTTCTTGGGAAGAATATCGAAAGCACTTTATCATTCCAACGTTAACGAGCCGATATTAGCGAACGCAATTTTGCCATTTTCAGGTTAAGGAACCCAAATTACGTGTTTTGGAGAGGAATAACGAACGTAATTTTTCCATGCCAAGGTTTACGACCCCAAATAACCTGTTTTGGGCATCAAGAACGAACGCGTTTTAACATGTCAAGGTTAAAGAACTCAAATTACTTGTTCTTGTCAAGAATAACGAACGAGATTTTATCATCCAAAGGCTAACAAACACAAGTTTATTGTTCTTGGCAAAAAAATAGCGAACGCAATTTTACTTTGTCCAGGTAAACGAAGCCAAATACTTGCTCTTGACATGAAGAGCGAACGCAATTTTCCCATGCCAAGGTTAACGAACCCAAATTAATTGTTCCTGATAAGAAATGCGAAGGCAATTTTACCATGTCAAGGCTAACGAACCCAAATCACTTGTTATTGGCAAAAAAATAGCAAACACAAATTACCAGGTCACGGTTAACGAACCCAAATTATTTGTTCTTGGGAAAAATAGCGAACGCATTTTTACCATGTCAAGGTTAACGAAGCCTAATATTTGATTTTAACATGAAGAGCAAACGCAATTTTACCTTGTCAAGGTTAACAGAGCCAAATTACTTGTTCTGGGCCGGAATAACGAAAGTAATATTACCATGCCAGTAGTAGATTGTAGGTGGAGGGTCGAGAGCACACAAACTCGTCCTCCTATGAGCGTATCCAGATACGTATACACGCGCACATGGACTCGCATTCAAGTATCTTTACCCCCCCTCCCCCCCCGAGTCCCCCCTCCCTAATAATAATAATAGAGATAGTAAGATTTTTCTAAGGATTCAGAGTCTGCAGACACACACACACACACACACACACACACGTACTAGAGAGCGTTTTGAATTATCAGATTTTTTTCTCGCTTTAATATAACTGTGGAGTTGCCATTTAACCTTTTACAATTCTTTGACTGGTCCAACTAGTTGCTATCTGTTTAAGTCATTTTTCGTTAAACCTCTTTGTGTGCCACACGTTCTAAGATGATCTTCCATCTCCACCGTACACCACCTAGACTTAGTAAATATTTTGCAACCGAAGATGTGTGTGGATTAGATTATAAATTTAGCCCAGACTATTCATCTACGGTTTATTTCTTCGATCATTTTCGGCGACTTATTCATGAACACCCAATGATCGGATTGAATTTCTCTATAGTGGGTCAGTCCAACCATCTTTTAACTATAATAACGGAAAAGAAGTGATTGAAAATCTCCAGTTTATGGATTTAGAAGATTTAATCATCGGCGAAAAATTCAAAAACGAGCTTATGGATCAGGGTTTTTTTTGCAGGTGGTCTATCCGATCGTCACAATACATGGGTGGCTAGTTTTTCTGTATATTGCATTCTAACATTGTGAATGATGGAGAGAAAGTAGTGAACATCACTATATTTGACACAAAACCTTTGTTATTTCGATTTCTCTCGTGGTATTCCCATCAGCTCACCGATACGATGAAAATTAAGATTGAAGAGGCAAGGATGAAAGAATTCCCCTTCTCACAAGGTCAAGAGCATGTGATGAGTTAACTTTTAGACAAAATAAAACATTGGTAGTATAACGCGTATTATTTCATCTTTATTTTTTTCATATAAATCAGAGAATATTATTAATAATTGAATATATATATATATATATATATATATATATATATATATATATATATATATATATATATATATATATATATATATATATATATATATATATATATATATGCACATAAAGAAAGAGTAATAATAGTTGGCAGGTATTCACTGGGCTTTTTTTTTAATATCTTGTAAGATCCCTTTGAAACTGAAAGGTATGGTTCGGTAACTCCCTGGGAGCTCAACACGTTTCCGAAACGTCTTTCTTAAAACCTTTTCCCCTCTCACCTCTTTCACTCCACCGTGTTCCTCGGCTCTGAAACCCATAAATGGTACAAATATATGATTATCATCATTATCTCTATCATCATCGGCTCCAACTATGCGTTTCATAGCATCGCAGGTTATTATATCCTTCGTGTAAGTATTAATGGTTAATCTTTTAGCACGAAGTTTATACTTCAACCCACTCGGCATTTAGATACGTACCGAATAGGATTTGAGACCTGTAGAGCAGAATGAATCTCCATGCGCATCAGCACCGTACACAGCCTTGATCTCATATGTGAGATCACCTAGGAATTCTCCGAGTTGAGGTTGTGGATCATCTTTCCTAACAATGAAGATGGCACTGTCTGTGTCACAGTACAACAACCTTTCACCCAACGAGTCTAAGAGGCCATAGAGCTTAATTCGAGCATAGGCGGTTGTGAATGCTGCAATTAAAAGATTCATTACGTGGGAGTCAACTTCTACATGTTTAGCATTCTCCACTTTCGCAACGTATGCATTGCCAACTACATCCAACGAGTTCACAATTTAATCATCGTTTTTGATCAGGTCGATTACATCATGGTCCGAACCACAGATGACCGTTTTCATTCCGCGAATCTTTTCAGCGAATTTTCGCAGAGACTGTAAAAGAAATAAATATGATCAGGATTAATGGGGTGATTTTTTATTTATTATTATAGTAGTATTATCGACTTTAAGTTTAGAAATTATTGACTTTATATTAGCTGTACAATGTCTTAACATTTCTAAATCACATCTTGAAAGTAATATATCAACACAGAAAAAAAATCTAATTGCAGGAAGAAATCCTTACTTGTTTAGGTAGAGCTTCGCTCAAAAACGCTTTCCAGGATTCCTTTCGATGTTATTTATTTGGGTGTTTATCCCATCAACATGATTCACCCTCTTCACGTATTCTATTTTTTCATTCTCACTAATTACTCCTCATGGGAAGCCAGAAGCTTCCATTTTTTCTTCTAGAAAAGTTTTTATAAACTCTGCGAACAAACCATCTCTCTTTTCAGACTCCCAAAACTCGTAGATTTTCTTGATCTTATACATTTTTTTCCAGTGCAAGTTTCAGCTCAGGGGTTGTGTACACTGCGGAAATCATACGTTGCTTTTCAGAGTAATCGCATTCGTGTTAGTTTTGCTGAGCGCATGTGGTGGAGAGTGTGAAAGTAAGTTTACCTTCTACGGATTAAGGGAGAACTGGAATATACAGATCATTAGGAGGAAGAACATCAACTTTCACGATACCGAAATATTCCTCATTTACACCCTGAGTTAATTCTTAAATAGATGGAATTTCTCGCACAGATACGTAACGTCTAGGTGATCCTACGAGATAGGGATTGTTTTTCATACAGTACGGATATAAGGAGCAAAAATAAAAATAGAGGATTTTCACACCTTTGGTTGGTGTGTAGTGAAATATAAGTGGGTTACATCTGCCACCAAAAAAGTGCACTCCCCACATCAAATACACCATTTATTATATCGGCAGATATTCTATTAACTGTCTTATTTCGCCCTGAAATGGTTTGCATCATGGTTTCAAATTCACACTCCTAGAGAATGATAACCTTGTATTTACTACTAAGAATTCGATCACTCTCTACTGTCTGATAATATCGGTTCAATGACCCACGTCCACCAATGGAAACATCCTGTTTTAGATTGCAGTTTTCTTTCTGGCACCCATGCCAATAACATCCATGAAAGAGAAACACAGTTCCTCCTCTTGATGGTGAAAGCCCGTCATAAAAAAATACTCTTCCACCAACAGAAAGGCTTCGCTCACTACCGTTTCTTGCCTGGAAAATCGAGATTTCTCTAACATGTTCTTCAAACATAAGCCAACGAAAATGATGTATATATTTATCTGAAAGAAGTTTACGTATTCATTATACAGTAGTAAAGCATGAGTGACAAATACGTACTCTGACTCCACACCGACGACACCTTCGCTCGATGAGAAGTTGGATAAAGAGGAGTGGGTTGTATCCTTTGGGTGGATCTTTCGCTCTTTTGCAGTGGGAGTAAACATCATTGCTGATGATAAAGAAGATTGGGTTGGTACCTTTTGGTGGATCTTTCGCTTTTTTGCAGTGGGAGTAAACATCGTTGCTGATGATCTATAAAAGAAAGAAAACATTTTGTATGTAGTTATCTGAAAGATGTTGGCTCATTTATTATACAAAAGGAAATCATGAGTGAAGGAGGTATGAAAAATTATTTTTTTTAGAGAGAAGCTTCTGTATATAGTTATCTGAAAGAAGCTGTATCATTCATTGTACATAAGAAAAGTATCAGTGAAGGAAGTGTGAAAAAATTTAAATTTATATCCCCATGTACTTCATCGATCATTGGGCTGACGTCTAGCGTACAAAACTCACTTCCTATTTCGTTTCCTCAGGAATAGAGATAAGATGTTTACTCAACGTGTTGATAGAATCATCTGGTGTTATACTGTATGGCAGAAAGATTATGAAGAATTTAAAAACGAAGTGATGTTTCATGAAGGTGTGTGCGATGTTTCATCTCTAGATGAAAAAAATCATACACTCCTTATTTTAGATGACTTAATGCATAAGATAGATGCAAATATATAAGAGATATTCACAGTTACCTCCCACCATAAGAATATCTCTATATTCCCAGTGGCTCAAAATCTATTTTATATAAATTCTTATATGCGCGATATAGCCTTAAATTGTCACAATCTAGTTTTATTTAACCAGAGGAGAGACATCTCCCAGATAAATATATTTGCTGGACAAATAATGCCTGGTGAACGTAAGAGCTTCATGAAGATATATAAAGAAGCAGTCTCAAAATCTTATGGCTACTTGCTCTGCGACTTCAGTCCGACAAACACTGTACGATTTACCTTATGGACGGGTATATTTCCAAACGAACTCGAAACCGTATATCTTTTTGAATGAACCATAAAATGAAAGGATACGCGTATCTCTTCCATTCGTTCCCTACACTTTCTAAAAAGATGAAAAAAATCAATCATCGGAAGCATGGATAGTGATTTTTGTCAAATGTGAAACGTGTTTTAATCTAATAAAAGGTAATGTTCCGATGATAGCATCACAGAAACAAAAGATATCACAATTCAAACGGTTGATGCGTATGTTAGCTCGAAAGCCAGATCATATACTAAAGGAAAAAAAAATAGTAAATCAGCGTGGAGGGTCGTTTCTACCAATCTTATTCTCGGTTCTAACACCTCTTATCTCCAACTTTCTAAGATGAAAAAATATTGTTTATCCCGAAAAAGACAGAGCTACCCTCAAACTTAATACCATCTCAAGAAAGACTTTTATCTTTGGAAAGAGAATTGACTACTATACTCAATAATTCACACATACCACCAGAAAAACGTATTATACTTTACCAGAACACGTTGGAACATTATTTAAAACAGTATGATAAGGTTGTAAACTCACTTTCTGCTAATGTTAACCAGAATGATAGGGATCAAATAAACGAATATGCAGATGAAGTACTAGGAACACTGGAGCCTAATGTTCGTGAAAGGAGAAGATTAATTTATCAGACTAAAAAATACAGAAGGATTTAGTTGGGATAATAATGGGGTGATTACAATCGACGGTAAAAGACTCCCACAATCTAACATTATCGACCTCCTTAATGATTTAACTAGAATGTGGAAAAGACCACCACCCCTCTTCTGGGAAGAAGTAAGAGCAAAGTTAATATCTTCCAATTTCCTGAAATTTATTATAAAAAATTCGCACCGCCGGAAAGAATCAGAAAATATTACTCATGCATTAACTTCTTTTACTTCAACCTCAAAGGTTTACGCAAACACACGTCGTATTTCTCACTATCGCCAACAACCCAAAATATGGAACTGGTTGAATTATTAATCAATTTCACTGATGCAAATGACAAATCGACGGTACAATCAAATAATTGTAAGAGGCTAAGTGGCAACTCAACTGTTATGTTAATACGAGAAAAAACTGAAAATTCAAACTACGTCAGAGAAACCATATCCTAATGGCTTTTGTCTCACTGTCTGTCCAAATTCATACGAGTACTCACGCGTAAGAAGCTATGTCTCGATTCCAGGTGAAGCAACTTATACAACAAGAATATAAAATTAATATATTCAGCCTTTTGAATATTACTAGAACAAAATTCGGTTATGTTAGAGTGATCTTTGAAAATACCTAGGGAAGAACCCGCTAAAAAATAAACTATTCCTTATTGAGGATGAGTTTTGGCTTGTGTTTGCTGTAATACACAGGTGAAAACAGGGAAATTTCCCCTATGTTGATCGTTTGGTGAAGGACTACGGTGTAAAGCAGTTAAAGTGTGTAATGGAGGCAAACCCTAACAGTCTATTTCCAAGTATCCATTTCGGTATTTACTGGAAAAGGGATGAAGAGTTCATTCCTACACAATTTAAAAATGCGCTGTACAATCAGTATGCAGTCAACACTTTTCTAAAACTTGAAGATAAGTTTCATCAAAGTTTTCGTCAGATGAAATTCTTACAGAATCCGATTGATGTCTGTTATCTTACATTCGACGATGGACTTGATGAATGTCGAAAACTTCAACCTACCATTACAGAAGTTGAGTATATAAAAATAAAATATCTCGTTTGATGAGTTTCACTGTTTTCTCAACAAGAGGGGGAGCAGTATAGAACTTGTGAAAGAATTTGTCCTCAGGAATCTTTACGACTACGTCACCATTACGTGTAAAGAAAATTTAATAGAATATCTATCTATCAACCAGTCTCACCATGAAAGTCCAGAGGGTGGAGTGTCACCAGTCTGCGTCATCAAGACTTGCAAGATGAAGGTTTAAGTTTACCCAAGATAGAAATAATATTTTATCAGAGCACAATTCTTTAACAAATATGTTTATTCAAATACTGAATCATATAAAAAACCTTCTTATATTAATTTTAAACAAATATAAGGTTGGATTAAAAATAAACATTGATCATTTTAACCCGTTCATATCGAATACCGATTTCCCGATTCGATAAATCCAGCTCCTTTGATTCAGAGAATCGGTAAATGTGTAAAAAGTAATAAGGTTGCGAACATCCATGAAATTCTAATTGGAATTATGTATTTTAATCTAGATGAAAAATAAAATTGGATTTTAAGATAAGATGTATTTTCATTGAATAGTTATATAAGAGTGTAAGCTAGTCAGATATTTAGTTAGAAATGAACCGTCGATTGTTACGCTTATATACATCCCCGAGTCTACCAACATCTTTTGGTGGGGTAAATCGACTATACCAATCTGTATAAAAGATCGCTAAAAGATCTGATGTGGAAAGCTTTCTCTTAGGTTTAGATAGCTATACATTACACAAAACTCTTCGAAAAGACCAAACACGTAAAAGCGCAACGCTCTAACGAGATTTGGCAACTAGATTTAACTGTGATGTCCAAATATGAAAGTTTTAATTATGGTGTATGCTACATACTATTTGTAATTGACGTATATTCTAGATATCTCTGGTTAATTCCTTTAAAGCAGAAAACGGACCAGGTAGTGTCAAATGCTGTAAGAAATCTCATGCTAGAATCCGGATAGACTCCAGGTTATATGTGTTCTGATGATGAAGGAGAGTTTAAAGGAAATAAGATGAAACGTTTATTAAGCGAATTTAATATCGGCATTTATCATGTTCACTTTCTAAACAAAGCTAGTCTTGTAGAGCGTGTACAAAGAACACTAAAAGAAAGACTTTTCAGATACTTTACTTTAAATAATACCTGGAAATACATCGTCGTATTAGATGATTTTGCAAAAGCTTATTTTAATTCTAGACATAAAATGATTGGGAACACACCGTTCAAAGTTGTATACGATGTTGCTATACCGAAGCAGAGAGCTCGAGGTAAAAAAAAAGAGGTTTTTGTATTACATCGGTGATTATGTTCGAATCTCCTGCGTTTCCAGTAAATTTAAAAAAAAAGTACGAAATAGGCTGGAATGAGGAAATCTACAAGATATATACAATTTCAAATTTATTAGCCCTGTATTATATTGATGATTTAAATGGAGAACATAATGAAGATGGGGTTTATGAAAAAGAACTACAGAAAGTAAAATTTGACTCCCGTAAGAAATATGTAGTGAAGAGTTTAGTTAAAGTGAAAGGGCATGGAAAAAACAAGCTATATTTAATAAAATGGCGAGGGTACCTAAAATCGTTTAACTCATATATCAAGGCATGTGATATAACCCCCAAATCTTGAGCAAATACATTCACAAAATTATATAAAGGTGGGAGATGTGGAAGGTTTTATATCAGTTGTGAAGATGGAGCCAGAGAGTTTTTATATCACCCTTCCTTCTTCATCCTCCCTGGATGTTTGCCCTCAAAATACCATGTCTGACTATAGAATCGAGTTGCATAAGTCTATAATAACAGACCACAGGCAGTATGAAGTAGGTCTTTGTGAGTTTCAATTTACAGGGAATATCTATAATGTTACTAAGTCTACACACGCATTCACAGTCTATCGAAAAATGGCGGAAGTGAACAATTATGCATCAAATACTATATTGGCAAGAAGAAAGGTAACACAAATAAAAGAAATTGACTATGCTTATAATGAGATGTGGATAGACGCTGGATATTACAAAAATGAAAAAGCACTCATAGAGAAAATGAATCTGAAAAGGAAACAGAAATTATCATCTCAAGATTTAATGTTTCAATCTGACAGAAAGCAACGGAAAATGCCTACTGATTATATGTTAATGCTCACTTCAGGTTCATTGCTCAATGTGAAAAGGAAAGAAAATCAATTAATTCATCTGTCAAAAGAATTTTCCACTATAATGAAAAGATCTATCAGAGATGATATCCCAAAATTAAATCATTGTATAGCGTTTAATATAGCTTTTACTGCTCTTATATCTCATTCGAGATCATGTTACATTTATTCTAACCTTGTAGACTATCAGTTAGTAGGCCGGACACAGTCGAGGCTGATGAGAATTATTCATCTTCCCTTCAATGATGGTTCATTCAGTATAACTTTTGATAATCCACACTATCTGAATCTAAGTTCTGGAGACTTGAGACCAATTTATATTTATATAGGAACGGTTGAAGGGGAAAAATTTCCATTCTTTGTTGGTCATTTGATGATAAAACTACACATTAGGAGCAAACATTAAACCATAATTAAAAATGTTGAATGGACCACGCGTGTTTAAAGGGTTAAGAGCCAAGAGGGGACATGGTCTTGGATCCCTCTCACTTCCTTATTCGGAAATGCAGCACCATATCTAAAGAGTGGTGTTCGTTATCTAGGAAAGAAGGCTATTTCAGCCCGTTTCAATACTGTTCAGGATATTGTGCATGGAAAGAGTGCGAAGCAAGCTCTTAGAGACCAGCTGGGAAGGGTAAAAAATAATATCACTAAAGATACTAGACAGTATATTAGAAGAAAGTTAAAATCTGAGAGGGATAATGAGAGGAAATCAGAAAAAAATAGGTGTAATAAATAAGCGAAAATGGATGAATAAGAAGTTGAAGAATAGAAGAAAGTTGAAAATAGATGATGAAGAGGATGGGGATTCTTTTCTCATAATATAAACCAGCAGACATTTCATAGATGTTCTCATAAAGATATCAACGGCTGTAAATCTTACACGTGTAAAATGAATGCTCTTCATCCAACAAGTGATATCTGTTCGAAAACAGAACTCGATTTGTTTACTGTTCCACCAACCCAAACTTCCATCGTTGAAAGCAATTATCAGTTTTACTCTCCGCTTAGCAATATCTCCTCCGACCTCACACCGGTTGAATATTATGTATCTGGTAGCGGACAGTATTATGTAGACCTTAGTGAGGTTTAATCTTTATATTAAAGCAAGAATTGTGAAGTCAAACGGAAGCCAACTTGATGGGGAGAATTTTTTTCCTGAAAATAATATTCTTCACACTTTGTTCAGCAATGTTGATATTTATTTAAATGAAACATCTGTAAATTCGATTGGAAATAATTACCCCTATCGTGTATATTTAGAGACCCTGTTGAACTATAGTGAAGAAGAAAAATTTACTTTTATTTCTACTGCAGGATATTACTCTAGTAAAGAAAATATAGAAAAGAAATATAGCAGATCCCAGAAAAAAATAGTTGATGTATATGGAAAACTACACGCCGATTTCGTCTCGCAACATAAGTTGTTAATTAATGGAGTCTCAATAAAGATAAAGTTATCCAGAGCACCACGTTCATTTACACTATTTAGAAGTTAGACCGGTTTAGAAGCTAAAATAGAATTATTAGAGTTTTATTTAGATTAGAAAAATCCGTCTTTCAGCATCAGCTTATCTAGAGATAGAAAATAAGTTGCTTACGTCAAACGCTAAGTACCCTATCACACAAGTTCGCATGCCAAATTTTACAATTGTGAGTGGGATATCAATGAGGAGTGTGGATAATATCTTCATGGGGCGAATACCTACACGCATGGTTATAGGAATGGTTGATCATTCTGCATTTTCTGGTAGTTTTGATGCATCACCGTTTGAATTTAAACCTTATACTGTGAATCGCATCACTATCTATATAAACGGGAATGAAGTTGAAAGACCATTTGAATTAGACTATTTGGACGATACAGATCCAGTTGCGTCAAGGGCTTTTTACTCGTTATATAACGGTAGACGGTGTATAGGAGGTGGGCAGAGTATTGGACTTACGTATGAACAATTTATAAAAAGTAAAAATATTTATTGTATTGACCTAAATCAGGACAAGAGTACTACTTGTTTATGAGAATGCTCCAATCCTATACAACAGGGAACATTATCAGTATAGTTACAGTTTAAATCTCCATTAATAGAACCGATCTCCCTTGTTATATATGCAGAGTTTCAGTCTGTTATTGAGATAGATAAGTCTAGAAACGTATTAGTTTATTCTTAATAAATTGAATGTAGGAGAAATAGAAGAACTATTGTATCGAGATAAAATTACAAAACTAGTTTTTCATGGCTGTTTTGCGAGAGACAGTGATCTATGTAGCGGCTTATATCATTAATCTAGGCAGGAGCCATCAACCTGGATCGCATTAGATAGCCTTGTTTGTTAAATAAAATGTGTATTACTTTGATAGTCGATGTCTAGGGTTCCAGAGCCATTTTTATATTCGTAAAAACTTGTTAATAATGAATAAAATTATTGTCGTTAACCCATTCAGAGTTCAAAGTTACTTTTCAACCACCTGCGGATTGTTTTGTGTCTATTTCATTCGGTAGATAACAATCGGTATATCATATCCAGCTTTTATAGAACAATTCGATTCATATAATGATCAAAGAAACAAAGAAATCGTTGTAAGGAATACTTGTAGTAGAATGTAAAGAATATTGATAGCATACACTGAATAAATATATAATTGTGTATCATATTGACAAATTATATGTATATTATGTAACCTGAGTAGTATAAATTAAATATTTATTTTCAATTTATTAATCTGGAGAAAATATATGCATATTTCTGTTTAAAAGTAAAATAAATATATATTTGAGTTTAAAAGTAAAATAAATCATTATATCAAGCTAGACTTAAAAAAAAAACATTTAAAAAAAGAGAAAAAAATCACTTACTCTGTGAAAGGAGCTGTCAAATGACAAACGCTGAAATGTTCAAGAAAATCGCAAATCTCCCTACAAGATTTCCACTCATCTTCTGTCAGGTCTTTCATTTTCATACACTTAGTTAAAAAAATTAAAATACCGTACGAGGAAAAAAGCTTCTTCCCAACAAGCTGTGATCTATAATAATTAAATAAGGAAGGTTTGGAATGCCTTTTTAATATCTACAGATAGGGGGGGGGGGGGATAAGGGTTTGGAAAAGAAGGGAGGTGGTGGTGGTGTGAGGGGAAGGGGGGCTCAGATGGAGGATTCTAGACAACGATAAAAAAACCAAAAAAAAAACAATCTTTACATTCCTACCATCGCTTGAAAAGATAAATATTTCTTTGTTTCATTAATGGGAGTAGGGTGAAGGTTGAAAAGTAAGATTGGTCGATGGTCCAGTTTAAACAAAAGATAGCTATCTCTTTACTTCATTTTGACCTCTTAGAGAAAAAAGAAGCAATATTTGTCTCCTTATTTATCGATTGGAAAACATTTGGAGCCAATCAAAGATAATTATCTCTTTGCTTCATTAAATCTCGTGCCCTGAAAATCAAAACGGAGGAGGGATAAACATCCAAATAAACAATATCGAAAGGAATCGTAGAAAGAGTTTTAGAGCGAAAAAATATTTATTATTGGGGGGGTGAGAGGTAGGGGATGGGGGCAGGGGGGGTAAGGAGACTTGAGTGCGAGGCGATGTGCGTGTGTATGCATCTGGAGACGCTCATATGAGGCCGAGTTTGTGTGCACTCGACCCTCCATCTACAATACTAATCATGCCAAGGTTAACGAATCCATATTACTTGTTTTTGGCAAGTAGAGCGAATGAAATTTTACCATGCCAAGGTTAAGGAACCTGTAACTTCTCTGGGAAAGAATAGCCAACTCAATTTTACCATGCCAAGGTTAACGAACCCAAATTACTCGTTCTTGGAAGGAATAACGATAGCAACTTACCATTACAAGGTTAACGAACCTATATAACTTGTTCAGGGCCCGAATAACGAATGCAATTAAAACATATCAAGGTTAACGAACCCAAATTAATTGTCCTTCGGAGGAATAGCGAACACACTTTAACCATTGTAAGGTTAAGGAACCCAAGTTATTTGTTATTGGGGAGAATAACGAACGCAATTTTCCCAGCCAAGGATAACGACCCAAATTGCTTATTCTTGGCAAGAAGAACGAACGCAATTTTACCATGTCAAGGTTAACGAACCAAAATAACTTATTCTTGCCAAGAATAGCGCAAGCAAATTTACCATGCTGAGGAAAAGAAACGAAATTACTTATTCTTGGGTAGAATAACGAACACAATTTTACCGTGCCAAGGTTAACGAACCCAAATCACCTGTTCTTGGCAAAAATAGGGACGCAAATTACTATTGCCAAGATTAATGAAACCAAATTACTTGTTCTTGGAAAGAATAGCGAAGGATATTTTACCATACCTACATTAACGAACTCAAATTTCATGTGTTGGGCAGGAATAACGAAGGCGATTTTAGCAGGTCAAGGTTAGCGAACCCAAATTACTTGTTCTTGCCAAGAATAGTGAAGTAATTTTACCAGGGTAATGTTAACGAACCCAAATTAGTTGTTCTTGGTAAAAATAGCCAATAATATTTTCCTAATTCAATGTTAATGAACCCATATTAATTGTTCTGGCAAAAATAGCGAACGCAAATTACCAGACCAAGATTGACGAATCCAAATTACTTGTTCCTGGCAAAAATAGAGAACGATATTTTACTATGCCTAGGTTAACGAACTCAACTTACCTCTTCTTTGCAGGAGTAATGAACGCGATTTTACCAAGCCAAGGTTAACCAGCCCAAATTACTTGTTTTGGGCAAAAATATCGAAAGAAATTAAACAATATCAAGGGCACCGAACTCAAATTTATTGTTCTTTGCAAGAATAACGAATGAAATTTTGCCATGTCTAGGTTAACGAATCCAAACTACTTGTTCTTGGGACGAATAGCGAACGTAATTTTACCATGTCAAGGCTAACGAAGCCTAATTACTCGTTCTTGACAAGAATATTGAATGTAATTTTACGACGCCAATGTTATCGAACCCAAGTTACTTGTTCTTGGCAAAAATAGTGAACGCCATTTTACCATGTCAAGGTTAACGAAGCCAAATACTTGTTCTCGGTAGAAATAGCGAACGCAATTTGCCATGTCAAGGTTAACGAAGCCAAATTACTTGTTCTTACCAAGAAATGTCGAAAGTAATTTTACTCTGCCATGGTTAACAAACCGAAATTCCTTGTTCTTGGCAAGAATAGCGAACGCAATTTTACCATCTGAAGTTAACGATCCCAAATAGCGAAGGCAATTTTACCATGTCAAGGCCAACGAACCCAAATACTTGTTCTTGGCAAGAATAGCAAACGCAATTTTACCATGTCAAGGCTAACGAAGCCTAATTACTTGTTTTTGACAAGAATAGCGAATGTAATTTTACTCTGCCATGGTTAACGATTTTTTTATTTTTATTTATAGAGCTCATCTGGCAACATGGTTAACAAACCAAAATTACTTTTTCTTGGGAAGAATAAGGTAGGTAATTTTACCATATGAGTTAACGATACCAAATTATAGTTTTTACAAAATTAGGGAACGTAAACTACCATGCTAAGATTAACGACCCTAATTTACTTGTTCTTGGCAAGGAAAACAAACGTAATTTTACCATGTTAAGCCTAACGAAGCGAAATTACTTTTTCTTGGCAAGAATTGCAAGTGCAATTTTACCATGCCAACGTTGACGAACCCAAATTACTTGTTTTGGGCGAAAATATCGAAAGAAATTATACAATATCAAGGGCACCGAACTCAAATTTCTTGTTCTTTTCAAGAATAACAAGGGCAATTTTACCATATCTAGGTAAACGAATCCAAACTACTTGTTCTTGGGACGAATAGCGAATTAAATTTTAACAAGTCACTGTTAAGGAACTCAAATTACTTGTTCGGGCAAGAACAGCGAATGCAATTTTACCATGCCAAGGTTAACTAACGGGAATTATTGTTGTTTTGAAGAATAGCGAATGCAATTTTACCAAGTCAATTTTAACGAATCAAAATTACTTGTTCTCGACTAGTATAGCGATTCAATTTTATCCAGCTAATGTCAGCGAACCCAAATTACTTGTTCTTGACAAGAAAGGCGAACGCAATTTTACTGTATCATGGTTAATGAACCAAAGTTATCTGTTCTTGCCAAGATTACCAAGTATAGTTTCGCCAAATTACTTGTTCTTGCCAAGAAAGTCGAACACAACTTTACCATGTCCAGTTAACGGACTCAAATTTCTTGTTCTTTGCAAGAAAGACCAACTGAACTATAGCATGACAAGGTTAACGAAACCAAATTATTACATGTTCTTGTGAAGAATGCCGACGGCAATTAACCATTCCAAGGTTAACGAAACCATATGACTTGTTTGTGGCCAGAATAACGAACTCAATTTTACCATGTTAAGGTTAACGAACCCAAATTACTCGTTCCTGAGAAGGATAGCGAAAGCAATTTTAGCATTATAAGGTTAAAGAACCCAAATTACTGGTTCTTGAGAGGAATAACGAACGCAATTTCACATGCAAACGTTAACGAACCCAAATTACTTGTTAATGGCAAGAAGAACGAACGCACTTTTACCATATCAAAGGCAACGAACCAAAATTACTTATTCTTGCCAAGAACATCGATAGCAAATTTACCATACCAAGGCAAAGAAACAAAATTACTTAATATCGTATAAAATAATGAAAACAATTTTATCTTTTTCAAGGTTAAATAACTCAAATTTTCGGTTCTTGCTAAGAATAGCGAACGCAATTTTCCTCTGCCAAGATTAACGAATCCGAATTACTTGCTCTTGGCAAGAGAAACGAATGTAATTTTACAATGCAATGATAACGAACCCTTATTACTGGTTCTAGCAAGAATAGCAAAAGTAATTTAACCATGCCAATGTTAATGAGCCTAAAGTACTTGTTCTTGGCAAGAATAGCAAATGCAATTTTAATACGCCAAGGTTAACGAACCCAAATTACTTGTTGTTGACAAGGATATCGAATGCAATTTTACCAGTCAATGTTAATGAACCCAAGTTACTTGCTCTTGCCAAGAATAGCGAAAGTAATTTTACCATGTCAATGTTAACAAACAAACAAATTACTTGTTCTTGGTAAGAAAAGCGAATGTAATTTTACCATGCCAAAGTTAACGAATCCAAAATACTTATTCTTGGCACGAATAGCGAATGCAATTTTAAAATTCACTGTTAACGAACTCAAATTACTTGTTGTTGGCAAGAACAACAAATGCAATTTTACTAAGTCAATTTTAACGAACCAAAATTACTTATTTTTGCCATGAATAGCCATTTAATTTTACCGTGCCAATGTTAACCAACCTAAATTTCTTGTTCTTGGCAAAAAAAAAGCGAATGCAACTTCACCCCATCACGGATAATGACCCCCAAACACTCGTTTTTGCTAAGAATAGCGAAAATACTTTTACAATGCCAATGTTAACAAACCAAAATTAATTATTCTTGTCAAGAATAGCGAATGCAATTTTCTCATGCAATTGTTAATGAACCCAAATTATTTTGTCCATTTCGAGCTCTCTCAGCTTATCAATGCCATCACCTAAAGCTATATTAGATGCACAAACAAAGCCAGCGCCACAACTTTAGTCCAGCACTGTGACTCGATTGCCAACATGTTGTAGCAACTGCCATTTTAATGTGTTGGATCTATATTCCTCGCAATTTAGGACACCTAAACTGGCCATGATAACTCTGTATCGATCCCTCAAGGACTAAATGAGAAAAGCCTGTTTTTCAACCAAAAGTTTGATTTCTAGTTCTTGGGATAGCAATTCAAATGCTGAATCATATACATCTGGCTTTTCCGTTTTACTGCTTGGGACTCTTGTAGCTTTGAAAGCATTCGTACATGGTGCGTGGTAACATATATCATTGGCTATCATATCATGACCTATACCAACCAGTCTCTGCAGAATGTCATTTCACAGGTACTCAGAGACTTCTGGCAGACGCAAATTATGCCTGAGGCTCCAGGGTTTTGAAATCAGAGTTATCCTTCTCTTAGATGGACTGCCCATCATGGCTACGAGCTCCACCTACCCATACCGACCATGATGCCCTCACGGAGGTAACCTCCCTAGTAAATAGTGTCAGTTTTTTAAAAAGAATCCGGGCAGAGATTCGAACTCCCGACCCAACAATTGATGGGCAAGCGCGGTAACCACTATACTAGTAGGTAGGCTAGTTATCTATCATGATTGATTATTGCCTCTTGACTCTTGTCGGTAGTAACTTTACAATCTGGTCTTTTACCATAGAACCATTTCTTACCACATATCACACAGCACTCCTTAGCATGATAGGGCTCATTTGCTGATCTAGTGGCATGACTTGGAGTAGATTCATCAGGGACGCTGGTTATTGGTGGTCTAGTACTGATTCCTGCATTTTTCATGCCATTTGGGAACATTCTGTAACAACCAATCTGTAAGTTTCACCGCATGGTAAAATTGCGTTCGCTCTTCATGGCAAGAAAAAGAAATTTTGGTTCGTTAACCTTGACATGGTAAAATTGCTTTCGCTATTTCTGCTAAGAACAAGTATTTGGCTTCGTTATCCTTGACATGGTAAAATGGCGTTAGTTATTCCTTCCAAGAACAAGTAATTTGGGTTCGTTAACCTTGACATGGTAAAATTCGTTTGCTATTCTCTCCAAGAACAAGTAATTCGGGTTAGTTAACATTGACGTGGGAAAATTACGTTCGGTATTCCGGCTCCGAACAAGTAATATGGATTCTTTAACCTTGGAATGGTAAATTGCTTCCGCTCTTTTTCAAAAGAACAAATAATATGGGATCGTTAACCTTGTTATGGTAAAATTGCCTTCGTTATTCCATGTACGTTAACCGTACATGGTAAAATTGCGTTTGCCTTTCTTGGCATGAAGAAGTAATTTGGTTTCGTTAAAATTGAAATGGTCAAATTGCCAGTGCTATTATGGTCGTGGATAAGTAATTTAGGTTCGTTAACCTTGACATGGTTAAATTGCGGTCGCTATTTTTGGAAGACAAGTTATTTGAATTCGTCAACATTGAAGTGGTAAATTGCTTTCGCTATTCTTCCCAAGAACAAGTAATTTTGGTTCGTCAAAATGGCATAGTAAAATTCCGTGCGCTATTCTTACCCAGAGAAGTAACAAGTTCGTAAACCTTGGATGGTAAATTTCGTTTGCTATTCTTGCCACGAACAAATAATTTGTGTTTGTTAACCTTGTCATGATGAAATTGCGTTTGCTATCCTTGTCAAGAACAGCTAATTTAGGGTCTTTAGTCTTGGCATGGTAGTTTGCGTTCCCAAATTTGGCCAAAAACTATAGTTTGGGATCGTTAACTCAGATGGTAAAATTGCGTTTGATATTCTTTTCAAGAATAAGTAATTTGGGTTCGTTAACCTTGAAATGGTAAAACTGAGTTCATTATTCTCGCAAAGAACAAGTAATTTGGGTTCGTTAAACTTAAAAGGGTAAAATAGCGTTTGCTATTTTTGCCAAGAACAAGTAACTTGGATTCGTTAACCTTGGCATGGTAAAATTGCGTTCGTTATTCCTGCCTGAAATATGTAATTTGGCTACATAAACCTTGGCATGGTAAAATTGCAATCGTTATTCTTGCCAAGAACAAGTAATTTGGGTTCGTTAACATTGGCATTGTAAAATTACTCTCGGTATTCTTGGCATAAAAAGTATTTTGGTTTCGTTAACCGTGGCATGATAAAATTACATTCCCTTTTCTTGCCAAAAGCAACTAATTTTTGTTTGTTAACAGTAACATGGTAAAATTACTTTTGCTATTCTTAGCAAGAGCAAGTAATTTGGGTTAGTTAACATTGACTTGGAAAAATTGCATTCGCTATTCTTGCTAACAACAAATAATTTGGGTTAGTCAACCTTGGCATGTTAAAATTGCATTCGCTATTCCTGCCAAGAACAAGTACTTTGGCATGATTAACATTGGCATGATTAAATTACTTTTTCTTTTCATGCAAGAACAAGTAATTAGGGTTCATTAACCTTGCATCGTAAAATTGCATTCGCTTCTCTTGCCAAGAACAAGTAATTTGGATTCGTTAACCTTGACATGGGATAATTACTTTCGCTATTATTGTCAATAACAGGAAATTTGGGTTCGTTAACCTTGGCATGGTAAAATTGCATGCTCTGTTCTTGCTAAAAGCAAGTAATTCGGGTTCATTAACATTGGCATGGTAAAATTGCGATCGTTATTCTTGCCAAGAACAAGTAACTTAGGTTCGTTAACATTGGCATTGTAAAATTACGCCGGTATTCTTGGCAAGAAAAAGTGTTTGCATTCCTTCACCTTGGCATGTTAAAATTGCATTCGCTTTTCTTGCCCAAGAATAAGTAATTTTTTGTTCGCTAACATTGGCATGGTAAAATTACTTTTCCTATTTTTGCCCAAAACAAGTAATTTGGCTTCTTTAACCTTGGCATGGTTATCCTAAAACAGGCTGCCCAAATCTTAAGAAATAACGCTAAAAAATGCAAGAAAGATCAGAAAGATGAGCACGTGACAGAAATCTCAACAGAGGCTGCTTCAAAGCTCATACCTGATAATTACTATAATTTCCTGAATTATCTCCTCACAGACAAACACAAATGCCAGATTCTGGAAATTCCAGAGTGTGTGCTAACAATGCGAAGGGGGAGGAAATTATGATTATGGCACAACAAATTCTACAGCATGTATGTGGTGTTGTCCCCCACTAAGTGTTGGCACTGAGTACAACTTGTACAACCAAACGAGGAACAAATACTTAATAACTTTGAACAATATACTTGGCCAGAACATCAACTATGACAGTTTACACAGAGAGCTGACGGCTAAAAGTGCATCTATCGAACAACAGATTAAGGAAGATGGGGTCTATATCCTTGACGGAATGACAGCTACTACAGATGTTTTTCAGGTGTTTGCCATGGACAACCTCGATTGGAAGAACAAAACGATCGAAGGATGTACCTTCCATGCAACAACAGCCATCACCGTTGAAAATTTAAATTCGGAAGAACGGCCTGCTAGTACCAGTAACCCTCAAATTACTCGTTCGAACAGCAGAAGAAAAACTCTCACAACAGTTCTAATGACAGTGACCCCAGACTGCAGCCTCTCTGACTCTGAGAAAATAAAGGCAAAGTCAATGGAAAACATCATTTTTGTCAAAGATCTTGAAGTTGAAAGCGGCAAATCCGCAGATAAACTATTACTTGTTTGCTTTTTGGCAAGACTGAGAAGTGCAGATTTGCAGGAACAAAGTATATATGAAGATGACGATAAGAATAAAATAACTGGCTTTTCAGCATTTTGTGCACAAATTAGTGAAAGAAAGCCAGCAAGCGAAATTGCCTACTTGCCTTTGATTGAACATTCACCAACAAATCCTTCTGTAGTCAAAGAAGAAATGCAACGTTTAGTCAAAACATCGCAGAAGCTAGGGAACATGTGGACCATCATAATTTGTGATCAAGCAATATATGAACTTTCCACAGCAATTAGAATGAAGGAGCCTCAGAATTTTGAGAAAGTTATTATTCTGTTGGGGGGGGGGGGAAATCACCAAGCTCATGACTTTCTGAAGGCAATTTTGAAAATCATGAGGAACAGTGGAAGTGAAGAGCTCCTGTTTCGTTCGTGTTTGTGTCTAGAAGGAACAGCGAACAAGATATTTGGCGAGAAGGTGGACTACTATCAATCATTGCATGCTCTTCAAATTTGCACCGAGGCAATCTGTCAGTTATTTGTGGAAGCATTCCAGAACTCGCTTCAAGAAAATTAAATACTTATTGATGAGGCTGCGATGGCTACTGCTACACAAATCGAGAAGACCATCCAAAGATATACCATACAGGATTTGCTAGAACTGGATCTAAGTCATATTGAAGACCTCGTCGAACAATTCTAACAAACTTTGCAGCAGCAACAAAGAGCAAATTACTGGTTATCATTCCTGGATATGGCGGGAATACTGCTTCGGTTTCTATTTTATCAGCGTCAAGGAAACTGGCTGAGCTACTCGTACTTATCCGAATCTGCCAAAATGTTGCCGTATCTAACAGCAGCAGGACACTACAAGTATGGGCAACAGCTTCTGCCGATTTTCCTGTAAGAGATGGCGAAACTTCCTGAATCTGCCATAAGGGGTTCACACAGCTATGCTGAATGGATGCTTTATAAGAAGACGAAGTGATGGTAGCCACAATGCTGTGTCACTCGACATGATGCTGTAACAAACTTACAATGCCGATGCTAAAGAAATTAGTGGTATTCAAGGATTAACACTGGAGCCTGCTGCTCGTACGAAGTGGGTCACTAGCTAGGCTATCGCAGCCTCTGTTAGCACGAAATACCGTGCAATGCTCCACCTTAACTCTGCCTCTGAAAACCCTCATCATGATTCTGGCCACTCAAAAGTGGAAAGTGATATAGCTTTGGTATCAAGTGCCCTGGAAACAGTTGAGCAAAACACTTTTCTTCACCAGTCACCACCACACTTAATCAACATTATAAATGGGCAACTTGCTAACAATGAAGCGAAACATGACCTCACTCACATTAAAGAAATTGGCCTGAAGGAACTAGAAAAAACTCTTGGAAGAGATCATGCCAAAACAAGTACCGTTAAACTAAATACTTTTCACAGCCAAAAGAAGAACGATCCAAAAAAACTCAAACACCACAAAAAAGTGACGAAATGGCCGCGTTGCTTCGTATCACCCCAATAGCTACCATTGGTGGCAAAGTGGATATCAGTCATTGTCTAGGTGATGATGAATGTAGCCCAATGCCACCAGCATTGTTTGAAAGCGATGCTACGATGAGGTCATCAGGATCCAAATCGGACCTCATCAAAGTCCTCAAAGATGAGACAAATGTATCAAGTGTAGAAGAGTTACCACCCACTCATAATTGTACATCGGTTATCATTGATGCAATGAGTCTTATTCGTCGCTTCCCATTCCACAAAGATGAAAACTTTGCAGATTATGCAAACAGAATGAAAACCCAAATTCCGATTAGATTTCAACATGGTGCAAGGTCCATTCACTTTTACTGTGACCGATACTGGGCCCCTAATACAAAAGATGCAACCCGTTCGAAACGCACTGGAAACAGAGTTCAAAAGCTGTATGATGTTGGGAGCCAGTATAATGCTCCAGACCCAAGAGAGTTCTTTTTAAGCAATCAGAACAAATTTCAACTTCTGATGTATCTGTCCAATTATTGGAGTGATCTGGAAAAGGAAAGTTTATTCATGGGATCAAGATTCCTCTACATTGGTGGTGGATTTCAAAAAATGTCCAAGTCAGTTGTTCTAACAGGAGGAACTGTGTCTAACGTTCATTAGATTGAATCAATACAAGAAAAAGCGGCCACCAGAATCATTCTCTACACCATCTTTTCTCTGAACAAGGATGCAGCTGAAAGTGTTTTTGTGCATGCCAATGGCACTGATGTTATAACTCTATGCACCTATTATTATGCATCAACACTGATGACACAGCTTGAAGAGGTCTGGGTCAGAACTGGTCCATTGCGTTATTTGCCAATTCATGAAATTGCCAAATCCCTTCATCCATCACAATGCAAATTTCTGCCATTTCTACATAGTTTCAGTGGAAGGGTTACTATAAGCCACCCTTACTTCACCAGCAAAAAAGGATGGTTCACTGCGTCGACCAAAGTCATTTGGTGAAAATGGATAGTTTAATATTACGGATGACTTGATCAACTAAGCTCGAGATCTTATGATTACGACTCATGTAAAAAGTAATGCCATCTCAGGATGTCATTGTCAAATGCCAGGGCTAACAAATTCTTCACGAACAAGGCAACTTTGCTGAAATTGTTGCCGCCTACTAAAAATGTCTTCATATTGCATTTGAGGTGCGCCATGTATGCTACTATCATCGACAAATCAGCACATGTAGCTAAGCCTAACCATCCAAATATTGAAGACTATGGTGGGCCCTCAAAGATAAAATGCTTCTACAAGTTCCTATGACTGAACCATCGTGGCAACAGGACTTGTCGCAGACAGTGTCACGTGGATGAAAAAAAGGTTGCTCCAGAAACTGTTCTTGTGCCAAAAAGCAAGTTCCCTGCTTCATTGGCTGTAAGTGCCCTGGGAACCAGGTAGATGTTGAAAGGCCAAATACTTTGAACATTCTGAAGAATCAGAATCAGATGGCTAAATAGTTTGCCGGTATGATGTCACATACCAGAAGCTTTTTCCATTATTTGTGTTGTATATGTAAGAAAAAACCATTATATGAAAGTGATCTTGTGAGACAATCAATTTCTGGATATTTAAGAAAGATTTTTTATCACCCCCATATAATCTTCTTTACAATAATCCTTTTTTTTAAGAATTAAGAAAGTGGAGTAAATAAAAGTTAATATAATGTTAACCCTAGACTGTTGAATGACTGTTAAATGTTAAATGAATACTACAAAACTTAAAGATAACACTAAGTATTAATTGATGTGCAAATAGTCCAGTATTGATATTTAAATAAGTATTGAGGATTGAATACCTTTAGAAGTTGCCTTGTATATGATTGTTGTATACACTTTGTTCATTGTGTGTGATATCAAACAGCTATCAAATAAGATAAAACTAGTTACTAAAATAATTTTATTCATTTTGTATGTACAAATTACCATTCTAGCATACCTAGAACATCATAAACAGATTACTTGTCCCCCCCAAAAAACATAATCAGGGTATTACTCATAGATATGTGATTTATATTAATGAAAATGAGTAAAAATGAAAATGGCGGCCATCTTGGGCGCCATCTTAGATTGCACGGATTGAGCAGCTGATTAGTGAGGTTGTGAACCTGGATGTGATAGCTCAGGGTCTAAGGAATCCAACCATACCCCACAACCTTTTACAGCAGCCCGTGTCAGGAGGACCCACTAACCCCCGGGGGACATGCTAAGGTTTATGAACCCAAATTACTTGTTCTTGGCAGGAATAACGAACGCAATTTTACCCTGCCACGGTTAATGTTCTAGAATTAATTGTCCTAGGAAGGAATAACGAAGGCAATTTTACAATGCCAAGGTTAATGAAGCCTAAATACTTGTTTGTGGGAGGAATAACGAAAGCAATTTCTTCATGCCAAAGTTAAAGAACCCTAATTGCTTGTTCTAGGCAGGAATAACGAACCCAATTTCACCATGCCAAAGTTAAAGAACCCTAAGTACTTGTTCTTGGCAGGAATAACGAACGCAATTCTCTCACGCCAAAGTCAACGAACACAAATTACTTGTTCTAGGCATAAATAACGAACGCATTTTGACCATGTCAAGGATAAAGAACCATAATTACTTGTTCTAGGCAGGAATAATAAACGCAATTCTCCCATGCCCAAGTCTACGAACCCAAATTAATTGTTCTTGGCAGGAAGTAGGATTGAAACTTCATAATGCCAAGGATTAAAGAACCCTAATTACTTCTTCTTGGAAGGAATAAGGAACGTATTTTTCCCTGCAAAGGTTAAAGAACCCAAATTACTTGTTCTTGTCAGGAATAACCAACACAAATTTTATCATGAAAAGGTTTCCGAACACAAATTACATATTCTTTAGAGGAATAACGAACGCAATTTTACCATGCCAAAATTTTGTAACCAAAATTACTTGTTCTTGGCATGAATAATGAACTCAATTTTACCATGCCAAGGTTTCCAAACCAAAATGACTTGTTCTTGACAAGAACAGCAACGCAATTCTCCCATGCCAAGGTTAACGAATCTAAATTATTTGTTCTTGGTAGGAATAACGAATGCAATTTTACTATGTCAAGGATAATGAAGCAAAACGAATCTAGATGGAGCCCGGAACCCAATTCAGCGAGAGGGCGCTAAGCCTTACTTGACCTGTCCTGAATCAGAGTGGGACCCACTTACGACGGCAAACAAAATCGCTTCCGGCGAAGCCTTATATATTTCCCAACGCGGAAACGAGCAAATTAGTATTCAGCCAGGAGACAGGCACTGCTCACGCATTATCCAAGCAGTATTCACGAGGATTCATTGGAACCAGCCTAGGGACATACGCGCTCCTTCATACGCGACTTCCTGTTACTCTAAGGAATCGCAGGCAAGAAGCCAGTTGTTCAGAACTACGGCCGTCAAGGACGTAAAGAATAATTCTGGAATACGCGCTTCGCTCCGTGCTCTGCAAGGATACTCCCTCGAACCACCACTTGAGAACCCTTCCCCATTATTGGAAAATTGTAAGCCTATTACCGTTTTCTCGATCACCATCGAAGAGGCGTGACGCTTTCCGACTACGAAGCTTCACCTCTAAATCTCCTCCCATTTTCGTTCGGGTAAATATTGTGCTTCTCGTAGCTCGTGCCGAAGCATTTCATTGTAAATTAATTCCTTTGCTGAACGATTAGTTTTCCCATAGTGTATAAATTATTGTTAATTTTTGTTATTTGTTTGTATAATAGTAAAGATTATTTTTGTTTCTCTTGTATAAATCTCAGAACCACATAAAAAGCTATTGATCTATTTTCTAAGTCGGCCAACGGAATAAACGAATTCGAATATCCTCCATACTTAAAGGGGACTTCCCTCTCCCCTGCGTCTAGGGCTGCAAGCAAAGTTCAATGAAAGTTACCTGACCTACGACACTTGTTCTTGGCAGGAATAACGAATGCAATTCTCCCACTCAAAGGTCAACGAACCCAAATTACTTGTTCTTGGCAAGAATAACGAACGCAATTTTAGCATGCCCAGGTTTCTGAACCCAAATTACTTGTTTTTGGTAAAAATCAGCAACATAATTTTCCCATGCCAAGGTAAATGAATCCAAATTATTTGTTCTTGGCAAGAAAAACGAACGTAATTTCCCCATGCCAAGGTTGAATAACCCTTAAATACTTGTTCTTGGCAGGAACAACGATGGCAATTTTACCATCCCAAGGTTAGCGAACACAAATACTTGTTTTGTCATCAACAACGAATGCAATTTTAACATGCCAAGGTCAACGAACCCAAATTACTTCTTATAGAAAGGAATAAGGAACGCTTTTTTCCCTGTAAAGGTTAAAGAACCCTAATTATTTGTTCTTGGAAGTAATAACGAACACAAATTTACCTTTCAAAGGTTAATGTACCCAAATTACTTATTCTGGCAAGAGTAACGAACGCAAGTTTAACCTGGAAAGGGTAAAGACCCCTAATTTCTTATTCTTGGTAGGAATAACGTATGTAATTCTCCCACGCGAAGGTTAACAAACCCAAATTATTTGTTCTGGGCAGAAATAACGAACATAATTTTACCCAAACAAGGTTAAAGAAACTTAATTACTTGTTATTGGCAGGAATAACGAACGCAATTCTCAAGCGCCAAGATCAACGAACACAAATTAATTGTTCTTGGCAGGAATAACAAACACGATTTTACCATACTAAGGTTAAAGAACCCTAATTACTTGTTCTTGGTAGGAATAACAAACGCAATTCTCGCACGCTAAGGTCAACAAACCCAATTGCTTGTTTAGTCATGAATAACAAATGCAATTTTACCATGCCGAGGTGAACGAACCCAAATTACTTGTTCTTGGAACGAATAAGAAACGAAATTTTTCCCTGCCACAGTTAAAAAAAACCTATTTACTTGATTTTGGCAGTAATATCGAACGCAATTTTACCCTTCCAAATTTAGTGTACTCAAATTACTTATTCTGGCAGGAATAAGGAACGCAATTTTACCCTGCCAAGGTTAAATAACCCTAATTACTTGTCCTTGGCAGGAATAACGCATGCAATTCTTCAATGCACAGCTTAATGAACCAAAATTACTTGTTCTTGGTCGAAATAAGGATTGAAATTTCATCATGCAAAGGGTTAAAAAACCCTAATTACTTGTTCTTGGTACGAACAACGAAGGTAATTCTTCCAGGCCAAGGTCAACGATCCCAAATTACTTCATCTTGGGTGAATAACGAACACAATTTTACAAAGGTTAAAGAACTTTAATTAATTGTTATTGGCAGGAATAACGAACGCAATTCTTTCACGACAAGGTCAAGGAACCCAAATTACTTGTTCTTGGCATGAATTACGAAGGCAGTTCTCCCACGCTAAGGTCAACGAAACCAAATTACTTGGTCTTGGCGGGAACAACAAACGGAATTTTACCATGCCAAGGGTAATGTGCCCATATTACTTGTTCTAGGCAAGATAACGAACGCAATTTTACCATGTCAAGTTTAACGAACAAATATTACTTGTTCTTGGCAGGAATACAGAACGCAATTTTACCATCCCAAGGTTTCCAAACCCAACTTACTTGTTCTTGGCTAGAATAGCGAACGCAATTCTCCCACGCTAAGGTAAACGAACCAAAGTTACTTGTTCTTGGCAGGAATAACGAACACAATTTTACCCTGACAAATTTAATGTAACCTATTTACTTGTTATTGGCACAAATAATTAACGCAATTTTCCCATTCCAAGGTCAACGAACCCATATTACTTGTTCTTGTCAGGAATAACGAACGCAATTTTACCATGCCTAGGTTAATTTACTCAGAAAACTTGTTCGAGGTAGGAATAACAAACGCAATTTAACCATGACAAGGCTAACGAACCCAAATTATTTGTTCTTGGTAGGAATAACGAAAGCAATTTCATCATACTAAAGTTAAAGAACCCTAATTACTTGTTCTGGGCATGAATAACGAACGCAATTTTACCATGCCAAGGTTACCGAACCCAAATTAATTGTTCCTGGCAAGAATACTGGAGGCAATTCCCCCATCCTACGGTTAACGAACCTAAATTACCTGTTCTTGGCAGGAATAACTAACGCAATTCTCCCACACCAAGGTCAACGAACTCAAATTAGTTGTTCCTTCCAGGAATAGTGAACGCAATTTTACCCTCCCTGGTTAAAGATCCTTAATTACTTGTTCTTGTCAAGAATAACGAATGCAATGTTATCATCCCAAGGTTAAAGAACCCTAATTACTTGTTCTTGGCACGAATAACGAACGCAATTTTACCATGTCAAAGTTAAATAACTTATTATCTGTTCTTGTCAGGAATATCGAACGCAATTCTCCTAGGTCAAGTCACCGAATCTAAATTACTTGTTCTTGGCAGGAATAACGAACGCAATTTTGCATGCCAACGATACTGTACCCAGATTACTTGTTCTTGGTAGAAAAAACGAACACAATTTTCCCATGCCAAGATTAAAGCACTATAATTATTTGTTCTTGGCAAGAATAACGAACACAATTTCATCATGCCAAGGTTAAAGAACCCTAATTAGTTGTTCTTGGCAGGAATAACGAATGCAATTTAACAATTCCATGTTTTTTTTTACTCAAATTACTTGTTCTTAATAAGAATACCAGAGGCAATTCTCCCATGCCACCGTTAAAGAACCCAAATTACTTGTTCTAGGCAGGAATAACGAACCCAATTTTACCATGGCAAGGTTAAACAATCCTAGTAACTGGTTCTTGGCAAGAACCAGTTAATTTCTTGTTCTAGACTGGAATAACGAACCCAATTTTCCCATCCCTTTGGTTAACGAACGAAGGTTACTTGATCTTGCTAGGAACCACCGACGCAATTTTACCATGTCAAGATTTATGTACAAAATTTAGTTGTTTTAGGCAGGAATAATGAAAGCAATTTTGCCATGTCAAGGTTAATGTACAAAAATTATTTGTTCTAGTCAGGAATAACGAAAGAAACTTTACCTTGTCAAGGTTTCAAAACCTTAATTACTCGTTCTAGGCAGGAATAATAAATGCAATTTTAACTTGCCAAGGTTTCCGAACCAAATTAATGCTCTTGGCTGGAATAACGAACGCACCTTTACCTTGCCAAGGTTTCCGAACCCAAATTACTTGTTCTTGGCAAGAAAATCAAACGCAATTCTCCCATGCAAAAGTCAACGATCCCAAATTACTTGCTCTTGGCAGGAATAACGAAAGCAATCACCTGGCTAAAAACAAACCTTAGTACTTATTAGGGTTGCGTTTTTAAAGGTTTTCCAATTTGGGGTTTTGTTTGTTTTAAATTTTTGTTTGGGGCACTTCCAAGCAAACCTATCTTAAGTTTTTGCCTATTTGGACCAGGTCATTTATTTAAGGACCACGAATGAATCCTTCACAAGCAGAAGAAGAACAACTGTGTGGAATGTTTTGTCACCCCAAATTACCATGTCAAGAAGAGCTAACGCAAAGCTGCTGAGTTGGACATTCTTGTCACGATCTCCCGATTCCTTCAAACTTCAAGTGTGACCATCTTCTTACAGTGGGTCGTAGCGCACATGGAGGCAACTAAATACCCCAAACCCCCCGTTATGCCCTAATAAGCACAAAGTGACCCAACCCATTTCTAGAGCCAAATTGGTTCTCCATGGGGATGGAGAACCAATGAGCTATACTATCTCGTCCAGTTAGGGTTTATCTTCCGAGAAGATGGAAGAAGATGGGGCATATGCTTTAGCATGTCTTCCAGCCAAGATTCATCCTTGGAAGATATGACGCTGTGTAGTTTAGAATTTCGGCCATTAAAACTTTCTCAATGGCAGGTGAACGCTATGTATGTAGTGGTGCCGCCAGCTAATGGTCTTTATTCCTACATGGGCAAGTACATTATCAATATTCAAGCGCATGATTTTTATGTACATGACAGTTTATGGTCCGTACACTGAACGTCCAATTATCCGTACCTTCCACTCCTCTTCCCTGTTTCGTTCTCTTTCTTTCTTCCCTTATTCTTTGTTCATTGCCTCCCCTGCCGCCAATCTCGTCTCCCTCCGCCTATTCGCTATCTTTACAGATGGAAGTATAAAGCAATTATTTAATAACCTATTATAGACCTAATTATAAACCTAAATCTATAAATTATTTAAAGTAATCACCACCACCGCCACCATCATCATCATCATCATCATCACTAACTCTATAATTAAAAAAGGGGAATTTTTTGAGTATTTGAAAAATAATTTCATCTTAATTTGGTTATGACTTATGTTTTTTATTAAAGTTATTTCTAATAATTCTTTTATAATATCAACCGACGCAATGGCTTCGCCACTCCTCCCTACCGGGGAAGCTTGCGCTTCGCTAGTGAGATTAAAATCGAAAAAAAAGCAGCCATGGTAAAATTTTTATTCATTTTCTGAACTTCATTAATTGTAATGTATTTTCTTTTCAAACATTATAAAGCATTGGATAATCATATTTATTTTTTCTGAACTAAGCTATTTTGTTTTTTCAAACTCTGAAGAAATTCTTAGAAATTACCTTTGATAAAAATTTAAAATATACTTAAGTCATAACCAAACTAAGATGAAATTATTATTCAAATACTCCGAAATAAATATAAATAAATAGAAATAAATATAAATATCGAAATTTTGTGAATATTTTTTTAAACCTAAAGAATTAACAAATGTTGAAGTGCAGAAAATTTATTTGTATATGTCTTCTTCTATAACTCTATATTTTAGCAACGTGATATTTTTAAAGAATGGAAATTTAGTTTAAGAGTTCCTTTTTAAAATTATTATAATTGGCTAAGTTCAGAAAATTTATAAAAATTTAACCATGGCTGCTTTTTTTTAGATTTTAAATTTTAATCTTAGTAACGAAGCGCAAGCTTCCCCCATAGGGGAAAGTGGCGAAGCCATTGCCTGGTTAATTATAATTATTTCTACATCATCAGCGCCCATATGGATTCTTCCTCACCCATCGCCTCATAATATATATATATATATATATATATATATATATATATATATATATATATATATATATATATATATATATATATATATATATATATATATATATATATATATATATATATATATATATATATATATATATATATATTAAGAGAGCAGAGGGGTTGCGCGTTGCCAGGCGTATACGTATTTTTAGGATAAATAAGCAGGCTAAATTTAGGAAGTTCATTATTATATATTAACTTCTTGGTCCCGACGTTTCGGGTAGGAACCCATTCTCAAGGATATGAGATTATAAATATATACAAATATAAGAATTTTTTAGAGAAGTTACCAGATATTTATAAATTAATTATATGGGAAATGGGAAGCAGCAGAAAAATACTACTTACACTTTCTCACGAAAACTATTTCTCATTTAATGGAAACTTTTTTCACCAAATAGATGGCCTGGCAATGGGAAGTCCTATTGCCGCCCCTCTCGCAAATCTCTTCATGTGTAACTTAGAAGAAGAAGCCCTTGACAAATGCCCCTTACAATTCCGTCCTATCTTCTACAAGAGATACGTACACGACACCATCGCCTTTTCCGCTCTAAAAGTTCATCTGATAAATTCCTAGAGAACATAGACCAGTTACATCCAAATATTAAATTCACTCAAGAAAATGAAGACAACAACTCCATTCCTTTCTTAGACCTACTAATAACACACACAACCGACGGTTTCTCCACTTCCATTCACCGAAAACCTACAGATACGGGCTCTGGACTCCATTTTCTTGGTATTTGTTCCACCCAAATCAAGTAAACTTTATCAAAACCTTACTTTCTCGCGCTTACAATATTGCCTCATCAAACCTCCATTTCCACAACAAGGTCACTTTCCTCACTATTTCCAACAAAACGGATATCCTTCAAACTTATACGACCGAACTCTTCGAAATTTTATCAATAAAATATTTAACCCGAAAGATCCCTCATACAACACCCCTAAAGAAACATTTTTCTACCTCTTACATATATAGGACCCCTCAATTCAGTTGTCTGAGCCAAACTCTCACTATTTCTTAAAAATTCTTTCCTGCAACACATTTTATACCATTTTTTCAGAACACACGCAAAGTACATCTTTTCAACATTAAAGACAAAATACCAACGCTGCTTCGATCCTCCATCATTTATATATTCACCTACTCGAGATTTAATTCCGAGGTGTATTTGGGATCGACACAATGCACACTACATACCCATATTTGCGCACATTTAGTCATCAGCAACAGACAGAACTGGAGCCCCACTCAGTACTCCCGAATTCTTCCCTATCCGAATACACTAGGAAAACAGACATCCACACCATAAACCAAACTTAAATAATTTTTTCATTAAAGATACAGCAAACACCGAAAACTAACTACGTACGCTGGAATATCTTTATATTAGATTTACAAACCCCATTTTAAACTCCGACACAAGCTCATTTCCACTTTTACTACAACTATAATTCCCTACGAATTACGCACGACAAAACCACTCCCCCCCAAAACAACCCCTGTTTTTCAAATATTTCTATTATCTCCCTTTTTTACAACGAAGACACCCAAAACTAATTAATCTTGCCCTGATTTTAAAAACAAAAACATATTTCCTATTCCCTAATAGTTAAAAGCCCTGTATTTTTATAATTTGAATATTACCACCTCTGCTGCTTCCCATTTCCCATATAATTAATTTATAAATATCTGATAACTTCTCTAAAAAATTCTTATGTTTGTATATATTTACAATCTCATACCCATGAGAATGGGTTCCTACCCGAAACGTCGGTACCAAGAAGTTAATATATAATAATGTACTTCTTAAATTTAGCCTGCTTATTTATCTCCTAAATATATGTATATATATATATATATATATATATATATATATATATATATATATTGATCCATGTACACTAAAGTTTCACACACTCATGTACAGGATTATCCGAGATGACCGACGATTCATTTTGTTTGCCTTCTTTGGTCACCTTATCTTCCTTTGGGTCACAACAAATTCCGTTCCCACAAAACTGTCATTTAACCATTCCTTCCACTTGTTTACTAACGACAGTCTGCTACATTGATGCTCTATGTCCCAAAGTTTCCTATCGTTTTCCTACTATATATTCCTTTTTCACCATCTATCTATAAAATTCCTTTGATAGACAATCACTGTTCTATCTCTATCTCTCTCTCTCTCTCTCTCTCTCTCTCTCTCTCTCTCTCTCTCTCTCTCTCTCTCTCTCGCCCCAGAAACCCCATTGGCCACCGCTCACCTTCTCTACACATATAAAACAAGCAGATATTATTCACAAATACACATTACTCTCATTACTCGCATTATCCACACAGACGATCAAATCACTTCGTCTTCGTCGTTTTGATCCATCCACCTTGGTGGATAGGACTCACAAACTCCAGCCACTCATTATAAAATCTCAAGTTCAAAATAATGTTATTTTCCACCAAGTTGTTTGCAAAATACAAATACAAACTTATTTGGTGGACACTCTCAAGAACGAACTCGAATCATGTAGCCGAGAAGGAATATTTGTTCCAACTTGGAACTGATGACCCCCACCACAATCAAGCATCAGCCCCTTCTCTCACTACAAAAATTTGATCCTAATATAGATATTTTGATTTTTTCAGGTTTATCAAAAAGTGAACATTTTAAAAATAAGAAAAAAACCCAGTGAATTTCTGAACTGAATTCAGCATCGCGCTCTGTAAAATGACAACAAATACGGGTTAGCGCGCTTTCCCGGCAATCGCTAGGTTGACAGTTTGAATTTCCATCCGGATTCTTTTTAAGTTGACACCATTTACTAGGGAGGTACCACCGTGACTGGGCACCTCGGTGGGGAGTTGGAACTTGCCCTGGCTGACGTACGCCCGAGAAACAACATATCTTGATAGGAGGACTGAAACCAGCAAACTTTTTTTTAACTTTAAAAATAAATATTTGAATATTTTCCAATTCCAGAAATGGTTCTTTCTAAAGAAAAACGTGATACCATTGTTGCTCTGCACGAAAGTGGCCTGAAATGCAAGGAATAGTTGCTAAGGGTTATTGCATTCGAGAGCACCATCTTTAGGATGATTAGTGACTTTAAATAGACTGGTTACACTCCTATGTAGAGGTCTTCTGGACGGCCAAGATCTTCAAAAGAACGCCAGGAACGCCTCCTGCTAGGGTACCAGCTCAAGATTTGGGTTGCCTCCAGTGTCAAGCTTGGCCCCGATTGGAACACAGTGAGGTGGAAACTTTTTGCCACAGGTCTCAAATCGAGAAGGGTCGTGGAGAAACCTCATCTCAACAAGGAGAACCTTACGGATAGACTTCACTTTTGTAGGAAATATAAAGAATGGAGTATTGAAGACTGAGGCAAAGTGATATTCTCTGATGAAGATCCCTTCCGTTTGCTTGGAGCTGCTAGAAGATCCTTCGTTAGGAGGAGAAAAGGGGAGCACTTTCATGAGTCCTGTGCCGTACACACTGTGAAGCATCAGGACCCTCTCCACGTGGGGTTGCTTCACATCTCAGGGAACTGGAGCACTAACAATTTTGCCCAAGAAAACTGCTATGAACTCAAAATGGCATCAAAACGTGCTTCATCAGTAACCTTTCCCAAGAGTTTAGGACCGATTTGGGGATGATAACCCTATTTTTCAAGATGATGGCGTACCTTTTCACAAATCCAAAGAAATAACAAAGTTTGAGGCTGTAAATACGAGTAACATTGAACTTTGGGGATCTTGGCCCCGGAATTCACCATAGTTGAACCCAATAGAGAATTTCTGGGTGATAACCAAACTAGCGGTTGATAAACAGAAGCCATCAAATTGTAAGGAGTCACAGGTGCTTATTGAACAAAAATGGCGCAATACCAGTCAAGATATAATCACAAATTTGGTCTCTACCAAGCCAAAACGAATCTAAGTAGTTCTTAAGAACAAGGGACACCATTGCAAATATTGAGTGCGCGCATCATAAGAACATAAGAAAAGGAGTCTGTAAAATGCTAATCAATAGCTTATACGAGGCAGCTCCTGTTTCCATGATCCAGTTCATTTTCACTTAGCATCCTCATCCATAAATCTATCCAATCTATTCTTAAAACTCTCCACGGATGATGCTTCTATCACATAACTACTGAGCCTATTCCATTCATCTACCACTCAATTTATAAACCAATTTCTACCAATCTCTTTCCTAAACTTGAACTTGTCCAGCTTAAACCCATTGCAACATGTCCTTATCCTGTTCACTAAAAGTAAGAACCTCACCTGCCTCCTCAATTATAACTTTTTACCCACTTGAAGACCTTAATCAACTCGCCTCGGACTCTTCTTTCTAATGTATGAAGATTTTTTCTGTTTAGCCTTTTAGCCTAAAGTAAGATCTTCAACCTCTGAATCATCTTATTCATCCTTCTTTGCACAGACTCTAGCAAGCCAATATCCATCCTGTAATGTGGTGACTGAAATTGCACCAGATAGTCAAGATGAGGCCTAACTAATACAAGGTAGGGTTTCAGAATGACATCAGCACTCATATTACTTACACTCCTCCCAATAAACCCCAATACCCTATTAGCTCTATTACTAGCACTTATGCACTACTTTTATGGCCGGAGGTCTGCACTTACCAGGACACCCAAGTCTTTCGCATTATGACCTTCTTAAAACTCTCCCATTGAGTTTATAATTAGTCAGTGGATTACACCTACCTATACTAAGTACACTACACTTGCTTATGTTAAATTCCATTTACCATTTCTCTGCCCATTGGTATGGTATGGTAAATTCATCTTGTAATACCTTAACTTCAGAATAAAACCTTATAATCCTACCTAACTTAGTATAATCGGCAAACTTTCTAAGGTCATTACTTCTTCCCAAGTCAAGATCATTAATATAAATCAAGAACAACAGTGGACCCTGAGGAACCTCACTAGTAACATTCCCCTACTCCGATTTAATCCTATCTATACCATCTCTTTGCTGTCTGTCACTAAGCCATGACTGAATCCACTTAAGAGTACTTCCATCGATCCTGTCTTTAACTTTATTGAAAAGTGGTAAATGTCACCTCCTGTCAAAAGCCTGACTAAAGTCCAAATATCGGCAACATCTTACACTTTTCTATAAAAAAACAGTAAATTAGTCAAACACGATTTGCCCCTAGTAAAGCCGAGTTGAGATTCATTAATCAACTTATGTTTGTCTAAGTGATCCCTATAGATTTCGCTCATATAGATTCCAGCATTTTCCCCATCACTGGTCGGTAATTGGGTTTTAATTTTTTTTTATATATTTCATTTTCAAATTATGATACGAACATACTAAAACAAGATGGATCCTTTGATTAGTTCTTTTAATTTTCTTAAATATAATATATAGTTTCAAAACTTTTAGCCATGAATGTACACTAGCGAGCAAAATAAGAGAACGATTTTCCTTTTGTAAAATATTTGCAAAAAGATGATGAGTAGTTCAATTAAATTTCCATGGTACATAAAGGCATGTATTTAATATATTTCATGAAGTTCTAATATGATACAATCGTATATTCAAGAAATTTTACTAACTAAACTAACAAAATAAAATAATGACACGTGAAAAATGACAGAACGATTTTTTTCAGGACCATTATAGAAGTTTCTTGATATCATCTGTAGCATTTGGCTCAGTAGGTAAGAACTCTAAAAACCACCAATGTTGTACTCACTATGCAGAGAGGCCATCACACGTGGAAGTGATTCCTGAATTCCGTTAGAGAATTATTCGCTTAAAGACTTCGAGGAGGACTCTCTGCAATTTAAAAAAGAATAAGACCAATAGTGGCAAAGAAGTAAGCCGTTTCAGAGTGTCCTGTCGCCTCAATGCATTCAGTAATAAAACCAATCATCAGTAAAAAGAACCAGAAGGCGAGACTCGAATATGGTGATGCTAATGTTGTTTGGAGGGATAGAGATTTAGAGAGAATTCATTTCAGTAACGAAAGTAAATTTATTTTAATTGGATCTGATGGGAGACGCTTTGTTAAACGCGCTGCAAGTGACAGGCTTAACCCTAAATGTGTTAAGAATTCTGCCGAGCATGGAGGAGGCAGCGTCATGGTATGGCAGATGTTTTCGACTGAAGGAGTTGGTCCGCTTGTGCGAATAATTGGAATGGTAAGTGCGAATGTGTACTAAGCCTCGTACAATATGTTATACCTTCACTCCGAGAATCTCTGAGCCAGCCAGCAGTATTTATACAGAACAACGTGCCATGCCATACTGCAAAGCGAGTAAAATTCTATTTCGAACAAGAAGATATCGAAGTAATGAAGTGATCTGCTCAGAGCCCAGCCCTGAACCCAATTGAGAACTTCTGAAAGATCATTGGAGATAAAGTTCGAGACCAGCAGCCTTCAACTGTAACGGATTTATGGACGAAAATTGAGCAATAATGGAACAAAATTACACCAGAATTTTGCAAGAAACTGGTGAGGCCTTGTGGACGTCTTTGCGCAGAAGTAGTTGAAAACAAAGGCGTCAACAGATCATCTAAATTGTTTAAGTTTCATCGTTGACAAATTTTGCTTTGTCTTTACTGTATTTGCTTGTTAAGCATTTCTGTGAATGATTGTTCTCTTATTTTGCACGTGTCAGTATTTTATTTTGTTAGTTTATTTACTATGATTTCTTAAATATTCTATTGTATCATATGAAATCTTCGCAAAATATGTTAAATGCATGCATTTATATACCATGCAAATTTCATTTAGCTACTAATCATATTTTTGAAAATATTTTAATAAAAGAAAATTCGTTCTCCTTTTTTTCTCGGTAGTGTGTATGAATTTGGGCCGGGGCCGTCACTAAGCCTCAGCACCCCTGCTGTGATAGGGGGCCTCCACAGTTGAGGGGGCCCCATGTTAAGATCGAAGTACGTAGATGAGTTATCTAATTACTTTGGTTATGATGTTAAAGAAGAATTAAACAAGGTTAACTGAAAATTTCAAGTTCTTGTAAAAATATTACGTTGTACCAAGAACGTCCCTACCTAAATGTACTTTGTATACCCTATTTTTCTTATTACTCACATTAATTGAAAAAGAAAAATCAGATTTTATGTTTCGTTAATACGATTAAAATTGTATGCGAATTTTATTTTTTATAAACAGCTGTTTTTATTAGAACCACTGAAATAGGGTGAGAGGATTCTTTCGTAGCGAAATGTAAGTATCCGCGGTGACTGTTTGGAAAATAAATTATTTTTCATTGAACAGAGTCATTTTCTCTGCTTTTGTTTGCAAAGTTCAGCTAAATACTACATCATTATATTCAATTGCACGCCAGATATCAGCCATCAGGAGCAAATGACCATGATTATCCCTTTCATCGCACTTCAAAAAGACAAAGCCGAAATCAAAGAGTACTTTGTTGGGTTTTTGAAAGTGGCTCACACAAGTGGGGCCGGACTTTTTGAATCGCTCCTGGAGAAATTCGCTTCATTGGGGCTAGATCTCATGAATTGTAGAGGTCAGAGTTATGATAATGCTTTAATATTAAGGGAAGACATTCTGGCGCCCAAGAAAGACTTTTAAAGAAGAATCGGCGAGCGTTTTATTTACTTTGGACGAATCACACTAAACCTTGTTATGTGCGATGCAGCAAGCTCATCAGTGATGGCTGTCTGTTTCTTTAGTTACTTGCAGAGAGTATATTAATTTTTTTTTGCAGAATTAACTTCTAGATGGAACACTTTGAAGTAATTATTCTCCATTACTGTGAAATATCCATCAGATATTCGCTGAGGTGAATGGCGCAGTTCGATGCAAACCCCTTTCGACGCAAGGACCCGTTTCGGTGCAAACCATTTTCGGCGCAGAATTTGTTAAAAATTTTAAAGTCAAAGGATCTACTTAAAAAAAAATTGAAAAGAAAGATTATTGTTATAAATCTCTGACAAGGAAGTCGGAAATTATATGATCGACGGCGTTCATTCGTTCGTGTTCAAACAGACTCTAAAACTATTGGACCGATTTCTACCAAATTTGGTGGAACACTGGAGCCTAGGCATAGAAGGAAACTATTAGTTTTTTTGGGGGGGCCAAGGTAACTTATTGGAGATTATGTAATCGCTAACATGTTTTAATTTGTTTGGATACGAAATTGTATGAAAACTAATTATTCGATATATAAATGAAGCATATAGAACGTATATTAGGATATTGCCGTTGCTATATATATTGCTAAGCCAAGCCTTCTTAATACGTGAAATTATATAAACTAAATATGAAAATTCATTAAGCATCTCGAAATCTTAAAACTAGAAATATGCAAAGGTAAAATAACAATGAATAACTCTACACAGACTTAATATTGACATACATATATGACGCTATATGAACGCATACATTAATAATAATAATATATAAATAATAATAAATTAGAAATATGTAAATGTAAAATTACAATTACTAACTCTCCACTGACTTAATATTGGCATACAAATATGATGCTAATTGAACGCATACATTAATAATAATAATAATAATAATAATAATAATAATATATTAAAAAATAATAATATATTAATAATAATAATAATAATAATAAACTAAAATATGTAAATGCAAAATTACAATTACTAACTCTCCACTGACTTAATATTGGCATACAAATATGACGCTAATTGAATGCATACATTAATAATAATAATATATTAAAAAATAACAATTTAATAATAATAATATTACTACTACCACTAATAATAGTAATAAGTTAAATTCTTGATCATTTATGAATTGAAGAGAATACCCTAAAGCACAAATATGTTTTTACATATTTTGACACAAATGAAAACACATCCTCTGATATCCGCTGAAGGAAAATGTACTTTTAAGCTATTCAAATTTGCCACTTCAGAGTCACAGTTGATTATAATTGCTAGACTAAAACAAAGGTTCAATTTTTAAAATCATTACGAATAATTTGTCATAAGTTCCACGAACTTTATTCGGGAGCAGAGCGTGAGCAAGGGATGTACGCCATCCTATTTCTCTCCTGAAATTACATAAACCTGGGAAAAAAGAGGTGGTGCGATTTTAAAAGTATCACCAACAAAATCTTGTCACACTAAAGCAAACATTCTTCCGTTTGTTCTCCATCAAAAGTATAGGTTTTGAATTCTTCTGGAATAACAAGACTAGCTAAATCCATTGGGCTCATCGGGTATGATCTTACATTGTTTCTTTGTCGATGGACCATCTTTTTTAAAGATCTATTATCTGACATAGCTCAATGGCAAGCTTGAGATAAATTTTGTAAGAATTCGTTGACAACTACAACAATTCTTTCAACTGCTTTGTTTGTCTACCTCTTTATTTGAGTTAGAATGCAGTCTCTCTCAATTTTGGCTAAAAAAGGATCGTGTTAATGGTTATTAATATATTTCACGATTTCTTCATTTTTAACATGAATTCTTGCTTTATAGGAATATTTTCTTTCACACCTATAAAACTATGTTTCCTTATCTGCACTATATCTATCAAAACATAGATAAAACCATGACTTTCAAATTTTGTCTCTCCACATGTTGATACTATATTCGGTGCTATATTTTAGGTCTAAGAAAAGTTTAATTAATGAAATACTTAAACTTATTCTAGAGTTAAATAAATTAATCACTGGAAATTGTTAATGTGAATCTCATAAAAACTGAATTGTATATTGGTTCTGGATATCTGAAAAAGTTCAGGAAGTTTGATTGCAGGCGAGCCAGTTCCTAAACTCGAAAGATGTCTAAGACACACTTGAATTTAAAAGTGAAAAACATTTTCTCTTTATACAATTCACTGCTAGAAAAATATAATCTCTCATTCTTTTTTCCATTTGATGATCCCAAAATTTTACATTTGGATGCTGGAAAAGGAGCAATTAGTAGATTCCCCTCAAATCTCTTCCTCATAAATATTTAGAAATATGTGCCAGTAACTTTGCTTGAAACCAGGCCTGGTCAATTTTTTAGGGAACAATAGACATAGGTAGTTTGTGTGTGAGCTCCATCGAAAATTGAATTCATTTAATTATTATTATTATTATTATATAGACTATGCAAAGAGCCACACTTAAATTTTGGAAATTATACCAACAAAGAGATGTCAGTGCAAGGCAAAGCACAGCAAGAAAGGACGGAAAAAGAATTAAACAGCCGCACGGTTACGCAACAAAAAGACATTAGCCAATCTTTTAAACTTATTAAACGTAGGAACATTCACAATATTTGTGGGCAAGGTATTCCACAATCTCCAAATGCTCGGTAAAAAGCACTTAGAAAACTGAGATGTAGAATGACGACCAATTTCGAATGCTATGGAATTTACAGTCTCAGAATACCTAGTAACTCTGGCTGGTTGATAAAATCTGGGCAAAAATTTATGCAGAAGATGATTCACATCATTCACTACTTTAAATAAAATACAAAGAGCTCCAACATCTCTACGATGCCCACTGTCTAAATTCAAATCTGATAGTAAAGGTTTTACATAATTAAATGCATGATCAAGCAATCTCAGATGAGAGTGCAGCAGAACTCCATACAGCAGAGCAATATTCAAAATGAGGTAGAATAAAAGAAAAGAAACACTTGCGAAGAACAACATCATCCTCATAAATTTTCTTAGATTTACCAAGAATGTCAAATTTCTGCGAGATATCCCGAGACATGTATCTTATATGCGTTTCAAAAGTGAGTTTCAAATCTAGAATTACTAGATCTAGAACGACTCACAATCGTTTCCTTAGACATACTAGGGTTCAATTTCATACCAAACTGAAGAAACCAGGAATTAATTTTATTCAAATCCTCAGTGAGGCTGTCTGCAACACTCAGTCTCATTACAGGATATGAAAATGAACATAAAGACAGTTGGCATCAGCATATGCTAGAATTTTATTAGTGATATTAAACCACATGTCAATAGTATATAATATAAAAATCAAAGAACCAAGAACACTACCTTGAGGAACTCCAGTATATACTCTAGAATAAGGACTAAAACACCCATCGACAACAACACGTTGTTGTCGATCAGTTAAAAACTCTGTTAAAATAATTAAGACTCTACCACCAATGCCAACAGACTTTAATTTAAAAATCAAACCATTATGGTTGACAGTGTCAAAGGCGGCACTAAAATCAGGAGAGACAAGCCTAGACTCACAATTTTTGCCTAAAGCAGACTGCATTTCATGTACCATCAATAATAGTGCATCAGCAGTGCCTAGCCCCTTTCTAAAGCCAAACTGAGTCACTGGAAGAAACTGTCTCAAATATACAGTAAGAAGTTTGGACAGCAGACGTTCAAAAGTCTTAGATAAAATCGGTGTGATGGAAATGGGACTAAATTCACTGGAAGATGGAGATTATGATGATCCTTTGGGAATTGAGGTAATGTTGCCTGAACGCCAGCATTCAGGAAATGACCCCCGACGAAATAAAATACGAAATATAACAGCCAGTTTTGGAACTAGGTGACTGCTAAATCTTTTTAAAATCAATGGAAACCGACCAATAGGATCAGTTCCCCTATACTCGTCCAAGCTAGATAAAAGAAGTTTTATTTCAGAGGATCTGAAGGCAAATGTATTAATACTAGGTAGAGGATGACAACCTAAGGGCAGCTGAATCTCTTCCCTACTTCGCTTGGAATTAAAACTGTCAGCAAGAATGCTGTCTTTATCAAGAGGATGATATGTAACGCCACCATCAGGCTTCATTAAGGAAGGAATAGAAGGCTCAACACCAAACAAAGCAGATTTCAGTGCTGACCACCAAACATGCGGCTGAGCAGCACCTGTGAGGACATTCTTCAAATGGGCATTATGTTAATCTTTAACCTCTTTATAAACATTATCTTATTAATATTTATAACAGGTTAGCCGTTATCCTAAAGCCAAAATGCTGGGTCTATTGCCATTTTTACAAGGCTTTTGGGGTTGTTATTTAAAATTGATACCCATATTTATGATTCATTTTTGAAATGCATAGCTTAATAATATATATAGCTGTCGTGGTATGACATTATATTACATCAATACCATATCATATTTATGGAGGAGGGACTGATAACTTACAGGTGAACCAACGAAGCGATGGAACACCGCTAGTTTAGACGGGCTGAAATGCGAGATGAGAGTGCAACGAGGTCAGGTAACAAATGGGCAATGGCAAAGAGGCATGTACAAAAATATAATTTTATTTACATAAAAATAATGAGAGAATTGATGGGTAAAATCACCTCAGAGAATTAACGGACAAAATCACATCAGTAAACGAAGGGGGTAATTGTAGTTATAAATCAGACTATGAAGTTAGAACTTAAGGTATTAGAGGAGGAGACTATTCGAAGAGGGGGGCGGGGAATTAACTCAATTGGGTTACTGAAGGGGGGAGAGGGGTTGGCTTACGGTTGTCTTCTGCACGTGAGGTGAGGCCGCTCGGAACTTCTGAGCGGGAGGTTTAAGTGATGACGGTTCTCCAAAAACAAGAAGGGGGGGGGTAACTTCCGGTCCAGGGGAGAGTATTTCTGCTACCCGAAATAAGGGGCGAACGAAGGAGGGCTTCGACAGGAGTTGATGAGAGAAGTCCGGAAAATCGTTAAGTGGAATTACCTCACTGGCTGGGGCTAATTCCAAATAAACAAAATAGTTAAGCTGTCACTTTGCTTTGTTGTTAGCACCTGACTTGGAACTATGGGGAATCTTCTGGGGTCCGGACGAGACTTCTCAACTCTGTGTCTCTTCATGAGAGTCGAGCGCTACTTATGTCCGAGACTCTCTCCGGGGTTGGGGGGGGGGGCGGTAAGCGGGAAACAGCTCTACTCTTGAATGGCCTCGAATCTTCTTGCAGAGGCTATTCTGCCCGTGTCAAAGTGAATCGTGGTGGACACGGTTCGAGGCTACCGCTTGTCGAAGGGGGGCGGGGGGGGGGATAGGCTAACCAATTTAGGCCTAACCGGGCCTTCTGCAGCGCATGTAAGTTCCGTTCTGCTCAAGAGATTCCACTTGGGGTTCCCTCACAATAGCAATATCCCCATATGCTTTATTTATGTATGATTGTATGTATTATTGTTGTTATTATTAATACTAATGTATGCATTCAATCTAAGTCATTTAAGTATGTTACTATAAAGTCTGTCTACAGTTATTAATTGTAATTTTATCTTTATATTTCTAATTTTAAAAATTCCAAGTGGTGGTTGATAATTTTTTAAAGTATTTAGAAACTCAACACTACCTTAAGTTTGGAACTTCTCTTATATAACTTTTGTTCAAAAGTTAGTAAAGAAAAAATACTTATCAGATATATCCGGATACGAGGATACTAACCAGATCTTGGTCAAAAAACGAATTGTTTCCTTCAAGGGCTAGACTAAGGCTCGGGTAATTAGTTTTCATGCAATTTTGTAAAAAATCAAATTAAAACATAGCGATGACATAATCTCCACAAAGTTATGGCCTCCCCAAAACTTTTTAAAGTATTTATAAACTCTAAATTAAGGCTTGCAGCTTCAAATATTTATTTTGTAATTAAAAAAATCGTAAGGGAAATATTTCCTAAACGGATAAAACCGGATCTTGATCAAAAACTAGTCGTTTTCTTCTACTGTTCAACCAAATTTATTAAAATCATCAATTAGTTTTCGTGCAATTTTGTAAACAAACAAATTAAAACATGTTGGCGATTACATAGTTTCCACAAAGTTAACTTGGCGCAAAGGTCTTCCAGGAATTTAGAAATTTAGCTTTAACACTTGTAGCTCAAAGATATAATTTTTAGTAAATAAATTAGTAAAGAAAAAAATACCTAACCGGATGAAACCGGATCTTGGTAAAAAAATGATAGTTTACTAATGCTTCACCAAATTTTGTAGAAATCGTTCCACTAGTTTTTGAGTACGTTTGAACAAGAACGAACGCCGTCGATCCCATAATTTTGACTTCCTTGTCAGAAACCTTTTAAAACTAACATTTCTTTTCAAGATTTAACAAAAAAAAAAGTTGATCTGATCGACCTTATAATTTTTAACAATGGTTGCGCAGAACAGGCTCTACGCTGAATAGGATCTGCGCCGGAAAGGGTCTGCGTCGAAACGTTCGCGCCGAAACGTCCTAGACCCTCACAAGCTCCATGGACCACAATCATTCACAGTTTCATCTTTGTAAATCTCAGATTCATAGGTTCAGGGAATAAAACTACGCACAGTTTCACGTTTGCAAATCTCATCTTTACAGAGTCTATGTGTTACAACCACGCACAGCTTCACCCTGCAAATCTCAACTTAACAGGGCTCATGCACTACAACCTCGTACATTTTTACCTTTTCAAATCTTAGCTTTACAGGGTCCATGCACTACCACGACATCTAGTTTCACCGGAGCTTAGGGGTCAGTGACGCCTCTTTGGAACAAAGCGGAATGATCTTCCGGTTAGCGGTCAGTGACATCTTTTTGTCGAGACGCCGGGTTGCCTGGCACTTAGCGACCAATGACATCATTTAAAAGCAAGGCCGGCTTGTCCGGCGATTAAATTCCAGGGATGTCTATTTGCAGCGAGGCCAACTTGACTGCCCTTTAGCCCAGAGTGACTTCTATTTGGAGCAAGGCTGACTTGTTTGGTGCTAAGCGGCCAGTGACGTCTATTTGCAGCGAGAGGGACTTGAATTGCGCTTAGTGACTAGTGACGTCTAATAGAGTGAGGTCGATAGTCCAGTGCTTAGTTGCCAAAAACGCCTATTTGGAGCGAGGCGTACTTACCCAGCACTTAGCGCCCAGTGACGTCTATTTGGAGCAAAGCGGAATTTTCAGGCGCTTATCGGCCATTGACGCCTATTTGAAGTGAGTTGACTTACGCGGCACTTAGCGGCCAGTGACGTTTATTTGGAGTAAGGCGGACTTGTATAGCGATGAACAACCAGTGACGTCTATTTGGTCCTTGGAGCAAAGTGTACTTGCAAGCGCTTAGCAGCCAGTTCGGTTTATTTGGAGGAAGGCTTAGTTATCTGGCGCTTAGAGGACAGTGTCTTTTATTTGGAGCGGGGCGGAATTTGCCTGGCGCTTAGCGGCGGGTGACCTCTATTTGGAGTGAGGGCTGGTTGTGTATCGCTTACGTCTATTTGGAGCGAAGCCAACCATTCTAGCGTTAAGTGACGTCTATTTGGAGAGAAGTAAACTTGCTGGCGCTTAGCTGCCAGTGACGTACGTCTATTTTGAGTGATGCATCATGCATGGCTTTAAGCTCCCATTGATGTATATTTGCAGCGAGGAAAATTGCCTGTCGGAATTGCTCGGCGTTTGGTCGCCAGACTTCTATTCTGAGCGAGGCCGGCTTGATTGGCGCTTAGCACTTAGTAATGTCTTTTAAAAGCGAGGCAGATTTTTATCGCGCTTAGCGACCAGTGACATCTATTTTGAGTGATCCGACTTTCCTGGCACTAAGTGTCCAATATCATCTATTTGGAGCAAGACCCACTTGCAAGGCGAATAGCTGAAAAATACGTGATTTGTAGTAAAGCAGACATGCCTGGCGCTTAGCTGCAAGGGATGTCTATTTGCAGCGATGCCAAATGACTGTCTTTTAATGTCCAGTGACGTCGATTTGGAGTAAGGCCTGGTTGCCTGGCGCTTAGCGGTCAGAAAGGTATAATTGGAGTGAGGACAATTTGCCTTGTGGTTAGCAGTTTGCCTGGTGCTTAACGACTAGTAAACTCTTTTAAAATTGAGGCCGGGTTAACTAGCGCTAAGCGGCCAGGGTCGTAAATTCGGAGCGAAACGGAATTATGTGGCGGTTAGCGGTCAGTGACGTCTATTTGGAGTGAATTGGATTTACCTAGCGCTTGTGGGTCACTAAATATATATTCTGAGCGAGGCCGGATTGCCTGGCGCTAAGCACCCGATGTCGTCTATTTGGACCGAGGTAGAATTTTCTGGCTTTTAGCCGTCAGTGACTTTTATTTGGAGCGATGCCGGCTTGCCTATGGTTTAGCGACCAGTGACGTCTTTTTAAAGCGAGACCGGCTTGCCTGGCGCTTAGTGATCAGTGGCGTCTTTTAAAAGCAAGGTCGTTTTGTCTGGCATTTAGAGGTCAGTGATGTCTATTTGGAGCGATGCCGGCTTGCCAAAGGTTTAGCGACCAGTGACGTCTTTTAAAAGCGAGGCCGGCTGGCCTGGCACTTAGCGACCAATGGCGTCTTTTAAAAGCAAGGCTGTCTTGTCTGGCACTAAGCGGTCAGTGACGTCTATTTAAAGCGACGGTGACTTGACTGGCACTTGGGAAGTAATGATGTCTATTTAGAGTGAGGTTGATATCCATATTTAATATTGTCAAATACGTCTCTTGGGAGCGAGGCGGACTTACCCGGCACTTATAGCCCAGTTGCGTCTATTTGGAGCAAAGCGGAATTTTCAGGCGATCATCGGCCATTGGCGCCTATTTTGAGTGCTGCGAATTCACCCAGCGCCTAGCGGCTAGTCACTTCTACATATTTAGATCAAGGCCGGTCTGCCTGGCGCTTCTCGGCTGTGTCCATATCTACAGAATTTGCTACGACCTAGACGGGCACTTAACCCGAGTTTGTCCCGATTAAGATAACGCAAAATATCCGGAATGAGAAATAGAGGGACACCCTTGGTCCGAATGCAACAATCCAGATGTGTGTGTCTTCCAAGAGGATGCGGAAGGAGATCATCAGGATGAAAAAGGAAGAAGCGCTGAAAGACAAGACTAGAGGGGTGTGTCAATACCAGGCAGAGAGGGAAAAAATAGGTACCCCAACAAGGTGCGACGAGTAACCCTCTCAAATTATTACAGAAAACCAGGGACTTGAGTGTGATGGCATACCTGGTGTTTGTCAGCCTAGTAAACATAGCGAACCCAGGAAGCTTTGCAAACGAAGAAGTGACCACTAAAGGACAGAAGAAATCAAAAAAGACGAGTGCTACTCAGAAGAGAAAGCAAGCTAGATGGAATCGATTGGAATAAAGAAAGGTGAAGGCGAGTGGAAGATACAAAGAAAACGAAACAAGACTAAAACAAAGAAGAAATTACAGCTGAGAAAATAGACTTAAAACTACAAACAACAAGCACAAATATCCCGAGAACGGAGAGCAAGAGGAAAGTAATACCAGGTTTGGAGAAGGGAATCTACAAATGGAGCTACGCTAAAGATTACCAGGTATTGCAAAAGTCCTGCTACACTCGTCACGACGCTCTCACAAAGAACACAATGATAGTTTTGATGAAGTTAAAAACTGTTTTATTTTTTTTTAAGATATAAATGTATGTTTGAATTGTAATATTAATCAATGTGACCGCACTTGGCGGCGAGCATGCGCTCCAGGCGAGACCTGAAGGCCGCTCCCACGTTGCGGACAAAGTCCTTTCTCATGATGGCCCACACCCGGTTGACGGAGGACTTTAGGTCGTCGACGTTTCTGTGGTGGACCATGTAGCCTTGCCCTTGAGAGCAGAGATCTCGATTCTTTTCACTTCCATCTCGACACAAATGGACACAATGGAAAAGACGTTTCCATGACACGTGCAAGAAAACTAGAACTTAAAGTTTGTTTAACTGAACTTTTTCTATCACACACGTAAGGCTCTCGAAAGATAGAAAACCCCGAGTGCAACAGAACTTTTGCAAAACCCAGTACATGGATGACTACTTCGAAGAGGTTGAGGATTCACTGTACGAAAGAAAATTCAAAATCCCAAAAGCGATGTAGATGCAAATGAAGTAGTCAAGCAAATTTCAAACCGAAACGAACTATCCATCTCCAAAGATTAGAAGCCTGAAACAAAAGAAACATAAAAGAATAACCTAATAGAATAATTACAACCAAGAAGATTAAGAAGCTACAACACATCGTAACACTCTCATACACACCAATGTACATAACAAAGCATATGAACTAAACGGAGATTAGCCAGATCGCCTGCCACCTATACAACCCTCTGTTAATCTAAAAATTTCTTACAATTTCCTAAAATTGGACACCTTGGAAAAAAAAGTGTTGAAATTGATGAAATACAGGGAGGGGCGTGGGAACTTCCTTTTTTGAAAATGAAATAAACAACAACAGTACACGTTTCAAAACTCAATTTTTTCCCTGTTACACAACATAGGAGATTGAATTTTACACAGTTTTTAAAAGAATATCATTTAAATGTCGGCCTCGATTGTCAATACACTGATTCAGACGAATTCGGAAGTTTTAGTCCACTCTTTCAAGCAAGTTCGGTTCGGATGTTATTCTGTAGATCTTCCAGAGTATGTGGACGATCGTTATAAACTAAGTATTTGAGATAACCCCACAGGAAATATAAGGAGGCTAAGGTTCTTGGGCACATAAGTGGCAGATGACTTTTAACTTTTAAAAATGCAGTTATTCACATGAGAAGAGATAATAGAGAATTTAGCGCTGTGCATTGGCTGAACTCAGTAGAAGATGAAAAGGAAATAGGAGTATTAATAGATAGGTCACTAAGTCTTTTATAAAGTTTATTGAGGCAAAAATAAAGCAAATAGAGTGTTGGGCTTCACTAAGAGAAATGTTAGGTACAAAAATAAGAAGGTTATCCTTAAATTCTATGACCCTTATGTTAGGTCACATCTTGAGGTTTGTATAGGGGCATGGCCTACACATTTTAGCCATGATATCAACCTGCTAGAGTCAGTCAGTACAAAGGAGGACAACAGAGTTAATACCTTCCCTGAGACACCTTGAATATGGAGATAGACTGAGGGTATTAAATATGTTCTCATTTAAAAGGTGTTTGAGACGGGATAGGATTGAGCTTTTTAAACTTGTTCTGGGATGGATATGTTGGACTTTGGAAAATTCTTCGAGTTGGAGGGTAGGAAGAGGACTAGGGGTCACTACTTGAAAATTAGAAAATAGGGGTGTAGTTTGGATCTGAGAAAGTAGTTTTCCGCAGAGTGGTAGATTTCAGGAATGATTTACCACCCGAGGATAATAGAGGGTAGAAATCTAAATATTTCCAAGCGCAGGTTGAATGAGTATTTGGAGAGGGAAGGTTATTATGGTTTTTGAGTTTTGTCTTGGGGTATAAATATCTACATATTTTAATATTTATATTATTGTAGTTGCGAGGTAGAGCTCTTGATAAGCCTTGAATGGTGATAAGTTCAAGAAGGCGATGTTTTGGGCACTATCCTTTAGTTTATGGAGCGATGTTAGGGTAGGGATATATCCTATGAGGGTTACTTGTCATCCATGAATGTTGTTATGTTATGCTCTGTAACGTTGTTATGTAATGTTATGTTATGAATGTCATGTTGTTATGTTATCATGTAATGCTATTTTATGTTATGTTATGCTGTTTTGTTATGCTATGCTAGGTTATGTTATCTTATGTTATGTTGTAATGCCATGTTATGTTGTTATTTAATGCTATGTTTTGTTGTTATGTTGTTGTTGGTATGTTATGTTGTTGGTATGTTATGTTATGTTTCAGGAGTCCATCACACTCAGCAAATTGAGTACCTGGGAATTGCATAAAACGTCCAAACAAACGCCGTCGGGGGACTCTCCGTCCCACGTTAATTTTGCATTTGTTTTTGTGTTTTTCTAAGCGCCAATTTGGCGACTCCCGTCAAGGGAATAAGTCGCCTCCCATTCGGGGGAATCCGAAGGGCGTAAAAAATAAGAAAATACACAACTATTTAAGAAGGTTTTGCGCTAAATTTCGAAGTTTAAGCCTTAAATTAATAGATTAACTTAAAATCATTAAAATTGCGTTTTTTTGTAGGAAACAATTAAATAATTCAATCTACAAAATTTTAATTAATTCAGAAGGTCGTACTTAATGGCCATGAAGGCCGCAGGTTCCCCACACCTAACCCACCCTAACTTAACCAAGGATCAATCCTAGACAACGACCCCCAACCTATGTTAAGGGTCAGTATCTAGGAATGATGTTATTTAGGGGTCATTAGTTATGATTGAATCTTTTAAATAAGTAATAATAATTAATACGATTAAGATAAAAAAATAAATTAAAAATGATACTTAGGATTGAATTAGGTTAAGATAATATTAGATAGGTTAGGTTAGGTTCAAATAACCTAACCTGACCTAACCTAACCTAAATTAACCAAACCTAACCTAACCTAACCTACCCTAACCTATGTGGCAGGATGGTTTCGGTTTGGAAATTTCTGCCATCATATTTCTCTTTTTTACCCATTGGATTATTTTGTTGTTGTTGTTGTTGTTTTAATTGTGTTTGCTTAATTCATTTGTGTATATATTTTTTTGTTCTTAATAAGTTTTTTACCGATTTTTTTTTTCAAATAAACCAATAAGTTTCTTGGGGTTCATACACTATGATGGCTATTTTGGGAGAAGTCATCTTTGAAATTTCTTGGGGTCATTAATTAGGAATGGTGCTCTCATGTGTCGTTGTCTAGGATTGATCCCTAACCTAAACTAGTTAACCTAGCCTAACCTAACCCAATTTAACTTAACGAACCTAATCTAACATAACTTAACCCAACTTAACTTAACCCGACTTAACTTAACCTAACCTAACTTAACCCAACTTAACTTAACCCGACTTAACCTAACCTAACCTAACTTTACTTAACCTAACCTGAAAAACAAAACGATTCTCCTCTGAAATAAATACATACTCGTACTTGGAAGCAGCGTAAGAAACAGCATTAGTGGTGAAATTTACCTCCCAAACCCTAAAGATCCATTTTTGGAAATCACTTTTAATCAGACTCGTGTTGCCTCACATAAGTAAGGGAAAAAAAAGACCAATTCTATTTTTATTTCCTCAGCGTCATGTGACCAATGAGGTTTCTATAAAAGAATTCAGTTTTTATCTAAGTTATCACAAAATATATACAACACAAAAGATAATATTAATGTAAAATATAATAGGTACAAACAAATAAATCATTTGTTCTGATATTTTTTTATTATAATACAAATTAATTCCGATCAATACTGCAATATAGCGAATTATTAATTTAATTTAGGTATAACTTCGAAAAATGGTGCTCTCTCTCAAGGGTCTTCTTTTGCGTTTCTTTTAAATTTCCCACTATCTTTCCCATGCCTGTTTATACTCAGTAAAGGATAAAATAGGGCGTTATATGTCCCCCCCACCCCATCCCCACTACTTTTATACCTATTAATTATTCTTTACTAATCTAGAAGGTCCTGATTCCGGAAGCTCCGCCCACAAGACAATGGCGCGAAGTAACCGGTCTTTTGTAGATTACAAAACGTAAATTTTCCAAATGTCGCAATCGACCATTTATAATCATACAATTTTACGGGAGCAAGGATAATATATGTATTAATTATTTTTAATTGATAAACATATAGATTTCGGATCTGCATACACTATGTGAAAACAGTTACCAGCTGCTTACATGATTCGCTAGCTTTTCCGAGCTCTCACGCGTGCACACGCAAGTTTGTGCAATATAAAAAGGAAGAAGAAAAGGGAAATAATCGGTTTCTCCCTCTGTTAGGCTTATTTATTGAAATGCAAAACCCGGTTAAAGGACGGTGTTTAAAAACCGGCTTTCAATACAGGGTGGGACTAACTGCTTCACCTCGCATTTGACTGATGTCGCCTGGAAGATACTAAGAAAGGCGAAGAAGAAACTTGGTTTCGAGCATAGTTAGAGGACATTACAAGTGCTTATGAATGAAGCACGTTTTAGTTAATAATTTTAGCTCTATAATATGGAATAGAATTTTAATGATGCCCGTAAACGACATACTAAAGCAGAATATATAGTGTAGACCTTGTACTAAAGCGTAAAGTCGCTGTTACACCTAGTAGTATAACGTAACCTAGCTGACACATCTAGTACTAAAGCGTAAAGTCGTTGGTAGACCTCTTAGTCAAGCGCTAAGTTGCTGGTAGACCACGTACTAAAGCGTAACCTTAATGGTAGACCTACTGAAGCGTAAAGTCGTCGATAGTCTTCATACCAGAGCTTAAAGTGGCTGGTACACCTCGTATTAAAGCGTAACTTCGCCGATAGACCTCGTACTAGAGCGCAAAGTCGCTGGTAGACCTAGTACTAAAGTGTACCGTCGCTAGTAGCTCTCGTACTAAAGTGTAACTTCAATGGTAGACCTCGTACTAAAGCGTAATGTCGCAAATAAACCTGGTACTAAAGAGTAGCGTCGTTGTTAGACCTCATACTAAAGTGCAACGTCGCTGATATACCTCGTACTAAAGCGGAACGTCAATGGTAGACCTCGTACTAAAGCGTAACGCCACTGGTAGACCTGTTACTAATCATAATATCGCTGAAAGTCCTCGTATTAAGGCGTAACGCCGCTGGACTTCGTACTAAAGCGTACCGTCGCTTATATAACTCATACTAAAGCGTAATGTTGCTGATAGACCTCGTACTAAAGCGCAGTGTTGCTGATAGACCTCGTACTAAAGCTCCTAGCGCCCAGCACACCTGGAATAAACTCTGGATGATATGCTACCTCCCATAACGCAGCGTCGCTATAAAGATCTAATTCTGCAGAATTTGGATTGGGTGGCTTTGTGCCACTTGCCTTCCGTATTGACCTTTCGTTCTGGATCACCACTCTTACTTTCTCTCCCTCATAGCTCGTCTGTGTTGCATATGTGGTTGTGCTTTCTTTATTTTTACTCCTAAAATAACATTCCTCTGAGTATCATACAAATTTATCAGCTTAAACTGAACAAGCATGTACAAAAGCTACAGTAGTTCGAAATTACAGCTGTGGAAATTACGGCTAATGGATTTAAGGTCACTTGGTGAGGGAGGTGACGTCACTCCATAAGGCTTAGAAAATAGGATGGGAAGTTCTAGGATGAGTGGTTCCAGATAATCAAATCAAGAGGAGAATATTTTCATAAGAAAGCGTGTAGAAAAAAAAGAAATAAAGAAGTAAATGAATATAAATCTAGAATGGGTATTAAATTATGACATTCTACGCAAAAAAATAGCATCCAAGAATTTCCAAACTCAAATATGAAAAACAAAAAAAAAAGAACAAGAAAATATTGCCCTTGCAAGGACTCATAAAAGGGGAATGATGCTCAAACGCCCGATTGGTACTCGTAAAATTCGCAACGTTGCACGATGATTGAAAGGAAGCCATGTTTGGAAACGTGAATACTTAAAATAAGTGCTTAATTCTCCCCCATATAACAAAAATCATTTGTTGTTTATTTGAGCCTAATTTTTAATATAATAAAATTAATAATAACATCTGATGTTATGTACACGCAAAGGCGAATTATATTAATTCCTTAACAAACAATATAGTGTATTTTGTCCCGTTACTTACCTCGTTACAGACGATTCAAGTCAGAGTCATAGTTTTTTACCGTTTTTTTTTTTAATAAATACAATACAGACGATATAAGGGTGTTAACGCTTATTTTATTCTACCAAGGAGGGAAAAGAATAAAAAAAATAGATAGAAGAAGAAGAAAGCAAACGAAATAAATAGGCTCGAGAGGGGGAATTTGAAACACGAATATATTTATTGTACTCTAATTCAGATACTTAATCGGATTAAGGATTTGCTCCATTTGTGGGATACATGGCGGGAAATAGGCTCATGGTTAGCGCAGGGATAAAACCAGTATGGATAAAATAGGCTCGGATACATGAGGGAAAAAAGCTCATGGTTAGCGCGAGGTTAAAACCAGCATAGAGCATTAAAATAGGCTCATATAATAAGGAAAGTAGGCTCATGGTTAGCTGGGAGTTAAAACCATCATGGGGCAAATAGGCTCAGATACATGGTATAAATAGGCTCATGGTTGGCGTTAGGGTTAAAACAACAGTGGTTAAAGTAACGAGAATGATACATATTTTGGTGATCGAATAATGAAATGCACATAAAAATCAAAATGACAATCGTTGACAAGACCCAAGGCACAAGGATTGGGCCTCATTGAGGGGAGGCAGACAGGGAGAGCCAACGATAGATCCTCTTGTGGTTATTGGGGCATGTAGGGCACGAAGCCTCCAGATGTCACCTGACATCCACTTACGTCTGCGTAAAAGGATAGATAAGGGAAAGATGGGGGGATAAAAGGCCTCGACCATGGATGAAAGGTCGATAGATGGTCAGCGACTAGCCTACGAAGTCATTCGCCGGCCAAGAGAATAGAGAAGCAGCTTGGAGAAAAGAAACCCGGGTAGTCTCAATCTAGTGAGAACAGGAAACCCTTTATTTGTGGATATGGAAGCCCCTATCGGTATGTTCCGGGGCGAGCGATGTGTAGTGTGTGCGAAAAGAGAATGGAGGGAGAGATCGCAGTGATGTGAATTTGCTGTGTGTATGGTGATGTGTGTGGATAGAGCGGTGTTTGCGAACAACTCAGATGCGATGCGTCCACTAATATGCAACTAGCTCCTTACTAAGGCTGCGCCTACTTGTATTGAACCCGCAATCCAGGCGTTGGGAATCCAAATTCGTTATTTTTAGTTATTAGATACAGTTTTATAGCACTAACACGAATATTTGGGTGCTGCTTAAGTGTGCAGTTTAGTCCCTGGTTGAATGGGAGTTGGATTAGATTTATTACCTAATCAACACTTACCTCACCCTCAATTAACCTAACTCCTTTAATCTAATTCACAGTTCACCTAACCCACACTTAACCTAACACAACATACACTTAATCTAACCTAAGCCACACTTATCCTAACCCCAGGTTAGCTTTAAAAAAAGATTAAAACCGTAAACATAACCAGAAAATTGTCAGTAAACCTAATCATAAGTAGACACTTGACTGTAAACTGCATACTAAACAGACACTTGATTATAAATCGTATCTTAACCCCAAACTTGACTGTAAACCGCATCCTAACCAAAAAAATGACTGTAAACTGCATCCGAACCAGAAACCTGATTATAAACTGCATCCTAACCAGAAACATGACTGTAAACCGCATCCTAAACAGAAACGACTTTAAAGCACATCTTAACCAGAAATTTGTTTGTAAAGCGCATCCTAACCGAAAACCTGACTGTAAACCGCATCCTAACCAAAAACCTGACTGTAAACCGCATCCCAACCAGAAACGTGACTGTAAACCGCATCCTAACCAGAAACTTCACTAAACTGCATCTTAACTTGAAACCAGACTGTAAACCGTATTCTAACCAGAAACCTGACTGTAAACCACATCCTAACCCCAATCTTGAGTGCAAAGCGCAACCTGACCTGAAACTTTATTGTAAAACGCATCCTAACTAGAAACTTGGCCGTAAACCGCATCCTAGTTAGAAATCTTACTGTAAACCGCATCCTAACCAGAACTTGACTGTAAATCGCTATCTAAAAAGAAACATGACTGAAAACCACAGCCTAGTCAGAAACTTGACTGGATAACGTATCCTAACCAGAAAAGCGACTCTGTACCGCATCCTAACCAGAAACCTGACTGCAAAGCTTATCCTAACCAGAAACTTGATTGTAAACCGCATACTAGCTAGAAATTCACTGTAAACCGCATCCTAACTAGAAAACTTAGTATGAACCGCATCTCAACCAGAAATCTGACTGTAAACACATCCTAACCAGAAACTTGACTGTAAAGCCCATCCTAACCAGAAACCTGGCTGTAAAGCGAATCCCAACCCGAAATTTAACTGTAAACCGCATACTAACCAGAAGCAACTGTAAACCGCATCCTAAAGAGCAACTTGACTGTAAAGCGCATCCTAACCAAAAACTTGACTGTATACCGCATCCTAACCAGAAAAAAATGACTGTAAACTGCATCCTAACCATAAAAATTGACTCTAGAGCCGCCTCCTAACAAGAAACTTGACTCTAAACCGCATCCTAACCAGAAACTTGACTATAAACCTCATCCTAATCAGAAACTTGACTGTAAGCCGCATCATAACTTGAAACTTGCCTGTAAATCGCATCCTAACGAAAATTTGACTGTAAAATGCATCCTAACCAGAAACGACTCTAAACCGCATCCTAACCAGAAACCTGATCGGTAGACTACATATTTCACCATCACCAGCATTTCCTAGTATATTTATGGGTAACCGCCATTTATAATCTTTATAACTTTTATATAAAAGAAACTGATCTTTTCCTTCCATTTGTCTTTTGTTCGGTTCTGCTACACATATTACTTGGCCCTTCCTACTAGTTCTGTCTAGACCAGTGGTGGGGAACCTGCCGCCTTATTGTCTATTAAGTGCGGCCTTTTAAATGAATTCAATTTTTTAGATCAACTTTTCTTGGTTTCCCTCCAAAAGTAATCGCAATAAAGTCATCAAAAGTTTAGTTAACTTTAGAATTGGTATTTCTTTTTCATGTTTAAGCTGATACATAGACATAAGCGTTAGTTATATACAAAATAATGTGCAACTTGTAGTATATTTAACTTAATTTTCACGAGGCCTACATCTAACTTAATGTGACCTTCAACACAGACAAAGTTCCTTAGATCCAGTATGTCCACTACCGTCTATTCAGAGGTTATGAAGAATTCGTATAGCAATATTGCACCGAAATAAAGATTTATTTTGTGATAATTGAATATATCAATCCATTCCTGCAATTCCTAATTCAAGAAAATATATTTACGATCACCTAATGATGCAGTACTTAAGAGCTTCAGTTGCCGCAAACCGGGATGAAATATCTTTACTAGGTAAACATGAGGTAGAGTTAAATACCGTAACTCGGTGATCGGAACTATGATTAAACGGTAATTATTTATAACAATTTTAATGTGTTAAAATCACAGCTAACCCAAGATACAGAACACTTTTAATGTTGTAATTGTGCCATTATTAGTCGTTGATTCATTAGTGTGCCAATATTATCTTCAATGGAGTATTGCAATTGTCAACATGCAATTAGATCAATATTTCAAAAGTTGAGATAGGTCAGGAAAGTGACGTCGCACCTTTCACAATAAAGTGAACCCTTTTTTAATGACCTAAGCAATGTCAATAAAAATTGATATATTTTGAAGCTATATCTACCATTTAACGTAAAAAGTATTACAGTATGGGTTTGTTTTTTTACAAAATCATTAAAAGAGAACAAAATTTAATGAAAAAATTAATGGAATGAAGCATAGGGTGAGATTGGAAGGAAATATTTATGTAGTATTAACATAGTGGACACGATACTTCAATGCAAATGAAAGATATTTTTAAGAGAACCTTTTTTTAATAGCTTTGATCACAAGTCCAGGACTAGTCTTGAAGCATCACGCCCCATTATTCAGGTGTGCAAACACTGGCAAAGTTTGACCTAAAGGCATTTCTTATATACAAAGAGAAAAAACGGCAACAACAAAAAATAATAATAAAACCCCAGAGAAAGGGAGATAAAAACACATCGAGGGAATATTTACAAGGGTTTGCCTCCTCCTAATCAGCAGGTGATTCTTATCTGGGCGGTAGTAACCGATCTGATGGCTTGTTTGAAACTGAAGTTACCTTTCGAGACATTAAAATTTGGGAGGTAATCAATTAAAACCGCCTCAATACGTGTGGCTTGAGCCAGCCATTCGAAACAAGTAAATTCCGTTTTTTCCCAATTGACGCTATGATTAGTGGAATTCGTGTGTTTAAATAGGCCAGGTGCTGCGTTGCCTGCGCGTACAGAATATTTGTGTTCATAAAATATCTGAGATAGGCTGCATCCAGTCTTTCCTATGTACGAGGGGCGGTCAATAAGTTTTTTAATTCTGATATAAAAAAAGAGATATGAGGAAAAGTGTTTTATTATTTTTCAATATAACTACCCTCGACTTCAATGCACTTGCGCCACTTGTCCCCGAGGCTTCGAATTCCCGACAACCAGAATTCTCCCGACTGCTGTTCAATCCACTCCTGGACGGTGACCTGGACATCTTCATCATCCCCAAACCGGCGTCCACGCAGTGCAGCCTTAAGTTGACAGAATAAAAAGTCGCTAGGGGCCAGATCTGGACTGTAGGGGGGATGGTTAAGCTCCTCGAATCCGCACTCGCACAGGGCAGCTTGTGCAACTCTGGCTGGCCTTGTGTACTTTGACGACGTTGAAGTCGATCATGGGGTGTGAGGTTTCTAGGGACCCAACGGGCAGAGATCTTGGTCATGGCCAAATTGTCGTGGATGATGATGAAAACACTTCCATGTGATATTCCAAGTTCTCGCTCGATTTCTTCGACCTTCACCCGTCGATTTTCGAGGATCATCCTGTCCACACGGGCCACATTGTCCTCGTTGGTCACTTCTGACGGGCGTCCTGGATGGGGTCATCTTCAAGGGACTCACGACCATGGCGGAACTCCCTATTCCAACGAGCAATGGTTGCATAGGAAGGGGCGGTGTCGGTGTACACTGCAACCATGCGTTCATGGATCTCTTTTGCATTCTTGCCTTCCTTAGTAAAAAATTTTATCACTGCGCGGTGCTCAACCTTCTCCATTGTTTGAAAAAATTGTGACTGACGATCTGCGATCAGCTACTACTTCTTAAATAGACGAGGCAGGAGCGTGCGGCGGTTGCAGGTCCTGACTTGTCATAACTTGTCCTAAGACCCCCAGAAACAGCCCTTCCTCTGTTTTGCCCTACCGGATCGCAAAACTTATTGACCGCCCCTCGTACATTTTTCTTTCCATTTTTTACATGGAGTTTTATAAACATCTATTTTATTTAGAGAGGGAACTTTTTCCCATTTTGCATATGTCTTAAGTCAAATTTTGCCGGTGTTTCTTCAGCTCTAAGTAAGATGGAGCATGATGCCCTAAAACTAGTCTTGTACCTGTGAAATAAAGAGGTTCTCTTAAAAAACAAACAAGCATTTTTTTTAATTTGCATTGAATGAAATATTTAGTTAAACGAGGCAAACTTTCCTGGAGTCTGACTAATATCTTGCATTCAGTATTAATGTTTATTTAATAACCAAGGAAAAGAGATGTGTCTATATTAATTTATTTCTCCATATTGCTAGAATTTTTTTATGGAAGTACCTAATAAAGTGGAATGTTTCGATAACCAATTTAATTTTTACACAATTTATTTTATTTTGATACATATTTAATTTCATGGGTTGGTTATTCGTAAAGAGTTTGTGTTAAATTACAGACAAATAAGCAAGAAATAAAACAAATTTTAGTTTTGTAATATACAGACTTGCAATAAGAAGATAGACATCCAGTTTATTACTGAAATACTTTTATTTGTAAAATTAAAGAATTAAATACATTTTGAACAATGAAAGTACATTATTAATATTTTGTGGACTTTCCTTTAGCGCCGAGTCATAGATTTAATAAGTTCTGAGATTAAAGCTTTTGGTATTTCCGACCATGTTTGGTGTATAACATTCAGTAATTTTGATTGTGTTCCTGTTTTTTGTTTTTTTAACTCTTTTTTCAGTAAAGTCTTCTCTAGTATTCCACCAACATGTTCTACTGGGTTTATATTAGGGGACTCACTCTGACAAGGAAGTCTGATGCCGTTTTGATGCTACATTTTTGTCCTTTTTGTAGTGCCACGAGAAGCTGACCATTTGGAAACGGTGCCACAAATCCCTCTTTAAGAATAGAACTGTATTTTTTTATAGTTTATATTGCCAACACAATCCAATTTCTAATTGATTCCCATACCATAACAAAAAAGCCACCTTGTTTCAACATCGGTTGTGTCCTGTTTATGTTGAGGTCCTGAATGTGTAAACTCTAAAACCTATACCCGACTACTTTTTGAAAATTGAGCAAACCTTGATTCATCAGAAAAAAAATTATGCATTGCGAAAATACAAGAGGTTAGTCGATCATTTCTTCAGTCTATTCATTCCTCTTCTTAAAATTGGTCATACTAAAATGAGGATTCCTCCTGCCTTTATCTCTATAATACCTATGAGTGCTGAGGCCAATTACTGCTTTTATTTTCCTAATTTGGAATATTTCTGCCACTTCCGAAGCTTTTAACGGAGGGTTGCTCTCAATGGTTCTTCAAACAGTACAAAGACATCCTTCAGAACGACCAGGACTACAAAATCTACTCGGTTGGTTTTACCCTTTCCTTTAAATTGAACTATAATTCTTTTAATGGAAGAAAAGGGTATTACAAGTCTCTCAGAAATTTGTCTTTGGAACACCACCATAAAATTTCCTTAAAATTTTACTCTGGTCATGTTTAATAATTCCAATATTACTCTCCAAAAAGATGGACAGTGTATCCTAAAACTGTGGGTATCTATTGACTTTTTTCATGAAAATTTACTGATAGACTAGCTAATAAAGTTAAGTCAAACACTAAAAAAGTAAGGAGGGCAACATGAGATAATAAAATAAAATAGCGTAAGAAATTAACAAATTTACTGGTCACAGAAAGAGTCAAAGACTTTGGCGTTTAGTAACCAAAGAATTCCAAAGATTTATAAACAGACTGGATGACCAATGTTGGCACGTAAATAAAGAATGATAAGAATATGAAGGGTAAAAATGAACAAATAAAAGAGTACACGGATCAAGTAAACACAATCATTATCGACTGAAAAGGGAGAGAGATCGTATTTACTGATTGAAAGGGAGGGAAGTAGTCTTCCGTAGGCACTGAAAGTGTTGGGTTAGGTTAGGTTAGGTAAATTATTCCAATTTACAATTAAACGGATGAGAGTATGGAAGAGTTTTTAAACTCTTGCCGACATGAATTTGTGGTTTTATAGAGATAAATACCTCACTAATCAGTTTTGCCGAACAAATAATAGTCAATTATTATCCTAATTAAAGTCTTTCATCATCTTTTATTTGAATTTAATCAATTTAAATGCAATTTTATATATTTAATAAATCTTTTCTATCAAATTCGATTAGATTATCAAACAAATCTTTTCTATCAAATTCATTTTGAAATAAATCATTTCTAGCAAATTTAAATAAAACTTTTCTAGCAAATTTAAATAAATGTTTTCTAGAAAATTAATTTTTCAAATAAATTTATCCTAGCAAATTAAATTTTCCCAAAAAAAAATTCTAACAAATTTAAATAATTCTTTTCTATTAAATTCAATTTTCAAATATTTTTTTCTATCACATTCAAATAAAATCTTTCTATCAAATTCAAATAAATCTTTTATATCACATTAAAATAGTTTTTTCCAAGCTAAATTAAATTTTCAAATAAATCTTTTTTAGCAATTTCAATTTTAAATACATCCCTTTTATAAAATTTGAATAAATCATTTCTAGTAATTCAAATTAAAAAAAAATTCATATCAAATTTAAATCAAACTTTTCTAACAAATTCAATTTTCAAATAAATCTTTTCTATTAAATTCAATCTTCAAATAAATCTCTTGTAGAAAATTTAATTTAAAATAAAAATCTTTTCTAGCAAGTCTGATTCTCAAATAAATCTTTTTTAATAAATTCCAATAAATCATTTGTATCAACTTCAATTTTCGAATAAATTTGTTCTAGCAAATTCAACTAAATCTATTTAATCAAATTCAATTTTAAGATAAATCATTTATAGCAAAAGAAATTTTCAAAGATTTTTTGCAATAAATTTTTATTTTAAATAATTTCAAATAGTTTCATTATTAAATAAATCTTTTCAATCAAATACAAAAAATATTTTCTAGCAACTTAAATTTTCAAATAAAACATTTCTTTCTATCAACTTGAATTTTCAAATATATATTTTCTATCATATTCAATTTCCAAATAAATTTTTCTACCAAATTAAAATTTCAAATAAATCTTTTCTATTAAATAAAGAAAATATTTTCTATCAAATTCGATTTTCAAATAAATGTTTTCTATTATATTCAATGTTCCCCTAAATCTTTTCTATCAATTTCAATTTTAAAAATCAATTTTTCTATCAAATTCAATAAAATATTTAATATCAAATTCCAATAAATCTTTTCGAGCAAACTCAATTTTCAAATAAATCTTTTATATCAAATTCAATTTTCAAAAAATAATTTCAAGCATATTCAAGTAATTTTTTCTAGCAATTCATTTTTCATATTTTTTTCATTTTCTATTAATTAAGAAAAATATTTACCTACAAATTCAATTTTATAATTAAATTTTTTTCGCAAATTCAAATAATTCTTTTCTAGCAATTTAAATTTTCGAATAACTTTTTTTAGCAAATACAATTTTTAAATTTATCTTTCTTTATCAAAAAACTATTCAAATAAATATTTTCTAACAAATTCAATTTCAAGTAATTTTTTATAGCAATTTCAATTTTTAAATTATTCTTTTCTAGCAAATTGAATATTCAAATAAATCTTTTCTATAAAATTTAAATAAATCTTTCCTTGCAGATTCAATTTTAAATATATCTATTATATCATTCAAATAAATCTCTTACAGTAAATTTAATTTACATAGAAATCTTGCTTATCTAAAAACTTTTAGCAAATTAAATTTTCAAATAAATCTGGTCTTTTGGGGCAAAATATATTTAAAAAATATTTTTTAGCAAGGTCAACTAAATCTCATCTAAAAACTCAAAATAGACATTCCCTAGCAAATTCAATTTTCAAATAAATCTTTTCTTTCAAATTCTTTTTTCAAATAAAAATATCTATCAAATTCAAGTACATCTTTTCTATTAAAGACAAATAAATCATTTCTATCAAATTCAAATTTTAAATAGAACTTATCTTTAAAAATCCACACAGAATTAAATCTTTTAATCAAATTTGATTTTGAAAAAAATCCTTTTTATCATATTCATTTTTCAATAAAACTTTTCTAGCAAATTCAATTAAATGTTTTTCATCAAATAAACAAATTCTTTGCTATCAATTTCAATTTTCAAATTAATCTTTACTCAAAATTAAATTTTCAAAAAATATTTTATATCAAATTAAATTTTCAAATAAATCTTTTTATTAAATTAAATTGCAATAAAACTTGTTTATATAATTCATATTTCAAGTGAATCTTTTCTAGCAAATTTAAATAAATTAAATTTAATTCCCAAAGAATTCTTTTCTATCAATAAAAACATTTCTAGCAAATTTAAATTATAAATAAATCTTTTTAATCAAATTAAATAGCACTTTTCTAGCGATTTCATTTATCAATTAAATATTTATATCCAATTTAATTTGCAAATAAATCTTTTCTATCAAATTTAATTTACAAATAAATATTTTCTAAGAAATTCTATTTCCAAATTAATCTTTTTGATCAAATTCAAATTATCTTTTCTAGCACATTAAATTTTCAAATAAAAATTTTCTATTGAATTCAAATAAATCTTTTTATAAAATTTAATTTTCAAATATTATTTTTCCTATCAAATTCAATTTTAAATAAATCTTTTATCATATTCAATTTTAAAGCAAGTTTTTTTTTCTAGCAAATTAAATAAATCTTTTTTATCAAATTCAATTTCCAAATAAATCTTTTCTATCAAATTCAATATTCAAATGATATTTTCTATCAAATCCACTTTTCATGAAATAATTACAGTGTTTAGAGCAAAAATTAGAGGGAATAGACAAAAACAATTAACACCAGTGTAAAGAGGGTTAAAATATTAATTTTTCTGCGATTTTGATTCCTTGCATTTTTTTACCCGAAATAAATCATGATGCATCTGAGAAATTTTGGGAATTATACCCTTTCCAATAATTCCTGTCCAAGCTGCAAATTGAAATAACACTGTTAAATCAAGGTTGTCTATTTTGTTATTTTCCTTTCAAAATCGAAATTATGCTGACATAAAAAAAAATAGTTTATATTTCCAAAATATAAAACAAATCTCTACTTTGTGTGACATGGGAAAAATTTTAGTTCAGGATTTCAAAATATAAAACAAAAACCTGCTTCATGTGAAATGATGAATATTTAGTTTCATATTTTCTAAAAATAAACAAAAATATGATAATGTGATATAACGAAAATTTCATTTTATGCTTTCATATTATAAAAAAACCCAGCTTTATGATAGATAGTGAAAATTTGGTTTTATGCTTTCAAATTATAAAAAAAAACCTGCTTTATGATAGGAAAAATTTAGTTTTATGCTCTCAAAATATAAAAAACCCTGCTTTATGATAGATAGTGGAAATTTGGTTTTATGCTTTCAAATTATAAAAAAAAACCCTGCTTTATGATAGATAGTGAAAAATTTCATTTTATGCTTTCAAAATATAAAACAAAAACCCTGTTTCATGTGAATCATGGTTTATGTCATGGATTTTGAAAGAAAAAGAAAAAATAGACAAAGCATTATGTTGAGGGTTTAGTGAGTAGGTAATCCCAGTCCCACTTCCTGGACATATATTTTATTACCGCACCGAGATGAAGCGGAGGTGAAGCGCATCCAATACACCTACCTTAGCCACTTCTGGTGAATAAAAATAACCCCGGTGTGTACCTCTTGATCAAAAGTAAGATGATGATCCCCCTGAGTGTGTCCCCACTCAGTAAAAGCCAACCATGGGTGAATTGGTGTAATATTGAGATTTAAGTCGAGTGGATTGCTTTTCAATTGCCAAAGGATCGTCCAAATTAGTTAAACACAGATACAAAAATAATCTTTAATGTACATGAATTTGAAATAAGCAACAGCGTATATAAATAGAATTAATCTTGCACTGAATAAATAAGTCTACAAAATGTCGTAGGGATTACTTGAAAATTACTCACTGGGATGCTTGCGTCTTAATGACACCCGACAGAACGAATGGAATATTATTATTGAGTTAAACACCGAATTAAGCACTTCTAATATTCGAGGTTATGTGCTCGGGATGAGAATTCTAGTTCACAAATAAACTGGTGAAGTTAGGGGAGGGGATAATTCAATTAACGATACCTTTTGAGTTCGTAAGTATTTTTGAAGGGGACAGTGAAGATCTTCTTCTGGTGACGATGATCGCACCTAGTCCGGCCGTCCGAGGTTACCGAATGAGAGGGTAATCCTAGACCGGTGATATGCTGATCCTATGCCGGATTACGAAGGTGAGCCAAATGGTGACTCAAATTGGATTTCTTCCTCGAAGTACCTGTCCAATTATTCGGCTCCTGGAGTGGGTAGCTAACACCGATTACCTAGCTACGTCTAGAGTAATCGGCAGAGTGAGGTCATGTGTAACCTCAGACTCTGAAGGGAGAAGCCTGCGAGAAGTTTGTCACCTACAAGTACCGTGACGGCAACAACCAATTCCCCGAGAAGTTCCTTTCTTGCAGCGGGCGAACGGTTTCCTTTGTGGATCGGGCTCCACACAAACTTGACGTAGGTCCAAGATCTTCTGCCTGACTCCAGGTTGAAGTTTTCCTTTTATTTCCCTCGCGAGCAGAAATCGAGAGAGAGAATCGAATTCTCGTAAAAATCCGTATCGTCACGCGAAAGACCTTTTTTCATCTTTGGGCAGAAAGTATGTCTTTCACGCCTTCGAGCCATCTCGGAGTTTACGGTGGTGCGAAAAAGGGCGACAGAGAATTCAAGGAGAGAGGTGCATTTAGAGATACGAGAGGGCACGCAGCTTGAGTCGGAGTATTTCTGCGTACACTTATGTACGCGGTATTTAGACTTCTACACATTGCTTTAAGAGTATTGTCTCAATTTGCAGCTTGGACAGGAATTAAGGACTGGGTATAATTCTATAAATTTCTCAGATGTATCATGTTTTATTTGGGGTAAAAAAAATGTAAGGAATCAAAATCACAGTAAAAAATATATAATAGATTTTACACATATTTTAACCTTTCAACTAGTCTACTTAGTTTTCGCTCTAAATAAAGTAATCATTTCCTGGCAGCCTGTATATGTATTTTATTCTGTTAAATAGAATATGACCAAATAGAGGAGTATTAATTCTTAAAGAAGATCGAAGTAGTATTATGGAGAAAATGTGTCCTACAAACATGCTCAAGAAGGCTTATAATAGGCTCTGTGAGAGTATTAAGGTTTCATCCAGTAGGCGATGTCATGTTTAGCCATTTTTATTATGTTTGCTCGGATAAAGTAAAGAGCCTCCTCATCAAAACGTAAAAAGAATCACTAATTTAAAAGAAAAGATTTATTTGAAAATCGAATTTGATAGAAAAGATTTATTTGAAATTTAAATTTGATTAAAGATTTATGTGAATTTGATAGAAAAGATTAATTTGAAAATTGAATTTGAGAGAAAATATTCATTTGAAAATTCTATTTGATAGAAAATATTTATTTGAAAATTGAATTTGATAGAAAAAATGTATTTAAAAATTAAATTTTCTAGAAAAGATTTATTTGAATTTAATAGAAAAAATTATTTGAAAATTGAATTTGCTAGAAAATATTTATTTGAAAATTGAATTTGCAAGAAAAGATTTATTTTATGCTTTGAAAATATAAAACAAAAACTCTGATAGATGGTGAAAACTTTAGTTTATGCTTTGAAAATATAAAATTAAACCTGCTTCATGTGACAAGATGAAAATTTTAATTCTTGCTTTCAAAATATAAAACAAAAACCCTGCCTTATGTGCCATGGTGGAAATTTGGTTTTATATTTTCAAAATAGAAAACAAAAACCCTGCTTCATGTGGAATCGTGAAAAACACTTCTGTTAGTATCGACCACTCCCGCTGTAAAGGGTAGTAGTCCTTACTGGTTAATAAAGGATTTAGGGTATGTACAAACTCTGATTGATAGACTCCTATGTACCACAATGTTTCTTCCTTAGCAAAAAGTGTTATTTTCCAAATCCCTTAATTGCAAAACAATATAAAATAGCCATTTTTGTATTAAGCTTTGCTTTTGTGGCTTGTATGATGAAATATTTACTAAAAATAGCAAATTCCTAGGTCTGATAACAAAAACACAAAAATTTATACAATTTTTATTGAAACTTCCACAACAAATATATAAAAAATGTTTTCATCATGTTTTCATTGTATACTCCTCGGTATCCATGTTCAAAGTTCAGTAAATCTTGATGTAAGCGCTCCCTTTGCTCTTCTGAGTATGATCCCATATTTTCTTTCAACTTATCAAGCTGAGTATCAAGGATGTGCACCTTCATGTACATCCTGCAGCCCATTTGGCCATAATTTTCCACTAAATTCTCGACCAGTTCCACATAAGTGTCAGCCTTGTGGTTGCTCCAAAGGCCCTGACACACTAAAACAAAACTCTTCCAGGCTTCTTTTTCCTTTTTAGTAAACTTTTCAAGGAATTCCTAAACTATGATTTTCCTGATTTGTGGTAGAACAAAGTCACCCCCCTTCTGACCTTTGCCTCAGAGAGTTTGAAAAGAAATTTTGAAGGTACTTGAAGGCTACTGACTCTTTGTTAAGAGCTCTAACAAACTGCTTCGTGATATCTAATTTTAAAGGTAATGGAGGGAACAACACCTTTTGAGGGTCTATCAATTGCTCATGCTTGGTATATGCCTCCCAACATAGAACTTTGCTTTGTGGCCAATGCTTCTTGTGGTAATGTGCTGTTGTATCCCTACTGTCCCAAAGACATTGAGGACACAAAAACATTGTAAAACCTTCCCGGAGACGCATCAAAAATGGTACCATTGTGAAGTCTCCAATCACTTCTCAGCCATCCTCCTTATAATTCAAAGGTTTTGCAGGAACTTGACACTCTTTTAGTCCCCCTTCAGAGATACTGAATGAGCAAGTGAAGGGGATGGATACTTATTCCAATTATGAAGAAGTAGAGATTCAATGCTTCTCGACGAGCTGTCAATGAAGAGTCTCTCCTTATCTGAATTAGATTTAATTCCAATTGCATCAAATAGAACAGATAGATCATTGCAGTAGCATAGCCCAGATTGATAGGTAAAGACTCTTGAGAAATGTTTGTGGCGTTTCCTTTGGCTTGTCACTTGCACATTTTCATCCAGTAAATTCATCTCTTTGAGCATGAAAATGAAAAGCTCAGCATTTAACTTTGACAAGCCAAGATCTCTGACAAAGCCATTAAGTTTTCATTGGTTTGTATAGTCTGGATTCCTCTCAACAGCCACACCTCTGACACTGTAGTCTACATCTTTACTGATCTTCTCAGATTCTGAATTGTTGCTTTTTTCTGAGAGCAATTTATTCCTTTCTGGAGGGGTAGGTACAGGAAGATCAACATTGTGTGGTACTAGTGCAATAGAGAATGGAAGATCGTGAAAGGAAATAGAAAGTTTATTTTTGCCACTTCAACTTTTCAAAGGCTCCACCATGCAAAAGTAGCAGTTGCTTGCTTGAGTGGTCAGTGGGTTCATGCTAAATCCTGGGAATAGCAAGATTCACGGTTCTTCTTTCCTCTTTATACCATCCTGTAGAAGTAAAGAAAATATACTTTATTACTTTTTGGCCTGCAAACAAATATAATAGCTTAAATACTTGTGGCATTTAAAATTTCTTGCAGTGTTCACAAGCAAAATGAGGTGTACAGGGTTTGTCTTAGTCGCCAGTTGACATGCCAAAGTATGTTTTGTAAGCTTCACACCTTCTCATAGATGCTGCCACACTGTTCCTTTTTGCTGTTGTCTCGATGAACTGTCCGCAGATATAACAGAATTCATCTGGAGAATGATTGCAGGCTATTGATACCATTTCTCTTCTGGTGTGTTCACTTTGGTAGCCTAAGCTGAAATAATAGCAGATCTCTCAATCCCTGTTATATATTTATGAATAATAGTCCAGAAAGTTTTACAAGTTTCCATGAGTATGTTCTGGGAAATTCTGGAACATTCTTGAAACTTCATAAAATTCTACTAAATTCTAGAAATTTCTCATTAAATCTAGAATGTTTTGGAAGGTTTCCTTAAAACAAATATTATTCTACAACATTTCTATGTTTTTTTTTAAAATAAGATTTACAATTTTCTACCATACTTTGAAAAAATAAAGCCTACAGCCTTTTATATATTATCTGCCTTTTTCCTAAATTAATAATACCCTAGTATTATTTTCCAAATGGGCAAATTTAAAAAAAACAAACAGTGCCAAACCTTCAAAGCAAAGTTTGGGGATCAAAGTAGATATTTTTCATTTACTTTAGCTACTAATAACTTGGAAATAATAATTTTAACCTAAGAATAAGAAAAAAGTTAACTTTTGTTACATAGTGTAATTATTATAATATTTAAATTATTGCAAGTTTAATAAAAGGTCAACATTTAAAAAATAATAAGAAAAAAATTACATTCCTTCGCTGAATCCCAAATCATGTTCTGGTCCTGTTCCTCTAGGAGGTTAGTTTCATTCCTTGGTTCTTTGCTACTCCACCAAAAGGGTAAAATAATTACAATTGTGAGTTAAATGAATGATGTTGTCTGATTATAATCTCTTTCTTAATCTTTTGTTGTATAAATAAATGCTTGAATCTTTAAAATTCAAGAAATGGTTCTTTCCAAAGCAAAGCGTGCAACCATTGTTGTTCTGCACCAAAGTGGCCTGAAATGCAACGAGATAGTTGCTCAGGGTATTGAATCAAAAACCACCATCTTTAGGATCATTAATGATTTTAAAAGACTGGTTACACTCCTGTGAAGAGGTCTTCTAGAGTCCCAAGAGCTTCAAATGAACACCAAAATTACCTCGTGATAAGGTCCCGACTCAATGAATGTGTTTCCTCCATTGCCAAGATTTCTCAGGATTGGAAAGAGGCAGATGCAAACGCTTCAGCAGGCACAGTGAGGCGGAGACTTGCCTACAAATTTTTAAATCGAGAAGGACTACGAAGAAGCAACATCTCCACTTTAAAGAATAGACTGTTGAAAACTGGAGCAGCGATATTCTTTGATGAAGCTTCCTTCCGCTTGTTTAGAGTTTTTGGAATATTTCTCGTTAGAAGAAGAAAAGGGGAGCGATTTCACTTGTCCAGTGCCGTGTACACGGTAAAGCACCCGGACAATCTCCATATCTGAGACTGCTTCTCATCTCAGGGAACTGAAGCAGTTAACAATTTTGCACACGAACACTCCCATGCTCTTAAAATTGTACCAACACGGGCTTCGTCAGCACCTTTTCAAATTTGGGGATGAAAACTGTACTTTTCTGCATGGTAGAACATCTTAAAACAATACAAAGGCAATAACAAAGTTCTTGGCTGAAAATAACATTGAACTTTTGAGACCTTGGTCAGGAAATTCGCCAGGTTTGAATCCAATAGAGAATTTATGGTCGATAATCAAACTAGCGGTTGATAAACAGAAGCCATCCAATTGTGAGCAGTTGCGGCTCTTATTGACCAAAAATAAGCACAAAGAGTCAAGATATCCTCACAAATTTGGTCTCTAGCATGCCACAACGAATTGAAGCCGTCCTAAGAACAAGAGACATCATTGTAAATTTTGACTACGCGCATCAATTGATGGTATTTATTAATGAATTAGGTTTGCTCGTTTTTGACACTGCTATGAAAATTTGTAAATAAGAGGAGCTCACCCAACCCCACCAGAGAGGACACAAGATCGAAAGAACACTCCTTCCGATACCACGCTTATCCCTATCGTATTTCAACAGCACAATACTAAACACTGATTGTAGAACCTTAAACAGAAAAATGATACCTAGACAGGTGAAAATACGTAAATAATAGTAGATACACGAGAGAAGGCAATAAAGACGAAAGAGAGAAGCGGAAAATTAATTGCTCGAAAATATTTTTCTAACACCTGTTTCATTCGACATGGCGAAAATTTATTTTATGCTTTTAAAATAATAATAAAATGGTTCATGTGATAAGAGGAAAATTTAAGTGAATGCTTTCAAAATATACCGCCCCATCCCCTGCTGAAACTTAACTCACAAAACACTCAAATTTCAAGAGAAACGGAACTTTTCAAGTGTAACAACTCTGCAGGTTGACTAGTTAACATCAATGCAACTCAATAAGGGCTAATCCAACCACATGAATTACATGAGGATAAGTATTTAACACATACAACTACATTAGAAAATCAACGGACACGAAACATTTTATTTTTCTTAAGTGGATTGGTGTGTGTAGATCACGAATGTAACCTTCAATTTTCATCGCCCAGTATTTCTCTCTACGGAAGACACTTTTTTTCATTAATTCTTTTTGGTAATGTTTTCATTCCTTCATTTTGCTATTTACTTTATACAAATATTTTTTAAAACTTTTATTTTAATTTGACTTTTTGATTACGTAGAAGTGGAGTTAATCTAATATTTTGCTTGTCCAATTATTATTGCTTGCATCTTTTGTGCAATTAGTTCTTTGATTGGGCATGAATTAGAAATTTCCTATTTAATTGCACTTCCTGGAATCATTATGCCTGGATCTTTTAAAAATTGTCCCAGTAATTTTTGTTATATCGGGTGTCTCAAAATAAAAAGTGTTTTTATTTTATAATTAACCATATCTCAGTAACCCTTGGCCCTATAGAGAAGTTAATTTAACATAATTTAATTGTGGGCCATTAAATGATTGATTGGATCACCGTCCTAATAAGACTCTAATAGTAGTCTCCCTTTTTTAACACACACACTGTTGTATCTCATTATTTTTAATTAGCTGCAATGATTGTTATATTTTCGCCTTTAATTCAGGTGCGAGAGATTTTTCGCGTTGTTCAGGAACAACGTCAACAGACCTAAGTCGCGTGAACTAAATTATTTAATTAGTTTTGAAAAATAACGATATAATTAACAAATATATTATCAATTAACAAACACATCTGACCTTACGACATTCAAAACAGCCAAAAACTCAATGGAAAGTAAAAGAGTTGCCATCCGACCGACCGACCTACGGCCCGCCATAATAACTTATAGAATCGCGTCCACGCGACTAAAACCTGTTTTTCAGCGACTCCCAAATCGAATAACTCAATGGGTCTCGGGCAGGTATTATTAAAGTAGTGCCCCAATACCCCCAGGGGGTATCGAACCCGGATCTTCTTTGAGTATCCAAAAAGGCATCCTGGGCTGGATGCGCCATAGAATTAAAGCTTTGGTTGCTTCGGAAAAAGAGGAGCACAATGCCCATGCTGCTCACGGCCAAAAGAAATAATGCTGGATGAGCACAAATAATGTTGTATAACAATGATGCAATGTGGAAAAGTGTACAATAATATAATGTGTACGGGTTTATTCATTTATGTAATGAAAATAAAGAGAGTCGAGGGAATTCAGCTGTTTGTTCATAACCGGCCTCTTTTTTTCTATTTCTTTGGACAGGAATTTAAAAGTCAAAAGTTGGGAGTAGAATGCTAATATTGGAGAATGGGGTATTGGGTTAACTTAGAATTGAAATTTTGGGAATCGGGTTAACTTGGAATTGAACTTTAGGGTATCGGGTTAACTGGGAATTAAAATTTAAGGTATAGGGATAACATGGAATTGAACGTTGGGGAATCGGGCTAACTGGGAATTGAACTTTGGAGTATCGGGTTAACTGGGAATTGAACTTTGGGGTATCGGGGAAACTTGGAATTAAACTTCGGGGCATCGGGTTAACGTGGAATTGAAATTTGGGGTATCGGGTTTACCTAGCATTGAACTTTGGGGTATCGGGCTAACTGGAAATTGAAATTTAGGGTAGAGGGTTAACTTGGAATTGAACTTTGGAGTATCGGGTTAACTTGGCATTGAACTTTGGGGTATCGGAGAAACTTGTAATTAAACTTCGGGGCATCAGGTTAAAGTGAAATTGAAATTTGGGGTATCGGGTTTACCTGGCATTGAACTTTGGGGTATCGGGTTAAGTTACAATTGAACTTTGGGGTATCGGATTAACTTGGAATAGAGCTTTAGGGTATCAGGTTAACTTGGAATTGAACTTTGGGGTATCGAGTTAATTTGTAGTTGAACTTTGGGGTAGTGGGTTGACTTGGAATTGAACTTTGGGGTATCGGTTTAAAGTGGAATTGAAATTTGGGGTAACGGGTTAACCTGGCATTGAACTTTGGCGTATCGGGCTAACTTGGGATTGAACTTTGGGATATAAGGTTAGCTTGGAATTAAACTTTGGGGGTCGGTTTAAACTAGCATTGAACTTTGTAGTATCAGGTTAACTTGGATTGAACTTTGGGTTATCGGATTGACTTGGAATTGAACTTTGGGGTAAAGAGTTACATTGGAATTGAACTTAAGGGTATTGGGTTAACTGGGAATTGAACTTTGGGGTAAAGGGTTAAATTGGAATTGAACTTTGGAGTATCGGGTTAACTTGGAATTGAACTTTAGGTATCGGGTTAACTTGGAATTGAATTTGGGGTAACGAGTTTACTTGGAATTGAAATTTGGGGTATCATATTAACATGGAATTGAACTTTGGGATATATGGTTAATTTGGAATTGAACTTTGGGGTATGGGGTTAACTTGGAATTGAACTTTGGGGTATCAGCTTAACTTAGAATTGAACTTTGGGGTATCGGGTTAAATTTGAATTGAACTTTGGGGTATCGGGTCAACTTAGAATTGAACTTTCTGATATCGGGTTAACGTGGAATTGAAATTGAGGTAGAAGGTTAACTTGGAATTGAACTTTGGGGTATCGGGGTAAATTGGAATTGAACTGTGAGGCATTGGGTAAAGTTGGAATTGAACTTTGGGATATCGGGTTAACTTGGAATTGAACTTTAGGGTATCAGGTTAACTGGGAATTAAAATTTATGGTATAGGGATAGCATGGAATTGAACGTTAGGGTATCGGGCTAACTGGGAATTGAAATTTGGGGTATCGGGTTTACCTGGCATTGAACTTTGGGGTATCGGGCTAACTGGAAATTGAAATTTAGGGTAGAGGGTTAACTTGGAATTGAACTTTGGAGTATCGGGTTAACTTGGAATCGAACTTTGGGGTATCGGAGAAACTTGTAATTAAACTTCGGGGCATCGGGTTAACGTGAAATTGAAATGTGGGGTATCGGGATTACCTGGCATTGAACTTTAGGGAATCAGGTTAAGTTACAATTGAACTTTGGGGTATCGGATTAACTTAAAATAGAGCTTTAGGGTATCAGGTTAACTTGGAATTGAACTTTGGGGTATCGAGTTAATTTGTAGTTGAACTTTGGGGTAGCGGGTTAACTTGGAATTGAACTTTGGGGTATCGGTTTAAAGTCGAATTGAACTTCCGGGTAACGGGTTAACCTGGCATCGAACTTTGGCGTATCGTGCTAACTTGGGATTGAACTTTGGGATATAAGGTTAACTTAAAATTGAACTTTGGGGGTCGGTTTAAACTAGCATTGAACTTTGTAGTATCAGGTTAACTTGGATTGAACTTTGGGGTATCGGGTTAACTTGGAATTGAACTTTGGGGTAAAGAGTTACATTAGAATTGAACTTAAGGGTATTGGGTTAACTGGGAATTGAACTTTAGGGTGAAGGGTTAAATTGGAATTGAACTTTGAAGTATCGGGTTAACTTGGAATTGAATTTGGGGTAACGAGTTTACTTGGAATTGAAATTTGGGGTATCATATTAACATGGAATTGAACTTTGGGATATATGGCTAATTTGGAATTGAACTTTGGGGTATGGGGTTAACTTGGAATTGACTTTTGGGGTATCAGCTTAACTTAGAATTGAACTTTGGGGTATCGGCTTAAATTTGAATTGAACTTTGGGGTATCGAGTTAACTTAGAATTGAACTTTCTGATATCGGGTTAACGTGGAATTGAAATTGAGGTAACAGGTTAACTTGGAATTGAGATTTAGATTGGAATTGAACTTCTTGGGTATCGGGGTAAATTGGAATTGAACTGTGAGGCTTTGGGTAAAGTTGGAATTGAACTTTGGGATATCGGGTTAACTTGGAATTGAACTTTAGGGTATCGGGTTAACTTGGAATTAAAATTTAAGGTATAGGGATAACATGGAATTGAACGTTGGAGTATCGGGCTAAATGGGAATTGAAATTTGGGGTATCGGGTAAACTTGGAATTGAACTTTGGAGTATCGAGTTAACTGGAAATCCAACTTTGGGGTATCGGGGAAACTTGTAATTAAACTTAGGGGCATCGGGTTAACGTGGAATTAAAATTTGGGGTATCGGGTTCACCTGGCATTGAATTTTGGGGGAGCGGGTTAAGTTACAATTGAACTTTGGGGTATCGGATTAACTTGGAATAGAGATTTGGGGTATCAGGTTAACTTAGAATTGAACTTTGGGGTATCGAGTTAATTTGTAGTTGAACTTTGGGGTAGCGGGTTAACTTGGAATTGAACTTTACGGTATAATGTTAACTTGGAATTGAACTTTTGGGATCGGGTTAAACTAGCATTGAACTTTGTAGTATCAGGTTAACTTGGATTGAACTTTGGGGTATCGGGTTAACTTGGAATTGAACTTTGGGATTAAAGAGTTTCATTGGAATTGAACTTAAGGGTATGGGTTAACTGGGAATTGAATTTTGGGGTAAAGGGTTAAATTAGAATTGAACTTTGAAGTATCAGGTTAACTTGGAATTGAAATTTAGGTATCAGGTTAACTTGGAATTGAATTTAGGGGAAGGAGTTTACTTGCAATTGAAATTTGGGGTATCATATTAACATGGAATTGAACTTTAGGATATATGGTTAATTTGGGAGTGAACTCTGAGGTATCAAGTTAACTTGGAATTGAACTCCAGGGTATCGGGTAACTTGGAATTGAAATTTGTGTTATCCGGTTAACTTGGAATTAAACTTTGACGTATCAGATAACTTAGGCATCGGGTTAACTTGATATTGAACATTGGGGTATCAGGTTAACCTGGAATTGAACTTTGGTGTATCGGGTTAACTTGTAATTGAACTTTGGGGTATCGGGCTAACTGGGAATTTTAATTTGGGGTAGAGGGTTAACTTGGTATTGAACTTTAGGGTATCGGGTTAATTTGGAATCGAACTTTAGGTTATCGGAGTAACTTGGAATTAAACTTCGGGGAATTGGTTTAAAATGGAATTGAACTTTAGGGTATCGGGTTTACCTGGCATTGAAATTTGGGGTATCGGGATAACTTGAAATTAAATTTTGTGGTATCAGGTTAACTTGGAATTGAGGATTGGGGTATCAGGTTAACTTGGAATTGAACTTTGGGGTATCGTGTTAACTTGTAATTGAACTTTGGGGTTAAAGGGTTAACTTGGAATTGAGCTTTGGGGTATCGGGTAACTTGGAATTAAACTTTGGGTATCGGGTTAAACTAGCATTGAACTTTGGAATATCAAGTTAACTTGGATTAAACTTGGGGGTATTGGGTTAACTGGGAAATTAACTTTGTGGTAAAGAATTCCATTGGAATTGAACGTAAGGGTACCGGGTTAACTGGAAATTGTACTTTGGCGTAAAGGGTTAACTTGGAATTGAACTTTGAGATATCGGGTTAACTCTGAATTGAACTTAAGGGTATCGGGTTAACCTGGAATTGAATTTTGGTTAAGGGATTAACTTAGAATTGAACTTTGGGGTATCATGTTAACTTGGAATTGAAATTTGTAGTATCTTCTTAACTTGGAATTGAACTTTGGGGTATTGGCTTAACTTGGAATTTAACTTTGGGGTATGGGGTTAACTTGGAATTGAACTTTGGGGTATCAAGCTAACTGGGAATTGAAATTTGTGGTACCGGGTTAATTTGGAATTGAACTTTGGGGCATCGGTTAACTTGGAATCGAACTTTGGGGTATCGGGGTTACTTTGAATTGAACTTTGGGGTAACACGTTAACCTGGCATTGAACTTTGGGTTAATGGGTAACTGGGGATTGAAATTTGGGGCATCGGGTTTACGTGGAATTGAACTTTAGGGCATTGGGTTAACTTTGGAATTGAACTTTGGGGTAACAGGTTAACCTGGCTTTGAACTTTAGCGTATTAGAGTAACCTGGGATTGAACTTTGGGGTATAGGGTAAATTTGGAATTGAACTTTGGGATATCAGACTAACTTGGAATTGAACTTTGGGATATCAGGTTAACTTGAAATTCACCCGAGGGGGATTGTGTTAATTTAGAATTGAACTTTGTGCTATCGTGTTAAAATGGAATTGAAATTTAGGGTATCAGGTTAGCATGAAATTCAACTTTGGGGTATCGGGTTAACTTGGAATTGAACTTACAGTTATCGGGTTGTCTTAGAATTGAACTTTGGGGTATCGGGATAACTCTAAATTGTACTTTGGGGTATCGGATTAATTTCGAATTGAACATTGTGATAGCGGGTTAACCTCGAATTGAACTTTGTGGTATCGGTTTAACTTGAAATTCAACTTTAGCCTATCGGACTAACTTAGAATCGAACTTTGAGGTATCGAGTTAACTTGAAATTGAACAATAGGGTATCGGATTAACATGGATTTGAACTTTCTGGTATCCGGTTAACTTGGAATTGAACTTTAGGGAATGAGGTTAGGTGGAATTGAAATTTACGGTATCGGGTTGACATTGAATTGAACTTTGGGGTATCGGCTTAACTTTGAATTGAACTTTGGTGTATCTGATAACTTGGATTGGATCTTTGAGGCATCGTGTTAACTTGAAATTGAACTTTAGGGTATCAGGTTAAATTGGAATTGAACTTTGATGTATCGGATTAGCTTGGAATTAATTTTGAGGTATCGCGTTAACTTGGAATTGAACTTGGGTGTATCGGGTTGAATGAAATTGAACTTTAGGGCATCGGGTTAAATTGTAATTGAACTTGTGCGTATCAGATTAGGTTGGAATTATATTTTTGATATCAGGTTAACTTGGAATTGAACTTTGGGGTATCGCGTTATCTTGGAAGCGAACTTTGGTGTATTGGGTTAACTTAGAATTGAAATTTGGGGTATCGGGTTAACTTGGAATAGAACTATGGGATATCAGGTTAAGCTTGGATTGGACTTTGGGCTATCGGGTTAACTTGGGATTGAACGTTAGGGTGTCGAGTTTACTTGGAATTGAACTTTGGGTTATCGAGCTAACTTAGAATTGAACTTTGGGCTAACAGCTTAACTTTGAATTTAACTTTAGGTAATCAGGTTAACTTGGAATTGAACTTTGAGGTATCGGTTTAACTTTGAATTGAACTTTAGGGTGTGGGGTTAATTTGTAATTAAACTTCGGGGTGTCGGGGTAACTTGGAGATGAACTTAAGGTAATCAGGTTAAACTGCAATTGAACTTAGGTTTATTGGGTTAACTTGGGATTCAGCGTTGGGGTATTGGGTTAACTTGGAATTGAACATTGGGCAATCGGGCTAACCTGGAATTCAACTTTGTGTTATCCGGTTAACTTGCTATTAAACATTAGCGTGTCAGATAACTTAGATTCGATCTTTAAGGCATCGGGTTAATTTGAAATATAACTTTGGGGTTAATAGGTTAACCTAGAATTGAACTTTGGTGTATCGGATTAACTTTGAATTCGATTTGAGGTATCGGGTTAACTTGTAATTGAACTTTAGGGTATCGGAGTAACTTGGAATTAAATTTAGGGGCATCGGCTTAACGTGGAATTGAACTTTGGGGTATCGGGTTTCGCTGGCATTTTACATTGGGGTATCGTTTTAACATGAAATTGAACTTTCGGGTTTTGAGGCAACTCGGAATTGAGGTCTAGGGTATCAGGTTAACTTGAAATTGAATTTAGGGTATCGAGTTAACTTGTAAATGAACTTTGGGGTATCGGGTTAGCTTGAAAATGATCTTTGGGGTATCGGGTTAACGTTGAATTGAACTTTGGGGTAACGGGTTAACCTGGCATTGAACTTTGTTGTATCGGGTTAACTTTGGGATTAAACTTTGAGGTATAGGGTTAACTTTGATTTAAACTTGGGGTATCGGGTTAAACTAGCATTGAACTTTGGAATTTTAAGTTAAATTGGATTAAACTTTGGGGTATCAGGTTAACTGGGAAATGAACTTTGGGGTAAGGAATTACATTGGGAGTGAACTTTAGGGTATCGGGTTAACTGGAAATTGTACTTTAGGGTAAAATGTTAACTTGGAATTGATGTTTGGGGTATCGGTTTAACTTGGAATTGAACTTCAGGATATCAGGTTAACTTGGAATTGAATTTGGGGTAACGGATTAAAATGCAATTGAACTTTGTGGTATCAGGCTAACTTTGAATTGAAATTTGGAGTATCTGGTTATTTGGAATTGAACTTTGGTGTATTAGGTTAACTTGGAATTGAACTTTAGGGCATGTGGTTAACTTGGAATTTAACTTTGGGGTATCAGGCTAACTGGGAATTTAAATTTGGGGTATCGGGTTAACTTGGATTTAAACTTTTGAATATCGGATTAACTTGCAAACGAACTTTGGGGTATCGTGGTAACTTGAAATTAAACTTCGGGGCATCGGGTTAACGTGGAATTGAACTTTGGGGTAGCGGGTTAAATTGGAATTAAACTTTGGGGTAACTGGTTAACCTGGCATTCAACTTTGGCGTATTGGATTAACTTGGGATTGAACTTTTGGTATAGGGTAAACTTAGAATTGAACTTTAGGATATCGGACTAACTTGGAATTGAACTTTGGGATAACAGGTTAACTTTTAATTCACCTGGGAGGTATTGGGTTAGTTTAGAATTGAACTTTGTGGTATCGTGTTGAAATGGAATTGAACTTTAAGGTATCGGGTTAACATGAAATTGAACGTTGGGGTATCGGGTTAACTTGCAATCGAACTTGGGTGTACCGGTTTAACTTAGAATTGAAATTTGGGCTATCGGGTTAACTTGAAATTGAACTTTTAGGTATCAGGTTTAGTTGGAATTGAACTTTGGGGTATCTGGTTTAAGTTGGAATTGAACTTTGGGGTATCGGGTTAACTTGGAATTAAACTTTGTTTATCGCTTAACTTGGAATTGATTTGGAATGTAGAGTATACATGGAAATGAACTTTGGTTTATGCTGTTAACTTGTTATTGAATTTGGGGTATCGAGTCAACTTGGAATTGATTTTTCGAGTGTCAGGTTAATTTGGAATTTAACCTTAGGTTATCAGGCTAACTTGGAATTGAACTTTGGTGTATCAAGTTAACTTGAAATTGAACTTTGGGGTATCGATTGAACCCTGATTAGAACTATGGGATGTCAGGTTAATTTGGAATTGAACTTTGCGTTATCGGGTTAACTTGAAATTGTACTTTGGGGTACGAGCTTAACTTTGAATTTAAGTTTAGTTCATCAGGTTAAATTTGAATTCAATTTTGTGGTATCGACTTAACTTGTAATTTAACTTTGGTCTATCGGTTTAACTTGGAATTGAACTGTGGGGTATCAGCTTAAAATGGAATTTAACTTTGGTTATTGTGTTAAGTTGGAATTCAACTTTAGGTTATCAGCGAAACTTGGAATTTTACTTTGGGGTATGGGTTAACTTGGAATTAAAATTTGGGGTATCGAGTTAAGTTAGAATTAAACTTTGCGATATCAGGTTAAATTGTAATTGAACTTGTGGGTATCAGATTAAGTTGGAATTATATTTTTGATATCAGGTTAACTTGTGATTGAACTTTGGGGTATCGCCTTAACTTGGAATCGAACTTGTTGTATCGGGTTATTTAGAATTGAAATTTTGGGTATCGGGTTAACTTGGAATAGAACTATGGGATATCATGTTAAGCTTGGATTGAACTTTGGGCTATCGGGTTAACTTGGAATTGAACTTTAGGGTATCGAGTTTACTTGGAATTCAACTTTCGGTTATCGAGTAAACCTGGAATTGAATTTTGGGGTAACAGTTTAAATTTGAATTTAACTTTAGGTAATCAGGTTAACTTGGAATTGAACTTTGAGGTACCTGTTTAATTTTGAATTGAACTTTAGGGTGTCGGGTTAATTTGTAATTAAACTTCAGGGTGTCGGAGTAAATTGGAGATGAACTTAGGGTAATCGGGGTAACTTGAAATTGAACCTAGGTTTATTGGGTTAACTTGGAATTGAACGTTGGGATATTGGGTTAACTTGGAATTGAACATTGTGGTGTCGTACAACCTGGAATTGAGCTTTGTGTTATCTGGTTAACTTGGAATTAAACTTTGGAGTATCAGATAACTTAGATTCAATCTTTGAGGCATCGGGTTAACTTGAAATTAAACTTTGGGGTAACAGGTTAATTTGAAATTGAAATTTGGTGTATCGGGTTAACTTAAAATTGAACTTTGTGGTATCGAATTTACTTTTAATTGAACTTTGGGGGACCAGGTTAACTTGAAATTGATCTTTGGGGTATTGGGTTAACGTGAAATCGAACTTTGGGGTATCGGGTTTACCTGAAATTCAAATTTTGGTTGTCAGGGTAACCTGGAATTGAACTTTGGGTTATCGAGTTAACATGGAATTGAACTTTGGGTTATCGGGTTAACATGGAACTCACTTTGGTGTATAGGGTTAATTTGGAATTAAACTTTGGGGTATCGGGTTAAATTGGAATTGAACTTCGTCTGTCGAGATAATTTGGAATTGAACTTTGACGTATCGGGTTAACTTGTAATTAAACTTTGAGGTATCGAGTTAACTTTGAATTGAACTTGGGTGTATCGGGTTAAATGGAATTGAACTTTGGGGCATCGGGTTAACTTGTAATTGAACTTTAGTGTATCGGGTTAACTTGAAATTGAACTTTGGGCAACAGGTTAATTTGGAATTAAACTCTCGGTTACCAGGTGAAGTTGCAATTGAACTTTGGGGTTTCGGGTTAACCTGGAATTGAACTTTGTAGTGTCAGGTTAACTTGGAATTTAACTTTAGATTATCAGATTAACTTGGAATTAAACTTTGGGGTAGGGTTTTAACTTGAAATTGAACTTTAGGGGATCGGCTTAAATTTGAATAGAACTGTGGGTTATCAGGTTAAGTGAATTGAATATTGAGATATCAGGTTAACATCGAATTGAACTTTAGTGTAGCGGCTTAACTTGGATTTGAACTTTTGGGTATCGGGTTAACTTGGAATTGAACTTTTGGGTACCAGCTTAACTTTGAATTTAACTTTAGGTAATCAGGTTAACTTGGAATTGAACTTTGAGGTATCGGTTTAACTTTCAGTTGAACTTTAGGATGTCAGGTTAATTTGGAATTAAACTTCGGGGGGTCGGGGTAAATTAGAGATGAACTTAGGTTAATCGGGTTAAGTTTCATTTGAACTTAGGTTTATTGGGTTAACTTGAAAGTGAACTTTGGGGTATCTGGTTAACTTGGAATTGAACATTGGAGTATCAGGTTAACTTGGAATTCAACTTTGTGTTTTCCGGTTAACTTGGAATTGAACATTGGTGTATCGGATAACTTAGATTCAATCTTTGAGGTATTGTGTTAACTTGAAATTGAACTTTGGGGTATCAGGTTAACCTGAAATTGAACTTTGGTGTATCGGATTAACATGTAATTGAATTTGGGGTATTGGGTTAACTTGTAATTGAAGTTAAGGGTAACGGGTTAACTTGGAATTTAACTTTGGAGTATCGGGTTGACTTGAAATTGAACTTTAGGGTATCGGCTTAAATTGAAAAAGAACTGTTGTGTATCATGTTAAGTTGGATTGAATATTGAGATATCAGGTTAACATCGAATTGAACTTTAGTGTACCGGGTTAACTTGGATTTGAACTTTTGGATATCGGGATAACTTGGAATTGAACTTTTGGGTACCAGCTTAACTTTGAATTTAACTTTAGGTAATCAGGTTAACTTGAAATTGAACTTTGAGGTATCGGTTTAACTTTGAATTGAACTTTAGGATGTCGGCTTAATTTGGAATTAAACTTCGGTGTGTCGGGGTAAATTAGAGCTGAACTTAGGTTAATCGGGTTAAGTTTCAATTGAACTTAGGTTTATTGGGTTAACTTGAAATTGAACTTTGGGGTATCAGGTTAACTTGGAATTGAACATTGAGGTATCGGGTTAACTTGGAATTTAACTTTGTGTTTTCTTTTAACTTGGAATTGAACATTGGTGTATCGGATAAATTAGATTCAATCTTTGAGGTATCGGGTTAACTTGAAATTTAACTTTGGGGTATCAGGTTTACCTGGAATTGAACTTTGGTGTATCGGATTAACATGTAATTGAATTTGGGGTATCGGGTTAACTTATAATTGAAGTTTAGGGTAACGGGTTAACTTGGAATTGAACTTTGTATATGGAGTTACCTTGGAATTGAACTTTGGGGTATCGGGCTAATTGGGAATTGAAATTTGGGGTATTAGATTAACTTGAAATTTAACTTTAGAATATCAGGTTAACGCGGAATGGAACTTTGGGGTATGGGGTTTTTAAAATTGAACTTTGGGATATCGAGTTTACTTGGAATTGAAATTTAGATTGTCAGGGTAAGTTGTTATTGAACTTTGGGTAATTAAGTTAACATGATATTGAACTTCGGGTTATCAAGTTAACATGGAATTCACTTTGTGGAATAGGGTTAACTTAGAATTCAACTTTTGTGTATCGGGTTAACTTTGAGATTAACCTTTGGGGTATAGGGATAACATAGAATTGAACTTTGGGGTATCGGGTTAAACTAGCATTGAACTTTGGAATATCAGGTTAACTTGGATTGAACTTTGGGGTATCAGGTTAACTTGGAATTAAATTTTGAGGTAAAGAGTTACATTGGAATTGAACTTTAGGGTATCGGCTTAACTGGGAATTGAACTTTGGGGTAAAGGGTTAACTTGGAATTGAACTTTGGGGTATCGGGTTAACTTGGAATAGAACTTTAGGGTATCGGGTTAATTTGGAATTGAATTTGGGGTAACGAGTTAACTTGGAATTTAACTTTGGGGTATCGGGTTTACTTGCAATTGAACTTTTAGTTAATGGGTTAACTTGGAATTGAACTTTGGGGTATCGTGGCTGAAAGGCTTTAAGAACTACTATTCAATGGGTTTTGATGGCAGGTCATTCTTGGTAATGAATTTAGTGGTATCATTCCTAAATGCCTTGGTGGCCTTGCTTGCATGTGACGATGATTCGTGTTATCAAAGACAATTCCAATCATGAGGAAGGAAATATTTGCGCTTTGAACAGTTTTCAGAAAACTCCTTCCAACTTTATGGATTCAAGCAGCGATCTCCATATTTAGCGGCTTGAACCGCCTATGGGAGAATTTCGCTGGTTTATAATTGGTTGGATATGGAACTCTCCTCCCACACCCACTTTTTTAAAGCGTTGAAAAGAGAGAGAGAGAAAAAAAAAGAAATAAATAAATGCTGGGTTGTTTTTGATACAATCTAGCACCGAATTACATCTGACGAGGCAGAGTAGTTGTGTGACTACTGTTTTACGTATTATACGAATCAGGGACGCGATAATAAGCATATGAAGAGAGAGAGAGAGAGAAAGGAGGGGGAGAGAAGAAAGAAATAGAGAGTTGTTTTTTATACAATCTAGCACCGAATTACATCCGACAAGCCAGAGTAGTTTTGGGACTACTGTTTAACGTAATATACGAATCTCAGGACCCAACAATAAATATATGACAATCGTCTTAAATTCGTCTTCAATCTGTGTTTCATCCGGTTAATAACCATGCTCAATGCTGCTTAACATTGCTTTGTGGAAAAAAATAGTGTTTCCAGTTCGCTGTGCCTTAACCCAAAGAGAGTTGTGAAAGCTCTTATTGTGAAGGAATAAAAAAAAAAGACGCCTTCTCCTTGACAACCACAAACAATGGTAGGTTACTTATTAATTCCTAAAATAGGACGATGGCCGATATGCCAACTTCGCTTTAGTGACCCAGAATGCACCATTGTAATTGTATTGCCTTTAATAACCATTTTTATCTTCTTTTTTTTTAACTGATTCAAGCTATTGCAAATGGGAACACCCAATCTTGCCAATTCCGATCACTTGGAAGGCCTGTAATTAGTTTAAGACCTGTTAAAATGGTCACATTTTTACGTTTTGAAGAGATAAATGAGGTAGGAGAACAAAGAAAGTTTCATTTCTATCCCATACCCCAATGCCAATGCTTAGGAGAGTTCACAAAACCTTAAACGGTGTTCGGTACTATACCAGTTGTTCTTATTCTTCGTGGAAGACAAAACAAGGTTGAAAATGAGGAATTTTAGGACCTTTCTGAACGCTACTGATCGGATCAAGTAGGCTTCTCTGTCCGGTGACTCTTGAGGGTTTCATACCCCGTTTCTTACATAGATTTTATAAATATTTAGGATTTTCACTTTGTACTATACCCTCCTTCCTATAAGGGATTGAATCTCCTATTTTGTGGACACACTAGTTATGCCAATCTTTTTTTTCTGCCATGTAGGCTTCAATCTAAGCACTTCATAGGTTCTTTTAATATTTATATAACCAGCACCAAACACGTTTTAACTACATAAACCTTTATCTTCTCCACAGGGTATAATACTTTCTCTTTTATCAGCTTATCTTCGCCTATTTTACCTCGTTTATTTCACCAAATCAACGAGAGGATGAAATCTAAAGCTTAAATTTTAGCGATGGCAGAAAATTATATATTGTCATGAAATTAATGGATTTTTTAAAGGAAACTAAAATCATCTTGAAGGTAAAAAAAAACATTAAGCAAAGTAATTTCTGTCATTATCAATAAATAATGATCTCTTCGTTAAACTAAAGAGTGGATTCTCTTGAAGAATTCGGTCGGTATGGAGGAACTATAAGAATTGAATCCAAATTCCACATCCTTCATATCAGAGCAAATGTTGCTATTTACTGGCCATAAATCAATAGCACTACCCGAAAGAAGTTAAATGAAACAGTAAAGTTATTATTGAATTTAATGTAAAAATGAACATAAATGTTTGGTGTGAAGTGGATGTGGGGGTTGGGTGTGGGGATGAATGTTTGTGCCTTGGTCTGACGTTGGTGTACATGTTTCGGTGTGAAGTGGGGGAAATGTCTGAAGGTGGGTCTGAATGTTAGGACGTGAGCTTGGATGTGACTGTTTTGGCCTGGGTTAGACGTTGATGTGAATGTTTCGTTGTGCAGTTAGGGAAATGTCTAAAGATGCGTTTGAATGTTAGTACGTGCAGTGGAGGAATGTTTGAGCATGGATGTGAATATTTTGGGCAGGGCTTGACGTTTGCGTGAGTTTTCGGTGTGAAGTTGGGGAAATGTCTGAATATGGGTCTGTGTCTGAATGTTCAGACATGTAGTGAGGTGGAATGTTTGAAGCATGGATGTGAATGTTTTAGCCTGGTCTTGAAGTTGGTGCGAATGTTTCTTTGTGAAGTTGGGGAAATGTCTGAAGATGGGTATGAATGTTCGGACATGTAGTGAAGGGGAATGTTTGAGCATGGATGTGAATATTTTGGAGTGGGTTTGACGTTGGTGTGAATGTTTCGTTGTGGTCTGAAGTTGGGGAAATGTCTAAAAATGTGTCTGGAAGCTCGGACGTTTAGTGGAGGGAAATGTTTGAGCATAAATGTGAATGATTTGGCCTGGGGTTGAAGTTGGTGTAAATGTTTCGTTGTGAAGTTGGAGAAATGTCTGAAGATCCGGACGTGTAGTGGAGGGGAATGTTTGAGCGTGAATGTTAATGTTTCGGCCTGGGTCTGACGTTGGTGTGAATTGTGGAAGCATGAAACTCAATAGGCCGTTTTCACACAGAATTTCTCTGGTCAAGACAGATCAACGTAGCTGTGTTTAATTTGGGGTGCTTTATCACCATCTTCCCCCAGTTTGATAACGCTGTCCCGCTTCTATGTGGCAGCCGTGTCCATCTTCTCCCTCTTGGGGTAGAAGGGAATCTCTCTTATTTTTCGTTCGCCTCATCGATGCCCAAAATTATCAAGGTTCATGTTTGATTGAGCCGCGCCCGATATCCCTCGGGAATCTCGCTTAATTCCCTCTCGCCTCGCCGATGCCCGAAATTATCAAGGTCCATGTTTGCTTAAGCCGCATCCGACATCCACTTGGGACGACCTCACGAGCGCAGCCTTCTGTCGACCATGGCTGTGGCTCCTATTTAAGGGGATGTCTGCAAATCCTCAGCAGATAGAGAGAACCCGAGCTTCTTGCCGTCCAGACCTTAGTATCTGTCTCTTAAAGTGATCCCCTTGCCCTTGTGATCTCGTAAGCAGATCGTCTTCGTGTAATCCGTTTTGATCAGAGGAAGATTATGCAAACCCGTTTATACCCCAGAAGATTGTCCTGGATTTCTCTCCTCTCACTACATTGATTAAGACTTCCTGCTGTCCGCAGATGAATCTCGATTTTGTGATTACTTCTCCCTGGAGCCGAAGTAATCTCAACCCCCTTCGGAGTCTCTCTGGACGCCTTCGCATCGAGACTCCATCGACGAAGACCTGGCCATTGGTCTTCCACATCTCCAGTTCATCCTCCAGAAGTAACCCAGAGTCCTTTCCCCGTAAGTTTCACCTCTTCGTTCTCAGTCCTAAGAATTATTCCCCATTTGGTGTGGCGCCAATAGACTTGCTAAATCTTTCATTCAATCCAACTTATTGGATCACTTATATATTTTCCCGGATCTAGTTTCCTTAATTCTTGCCTGCCATGATATTCTTTTGTCGTATTGATTATTATTTAGATTTCCATATTTATCTGTGCCCTTGTTCTTATTAAAGTTTATTTTTGTAGAGGTGTTTATGTTTCGAATAACCCTTGAGACGAACCCGACAAACGTATTCCCTTTTAAAGAGGCAACCTCTAATATCGACATAGAAGGTCGTAAGTAGAAGGTCCTTACTTTTTTTTCCAATTCATTTGTATCCGAGCGCAGCTCTGATGGTGGCTGTCTTGCGTACAGTTGTGTGTACCTTTAGAGACCTTTTGGTCACACGCCTTCATCCCTCGACATGAATGTTTCGGTGTAAAGTGGGGAAAATGTCTGAAGATGTGTCTGAATATTCGGACGTGTAGTGGAGGGGAATGTTTGAGCATGGATTTGAATGTTTTGGCCTGGGTTTGACGTTGGTGTGAATGTTTGGCATCGCGGTTCCGCGTGTAAGAATGTTGATTGTAAGTATGATTGTTTAGGCATTGGTGGGAATTTCCTGCGTAAGTATAACGTGGGTCTGAAAGCGTGGACGTAGCTATAACGTGTGTCTGATTGTTGGATGTTAGCTCAATGTTTGGACTTGGGTATGAATGTTTGGCCAGGGTATATAATGGGTGTTAATGTTTGGACCTAGGTTTGAATGTTAGACGTGGGTACAAATAGATTGGTAAGACTGTTTGAGCGTGCCAGTGAATGTTTGGGTGTGGGTGCGAATTTTGGGTGCATAACGGCTTTGTCATGGATGTGAATGTTTGGCGGGCACACATTCCTTGAGATGTCATCTGCAGCAAGGTTGCTCGTCCCACCCCTGACTTCCCCTTGGGGGTGGCCAGTGCGTAGGTGTAAATTACATTTTTATCTAATGTAAAGCGCAATAACAACGAGGCTGTATCATGCTGGAAGTTTGTAAAGAGAAATCTATAAAGAAAGTAGTCAAGGTAGAGGGGTGAAAGATATATAGTTGCAGGTCATCCTGCAGGCATGGGGGGCGGGAGGGTAAACAACTGCGTTTCTTGGGGCCGGAAGGGCGTGCCGCTCTTCTTTGTTTCCTTATTATCAAGGGCATACCCCTCCTGCACAAACCGCCTCATTATAAGGGATAATAGAAGGAGTAATAATGAATAAAATAATTCGCACTTTTAAATCTTTTGTTTACAAGTTTGAAACTATTATTGCACTTTTAAATCTTTTGTTTACAAGTCTAAAACCGCTATCTCAGTTTTAAATCTTTAGCTTGAAACCGCTATTTCTCGCTTGTGTTCGCTTATATACCTCAAATATTGAGGCATAATTTATATTACTAAACCCGTTTAGTATTTTAATGATTTCAATAAGTTTACTGATATTTAAGTGTAAGTACGATCTGTCTTGGTACGATCTATTTTTAAGTAATGGTATTAACATCCATGGTTTGACGCTGGACGCGTTCCAATATTACAAGGTTCGTTTGAATGTATGGAGACCAGAATTGCACCGCATGCTCCAAGTGAGTTCATATAAGCGCTTTATAAATGAGAAATCCTTCGATTCAAACGCAAACTGTTGATCATAGAACCAGATTTGGTTTCCTGGAACGCTACTATGCATTGTTTCCAAAAGATATTTCGATCCCTCGAGATTTAAGACGAATCTTTTGCCATGCTGACTGTTAAAATTTAACCACACTTATTGTAATCTATTTGAGGATTACCATGACCTTTGTGAATGCAGAAAAATCACCTACAGGGCTATAATCACACACACACACACATGCCTACCCCCATTGGTCTCATAGTCACTAAACGTTTTTTTGTATTAGGTCATCCCATAAGTGAGGTGGCATTTTTTTCATGTTTATATTTTTTAGGGAAAGAAATCAGACAATTCCTTGAAGTTATTTATATTTAAATAAACATTTATGTATTAATTAAATACTATAATTTCCTGCAGTTTCTGCCAATAGTTTATATCTTTCTACTAAATTTCAATACTATGTAAAAATCGATTGACTTTTATTTTGAAAAGTTATTTAAAGTTGCTCAGACCTCTTCTCTTATTGACATCTTCATTCTCTTCAGGTGCTTCTTTCAACTCCTGAAAGATAGTAATCTGATGGGGCTATGTCGGGTGAGCATAGAGGAAGACTCATTAGTTCCTAATCGAAATTTTTAATCCTTTGTATGGTATCTCTTGGGATATGAAGTGCGGCACATTGTCTTGATAAGAGAGCACACTTATCCTATGGATTAATGGTGGACTTTTTTTGCTTCAAGCGCTGCATTTAATAGGTCCAACTGAGCACTGATTGTCTAATTGAGGTTCAAAATAGATTATGCCACCCATATTCCACCCAACGCAGAAGAGAATCTCCCATGGATGAAGCCACTGTTTCGGTTGGGGCTAATCTATGGTTCGGAATGTTAAATTCAGGGTGACCCTACCCCCCACCCCCACCCTCTCCAAAGAAAAACACATAAAAAAACGTGGCTCCAACTTTTGGTAGACTTCATTTCTTAATTCGAAAAACAACTAAGAAATGAAGCCTACCGAAAGTTTGGGGGCGGTTTTTTTTGGTAGGAGTCACCCCTAAAAATATATACATAACCCACTTTTCGTCTTCTATAACAATTATACTAAAAAAATTGTTCACTTTTTAGTTGAGAAAGAAGAGATGAACAAATGTTTGTGGCAAGTGTGGCCCCGACAAGTCTTGAGGACACCATTGTCCCAATCGGGGAATCATGAATGTCTCCTGCAAATGGTGATGTGCACCGGAATGAGGAGAAAGTAATTGTTCAGAGGATTGTTCAACAGTTATAATATGAACAAATGTTGATTCTTTGTGGCAAGTGTATCCCTGACAGGTCTTGAGGACTCCATTCTCCAGTCGGGGAATCTTGCCTATCTCCTTTAAATGACGATGTACACTGCAATGAGCAGTAAGTAATTTTTCAGAGGATTGTTCAACAGTTATAATGTGTGATTTTTTTCCACCTTTTTCCTAAAATATCTTGATTATATTCCACTGGTCGTCCTGAACAGGGTTCAGCTGTGAGACTAACATTTTCAGGGCGATAAAATGCTTTAATAATTATAGGATGACAATTATATGTTATTCATAGGCGACAAATTGGTGGTATAACTAGCCATTGTGTATTATGCGTTTCACTGATTAGTGATTTCACTAAAAAGGATTTATGAGTCACCACCCTAATTAGATATTCACTAATGGAGCCTTAATTGCAACCGGCCAGTTAGTATTATAGGTTTGTTATTGATGCTCGCCAATATTTGTTTAGGAGACATCACCCACTTACTTAGCCAGTAATTTGAGGATCAAATCTAAACTGGGGAAAGGAAAGATCTACTAATGTATCTTAAGTTGTGATGGTTTCTACTAAACTCACTAGGAAATAGGACTAATTAAAATTTAGTTAATGTTATGGTAATGGTTGGAGACCCTGTCCCCATTTGTTTCCTCTTTGTTCTCCAACATGGAAGTTTAGTTTAAAAAACAGACGCGCCGCATTCGCGGCTTTTCCTCCACGACCAACATTCCTTTCGTCCACTACCTACAAGCCAGCTCTGACCAAATCAAGGAAGAATTCCATCTGCTTTCTCTCAATCGAAGATCGAAGATGGGAAAAAAGAATTAAAAACACTAAGCCTCTTCACCCGTTCGATGAAGAAGCGTCTCTACTCTTCCAAGATATCTTCTCCCAACCATCCGACCCTGAAATTAACGCTATGTCCCTTGTATTTGTTTTACAGAATGACTCTAAGACTTCGTTCAGAATAGGCTTCAGGAGTTCAATTCCCTGATTGCCCTCTGGTTAATTTATTTTTCAACAAGATTGTAAGCAAAACTAAATATATCTTTACCTCAAGTTACAATTCCTGAAATTTATGTCTCTTAATTCTTCAATGGCTTTATATGCAAATGTCCTCTGCTCTTAAGGGAAGGGAATGTAGGAAAAATAAAATTTACTTGAGATCTTTATAGAAAATTACTACTGACCTTAACGCTCCCATAAATTCAGGGTAGGCTTTATGGGTGCCCATTTATACTATAGAGAAAGGACATAGGTCTATTTATAAAATTAGGGAACTTGTTTCAGATTTCCCACTGACGGCTTAGAGATTTTCTAAGAGTCAAGAATAAGGGTTGTTTTTTTTTTCTCGAACTGAAGACAACACCCTCAAATCGGAAAAAGAAGCGGGATTTAACTGACAAGCTGCAATCTTCCTTAGTAAATGCGAGTTAAAATTTCATACTATTAATACTTGACTTCTTTAATTTAGATTTTTATATTAACTATAACCTTTAATGTAGTCTATATTATATTGATTTAGACTGTCAGCGTTTTATTCTTGAGCTCTCCCCCAATCTAAAGTTTTTAGTTTTCTCGGAAGTGCTTTACTTTACACTTGTCCACCTTGAATTAAAAGGCATATTCAAACCTTTTTAAGTAATAAAACGGTTTCATTCAACAATCATCACCTCCAGAGCTTTAAAACAATTAACCAAACCCTTGCCTGGATGTAATGTTTGTCGAAACCCCACAAAACTGGAACCCTTCTTCAGGCTATTGTATCGTGTATTGGCTTCCATCACTAAAGATTTACAAAGGGCTAACTTCCATTCTTTTTGACACTGTTGGATTGACTTCATCATCACACATATTTCATTCATAGGATTTCATTAAGAATTTAGAAAAATTAACATAAAAAAATAGCCTCTTAGTTAGATTTATGTAGCGTTTTTACCAGTGTGCCTGTTAGTAAAGCCTGTATTATCGACTGTATTGGATAATCCGAGACTAAACTTTTGATTAACCCAAGCAAAAATTGTTAACCTAAAATTTGCGTTACTGAAAATGATGTCAATACTGAGCTGGGCTTCGTCCGACAAAAATATGACCTTAGCATGAGCAACTCTATCGTCTATCCTTTGTAATATCTTCAAAGAACATTTTGAAATGTCTTCTTCCCTCTATTTTACCGAACCCAAATTTTGTATGGTACAGTTATGTGGTTGACGTCTTCCCACTTTGGTCATTGAATCGTCTAGACTAATTTGCTAAATTCTTTGACAGCCTTAATAACCTTCACTCCCACCATAACTTTTCAGACACTATCCATGAATTTTAAAATTTTATAGAATCGGCTTTGTTCGCTTATGAATTTTTAATCTTATTATATATCCACGGGAAATGGGCTGATCTATTAGAATATTTTAGGTTTAAAGCGCATTATATCGCTGGTTATATTGAAAAATGAAGGCTGAAAATCAATACAAATATTAAAAAAGATACGATAGCTACCGTTTGCAGTTTTACGAATATTTAGATTGAAACAAATTATGTTGTGATCGCTGTTCTCCAGTGTTTCCCCAACCTGTTTCGTATATATATATATATATATATATATATATATATATATATATATATATATATATATATATATTGAAGTCCATAGCTGTGGCAGCATTATTAATTTTAACTTGTATTTTCTTAATATTTCTTGCAGGTTTTTTAACGGGATCTTCGAGGCGAGAAAAACATCCGCGAATGACAGTCTTTATTCCTAGACGTCTTTCGACCGTGTTAGGTCATTTTCAGGGAATGAACAGTAATGGAATTATTCACGGTTTATTAAGAATGAATTACAAAGAGAGATTACATAAATGTAAATATATAACAGATAGTGTGGAAGAAATAGTTATAAGTATAAGTAGGAAGATAAAGGTACCCAGAGACGTGGAAATCATTTTTTTTAGATCTATACAATACAAATATCACATTTACTCATAAGAGTTAATAGTTTATAGTTATAAAAAATTTATTCCTAAAAATATACATATATATTTACACATTATTATATTTTTCTAACGTTAACTACACATTATTTTAATTACTTTACATTATTGCTACGCGTTTGTTGTAAAAACCTTTTTAGAATTCTATTTCAATCCAGCTGGTGATTTTAATCTAATTTTAAGTCACTTATTTGATTAATTCACAATAGATAATTTGATACTAGATATATTTTGTAAATTAATTAACACACATTTTCTATGTACACTTTTCCAAATCACTGATATTGTCAATTATTTTATCATTATTTATTTAATTCACTTTTGGGCTTATCGTTATATTTTATACACTTCTTATTTTGCACTTTCACTTTATTTTGGACGTTTTTTGTCCACTTTTTATGGCTTTGAATGTTGACATGTTCACGGCGTGCCCATCCGATGGTGGGGATGAACACCGTGCCCTTCGACCTCAATGCTGCAATTTCGTCCGGTGAAAAAGGTCCCTCGAAGGTTCACTTGAATTCCCCCTTAGCAATACCAAGTAGGAGAAATTCTGGATCGTCTCTTGGGGACGGGCACAGGGGAGAGCCAAATACCTTGAGGGCCACATCCTTGCCGTCGTAGATGTAACCGTTCTCGAGGACTTCCTTCTTTTGGTTAGGTGGACCTCGTGGACACTTGTGACGAAGTTCTTCGGGGCCGCCGCTCGAGCGTAGTTGGTCTAGGTTCTTGCCTCTTTTTCCTTTATATTCTCCCGTTTTGTACGGATGGGGCACCTCATGACCAAAGCCCTATGGTCTCCTCCACAGTTGACGCACTTTTGTTTCCTTCTGTGGAATCTTTCCAACCGTGCCCGGATTTGGCGCAGTTGGAGCATGCAACTACCGTCCGCGTGCAGTCCTTTGTTAAATGCTTTTCGACTGCATAGCATTTGCAGCAGCTGTCAATCAGTATGTAGTCTTCTGTTTCGATTTTCTTGGGTGATAACCTTAGGTAAAACACAAGCAGCCCATCTATTATCAAACTAATGTTAATATCCCTAAGTTTCAGGCCAAAAACTATTAGTTTTACCCTATAACCATATTTTCATTAAATTACCTCATTTACCGTGGCCTCTGAACATAAATGTTATATTTAAGTACGAACTACAATTTATCGTATCCTTGTCAAAAATCCGCCCCCCCCCTCATCCGAGCTGGCATTGTTTATTCGATAGGCTGCAACAACTGCAAAAAATGTTATTATGGACAAACGAGGAAAAAACTAGATGTCCGGATTAAGCAACATCAAGCCAATGTACGTAATCACAGTGAACAATCTGCGCTTTTTCTACATATGTACAATCTTAACCATAGCATTAACTGGAACAGGGCCAAACCAGTCATAAAATGCAGTAATTATATTTCAAGAAATATATTAGAATGTATCTCCATTAACGCGTTCCCAAATTTCAGCCTTAGCCCTGGTTTGTTCATGCTAGACCCCATTATCAATACATAGGTACATAAAATCTCAAATAAAGTTGTTTCAGGATTTTGTACCCCCTAATTAAGGTTCAGAGGTGGGTAGTCTAATCTTCCCTTCCACTATTTAAGGCAATGTAGGTCCAGTCTCCTGTTCATTCCTTGAAAAGGTCTTTAAGAATAAAGACGAAAGTGCTCGGAATCGTTTTTCACTTTTCCTTTGTGGGTGTATCTGCATATATATATATATATATATATATATATATATAAACAAAAAAAGTACAGTAACGTACATATAACTATAGGGATAAAGCCACAATAATAGATGTAATTTTATATGAGAAACCAGGTTTCGACGGAAACATCCGTCATCGTCAGTCGCTGGTGGACAAGTGAAATACAGAAGTTGCTTAACGTACAAACACACAAATCAGTGGGGCTAAGATGGATGATACGGGACTGTAGCGGCATTTTTGAGAAGCAGAAGTATGAATTTCTTGCTTATTAAGGTATTATTATTAAATTGGCCGTCGGAAGTATTAAAGTTGGGAAATTATTTTATAAGTGCAGATTCAATTAAACGTCGATGTATATAATTGTGAGACTTATAAACTATTTTAGCATTATCAATATCAATTTGATGATTTTCATTGAACATATGTAGAAATAAACTCGAGGAAACGGCATCACGTCGCATATCGCATTTATGTTCATTCATTTTCTTGGAAAATCTTCATTACAAGATTTGCAGGCAACAAAATAAACTCCCTGTTCTTTTTCGATCAATCTATTTTTGGATAAGCTATTTCTGATCGTATTCTCGTACTGAAAGGCAACATTGATGTTGTTGGTCCGTGCCAACTTTTTGAAATTGATTCTTGCGGTTTGTTATATATATATATATATATATATATATATATATATATATATATATATATATATATATATATATATATATATATATATATATCAAACCTAAAGCCCTCATAACAAATATGGCGTGAAATGTATGAAAGGTGAACAGAGAAGAGAAAATATCCAACTTAAGAGGGATTCAGTTATCGAAGTACTCTCAGTGATCACTACACAGTTACAAAATAAATATATTTGCTAAACCTTTGTAAAAACAAACGTCCTGAGGGAGGGGGGGCAGAGTACATGGGTGTGAAAGTTTTGACGTAAGAAAGACGTTAAAGTGAAGGTATAGTCTTGGGTGTCAACTGTATCTGAATGTTGAGCGTAGGTGTGAATGTTCGGGCATGGGTGTGAAATGAGTGTGAATAATTTTGCATACACTCAACGTCTAGGTTTGCCGTTGGTGTGAACGTTTGGGTGTGGGTGTGAGTGTTCGGTGGTGAGTGTAAACTTTTGTCAGTGAAGACGAGTGTGTGAATGTTTGGCTATGTATGTGCAGTCAATCTGGCCTTAGATGTTAATACTTGCGTATGAATGCGCCCTGGGTGTGAATGTTTGGATATGGGTGCTTCATTGGTGAATGCTCGAGTATCGGTGTGAATGTTTGGGCGTGGGTGTTGGGCGTGGACACGGTTTGGTGTGAAATTCACCTGTAAAAGCGTGAGTTACGTCTTGGCGGCTGTGAAGCCCCCCCCCCTCCTCCCCAACACACACACACACCGTCATATTAATCGATAAGAAAGCGTACTGCGCTCCTATCATAACTGCAACATCGGCTTTAATAAAAAGGGTTTCCTTACACCCATTTATACATTTACACACTCCTATACACACACGTTTCCTTAAACCCATGTATGCAAATATACACTAATACACACACGTTTACATACACCCATGGACACAAATACACACTACTATGAAGAAATGCACACGTACACACCGCCACAGGTTCGTATTGACAATTGGTGAGGTTAATAAATTTGTCACTAGCAAATGTACAATAAAAAAGAGAAAAGTTTAAAAAATGTTTTAAAGGAGGTTTAAAAACGGTTTGAAACAAGTTGAAAATATGTATCAAACAAGTTTAAAATGTTTAAAACAAGTTTAAAACCTGTTTCAAACAAGCTTAAAATATATTTAAAACAAGTTTAAAAAGTTTCAAACATTTTGAAAATGCCACAACAGACATAGTGTAGCTTTTGGCGGATAGGGTGAGATTGACTGTAGGGGACCAACTATGGGTAAACACCAGAAGGAGAAGAAAAAATAAATGAGGGCATTTCACCAGAAACTTTTAAACGTATGGGGAAGAAAAGAGTGAAATTGGGGGAAATTAAAAAATGTGTGGAATGTACGTCTTCCAGGTTACTTCCGACAAGAAGGATCGAAAGGGACGCAAGTCTCCTAACTCTGCCTTGTGTTTCACACTGAGCACCCCTTTCCTTTAAGCTACAGAAGGAAGAGATAAAAACAAACGAAGGCAAGGTAGATTCCCCATAAGACCCATTCGAGCTGATTTACGTTAAAATACGACATTCCATTGCATCCCATTATCTTACATTACATTCCGTTAGATTGTATTAAATCCCATTGCCATACAATCAGTTTCATTATCTTATATTTGCCTTACATTCCACTCCATTACCTTATATATCTCATTGCCTTGCATAACATTCACCTATCCTACATCACATTCCATTGCTTTACACACATATTCCATTCCATTTCCTTATATTACATCACATTGGCTTGTATTACATTCCATTACCTTACCTCACATTCCATTGTCTTACAGTACATTATATTGGTTTGCATTACAATCGCTTTCTTTACATCACATCCCAAGGCCTTATATTACAGTTCATTGCCTTGCATTATAGTTCATTGCTATTGATCAAATTCACTTACCTTACTTCACATTCAATTGCATTACCTTACATTTCATTGTATTAAATTACATTCCATTGTCTTGCATTCCATTTTTTCCTTTCCATTCCATTGCCTTACATACATAAAATTACTATAGCTTACATTCAATTGCCTTAAATTGCATTACATTGACTTATATTTCATTCCATTGCCTAAAGTTATATCCCACTGCCTTAAATCACATTCCATTGCCTAATATTACATTCCATTTCCTTGCATTATATTTACTTGCCTTACATTACATTGCCTTGAATTACATTTCATTACTGTGCATCGCACTCCATTGCCTTACATGACATTCCATTGTGTTACATTACTTTACATCACACATTCCGTACCATTACTTTGCAGTCTATTATTACCTTGCCTCACATAATCTTACAATACACAGCATCACATTTTGTAACATTACTGTATATTGTTGCATTACATTACCTTACATTGCACCACATCACTACTTTACATCACATTGTAATACCATGAGTTACTTACATTCTCAATTCTCAATTTTTATTTAAGATTTATTATGTTAGTTATTAAACGAGGGAGGATGTTTATCCCTAAGTTTGTGTACTAGGTCGGATCTTATTTAATAGTCCTTTTTTCTTCCGTTAGTCTGGGTCCAAAATACTACTGGAATTTATAATACAAAATTTATTACAGACTCCATTTCCAATTTAGAAAATATCTTTTTCTGTTTAAAATTCAATTTCTCCATGATTATTTTCGAGAGAAAATGGAATGCACATTTGTTCTTACGTTCGGTCAAACGCTATTTGACATGTTCAGAGAAACTGAAATTAATAGGCACCAACTTGGCTTATATAGGCATGTTAGAAAGGGACAGTGTGTTGGTGGATAAGGCTTAAAATGTGAAGGATAACACATAATTTTCAAATTATTAAAATATGTGATGTATAATTGGTATCGGATAAATTCGTTTGTTTTTTCAAATTGTTGAATATATGATAAGTGAGGTTTTAGACTCTATATAGCCAACTTCTTTCTATTGAAACTTGCCTTTCTATATATAATTGGATTTATTGTAAATTCTCTTATTTACAGTTGGGTGGATTTGTTGTCCGAATCATAATCTTGAATATTGAACCTCTAATCGAATGGGGGAAGTAATTGGCTTACGGTCGAATTCAGGATGTGGCAAATTTGTAAATACCATATTAATTATTCTTTCCCAGTCTGGAGTTGAGGGAGATTTTCCCCCCTTTCCAGGTTCTAGTGTCAGGGACTGACTGCATTCTAGAGTTAATGTCCCAATTCTTGAGTCGATGGCTCCATTCTAGAGACTGTGTCCTAGTTCTTATACCAGGGACTGAATTTAAGAGTATAGGCTTACTTCTACAGTCAGGGGCTGCATTTAAGAATATAGGCTTACTTCTAGAGTCAGGACTACATTCAGGAATCTGGGCCTACTTCTATACTCAGGGACTGCATTCAGGATCTAGACTTACTTCAAGAGTCGAGGACTGCTTTCATGAATCTGGGCCTACATCTAGAGTCGAGACTGCATTCAGGAGTATGGCCCTACTCTATTTCTAGAGTTTGAGACTGAAGTCGAGAAATAATGGTCTAAAGTTGTGAACTGCACATCCAAATGTGGTCCTACTTCTAGAGTCAGCGACGACCAAGAATCTGGAATTACTTCTAGATCGTGGGCCTACATTCTGATGTGTGATCTTTGTTCGTAACTCTGGACTTGTCTTTGTTCCTGAGGCTTGGGCAAAATTGCGACTCGTATTCTTGGCTCATTTTGAACCTTATAATTCCGTGTCTTTATTTCAATTGTTGTGGTTCACTTTTGTAACAGCCCCGGGCCCTGCTTGCCCCAAGCCATCAGATTTCGAAGACTATAACCATTTTTCTTATATAATCGGTAATTAATATGTGCAAATTATATAATTGTATATAATATAGTTCACTCACAAAGTATCGCGTGAGGGAAGCAATAAATGCAAAAATCACCCACAGGAAAAATGAGAAAGAACTTGAAACTATCGTTCGAAAGTACTCGGAGTCCGCTTTTCATTTTTATTGTGAGTGATTTTTGCATAATTGTAGATAATTAATATTTTAGATAAAGTGATAGTAGTTTTTCCTTGTTGCCCAGAGCTGCTTGCCAAAACCCCACGGTCAAGGGAGGGGAGGGATTTACGACCCCCATTCGAATACCCCTTAAACTCAAATATTTTTATGGGACCACACGCTCCTTGGGCCTGTTAGAAAGCCTGCTAAAATAGGCCCCATATAAGGGCGATTAAATCTTGAACAAATAGAAAAAGTACAAGGGCGGTAACAACATGACGACACTACATTCATTTAGATTCTAAATTTGCCTTCCCTTCCTGTAGGGGTGTGTATGAGTGGGAGTGTGAGAGGCCTCCGTATCCTACACCGGAGGAGGTGAACCAGAAAAGTAGGCTTAATCGATAGACAGTACATACAGGCCCCGAAATAGACCGAGTCGATGATGCAAAAGCCCAAAGCGTATGAAACAGGGTGAATGTGCTGAGAGAGGGGGGGGAGCAGGAAAATGAGAAAGAGGGGATGGGGGGGTGTAAGCGTGGTGGAAGGGAGGAGGGCAGGCATGGTTGCTGTGTCCCTCGTATCGATCGACTTATGTCGTGCATGGGTTCGTGTCCTCCGTTCGCATGACAAATATACACACACGCGCGCGCACATACACCTCCCCCAGGAGAGGGATACATACGTGTATACATAGGCCATCTATCCTTAGAAGCCTATGTACACACATACGCACACGCGCAGCTACAGACTGGGAAGGAGGGTGCGGGCAGAGACCAGAGTCTAGCGCTGGTGCGAGGCCCAGCCAAGAGTCCTTCTCCTCCAGCCGGGGGGGGGGATACTCCGAATCCCATCCCCATATGGGGGAGAGGAGTTCGTATTTGGGGGGGTTCGTTTGTGCATCTGTATGTCTATAGCGAGGTTGGAGGGGGGCAGGTTGCGAGGCCCAGCCAAGAGTCCTTCTCCTCCAGCTGGGGGGGGGATACTCCGAATCCCGTCCCCAAATGGAGGAGAGGAGTTCGTTCGTGAATCTGTATGTCTATGGCGAGGTTGGAGGGGGGCAAGTTGAGAGGGGTTAGGAAGGTATAGGTAGAATTGGGTGGCGTTAACAGTGAGTTGAGTTGAGGTTGAACTGGGTTGAGTTCGAGTGGGTTAGGAGAAGTTGATTTTGGGTTTGGATATGATGAGTTAGGTCAGGTTGATTTCGGTTAAGATGAGATTAGTTAGGATAGGTTGGATGGCGCCCAGTTGGATTTGGTTGAGTTGGAGTTGGTTAGAATAGGTTGGATTTGGTTGAATTGGAGTGGGCTAAGGTAGTTTGGTTTACGTTTAGCTGAATTTGGTTAAGTTGCACTGGGATATGGTAGATTGGGTTGCGCTAGGTTGGGTTGAATTGGGAGAGGTTAGGCTGGGTTTCGTTAGGTTGGACTTGGTTGATTTCGAGTATGGTAGGATAAGTTGGATTGGGCTAGGTTCGAGTTGATTGAGTTGGAGTGTCTATGATAGGTTTGGTTGCGTTAGGTTGGATTTAGGGAGGAAGAGAATTGGTTGGGTTACATTAAATTTGGTTAAGTTGAAGTGGAATAGGATAAGTTGGATTTGGTTGCATTGGCAAGGAATAGGTTGTGTTGAGCTAGTTTGGAGTTGGTTGAATTAGTGAGATAGGATAGGCTGGGTTGCGTTAGGTTGTATTTGGTTGAGTTAGTGAGATATGACAGGTTGGATCCGGTTAATATGCGTTGCTCTTTTGGGTTAATTTGAACAGGGTTAGTGTTGGTTGGGTTGCGCTGCGTTAGAGTGGGTTGAGTTTGGATGGGTTAGATTGGCTTGAATTGGAATGCGTTAGCTTAGGTTGTATTGTGGTTGGTTAGGATGGATTGGGTTGAGTCAGGGTGGGTCAGGATAGCTTAGCTTGAGTTGAGTTGTGGTGAGTTATGATGGATTAGGTTGAGTTGGGTTAGGTTAAGATAAGGTTGGTTTAGGTTAGGTTCGATTTAGTTAGTTTGGAGTGAGTCGATTTTGGTTCAGTTAAGATAGGTATGGTTGTGTTGGTTTAGATTAGTTTAAGTTGAGTTGGATTCAAATAGTCTGGCTTGTGTTAGGTTACGTTAGATTGGGTTAGTTTAGTTGTGTTTGCTTGGTTTAAGTTTAGATAGGCTTGTTTGAGTTAACATAAGTTAGGTTGGGTTGAGTTAGGTTAGGGTAGGTTAGTCGAGTTCGATTAAGATTATCAGAGTTAGGTTAGGTTAGGTTAGATAAGGTTAGGTAAAGTTAGGTTAGGTTAAGTAAGGTTAGGTTAGGTTAGGTTGGATTAAGTAAGGTTAGGTTAAGTTAAGTAAGGTTAAGTAAGATTAGTTTAGGTTGGGTTAGGTTAGGTTTCGGTGTGTAATAGGTAAGTTTAAGTTTGTTTTTTAGGTTGTGCGGAGTTATATTCAGTTAAAGTTGATTTAGGTTATGTTAATGGAGATTCAAATTAAGAGGAACGGGTTTGGACTCATGTTTATTATTATTTACTTCTACAAAAAAAAAAACGAAAACGAAGGTATCAGAACCATGAAGATATTATAACATATTAGTCAACTTGTGAAATAGGGAGAAGTGTCCCCTTTCAGTTAAAACGCTCCCTAGTGTGCTCCAAGTAGTCTCCTCTTTAGCTAACACCAGCTATATTCCTCCCGCACATATTCACTCTACCTAACTTCACCACTTTTAAAAAAAACACCGCAACTTTCTGGTGACGATGCCTCCGTTAGTTTTCGCTTGCAATCTCTCATCAAAAAATATCATCTCATCAGAATATTCCAATAGCTGCCTGATTGTTCGAAGGTCATATGGTATGCCACGGAAAAATTTGTCAGGATTAGTAGATTTTTTAGATTTTCTTTACTTTTTGCTAAAGCGGCTTTATATTCCTTAACTCACCCCTTGTTTATTCATTCTGTTTTATGTATATTTTCGTTAGATTTATCCTAACTCATTATTTTAACAGCTAATTTATTTTGACTGTTAGCTTGAGTTTAGCATTTATACCATCGTTCTGAACTCACGATATGGGTTTACCACCAAAATACACTCTCGGTAGTGTTTTTTACCCCTGACGCGCTCATTTGGTAGACAATTTACCACCGATCTGCATTCATTTAAGATGCCTTTTATTTATATTTAGTGGACCGACTGTTTGACGTGGGCTCCGAACCACGACGGGTAACTTCAGCGTATGGGGGCCGCTGTGAAATCCTACCGATTGTGACTTCACCCAACCATTTACCACACCCGATGTGTTTTAACTTCGCTGTAATAGCAAGTTGTTACCACTTGCCTAGACCATAGCTCAGGATAGTTCACATGCACATTAAAGGAACTTATAAGATAGTGCAATAGTCAAGGGTGTAAGTTAGTCATAGCAAAAGGTGTAATATAATTTTGTAGCGAAAGAATATAAGCTCAATGGACAAAAAATTATTTATGTGGCGTGTTTAGAATAGTTTAAAATACAGTGGCCTGTAGTTAACATTGAACGAGGAGACTCTGGTTGTTATTACCTGAAAAGTGTTTGACGGGATTCTTAGATTTCGCAAAGGTGGTACGATGCAGTGCCTGTCCGGTTCTCTGTATGCAAAATAGGGCAAAAAGCAGGTGATAGTGAGTGGCAACTAGGAATGATTGCATTTGGGCGCAGAAAGGTAATCCTGTTAAAGATGTAACGGAATTTTCAGGTGTATCTACACGTAAAGTCATACGAGCCTACTTACAAAAAGCTGGTCTACACGAAATTCGCGCCAGAATTGTGACCGAAAGATACTGAGTGGGATCGCTAGAGTGTTCCATTGCTTACGGCTAAAGATCGCTTCTCTTCAAGGTAGGAATTGTTGCAAGACGTCAACGCCCGTCCTTCAGCAACCATTACTGAAATAACACTCCGCAGGTAAATGGATAGCATGGATATATGGAGTAGAATGGCGCGCAAGAGGCCTTTGCTCACTTTCGCCCACAAAGTTACCCAGCTACAGTGGACGAGGAGACACAAACAGTTAGTTGATCTTGGAGGACTGGAAACGCGTTATTTGGTCAAACGAATCACTTTCTCTCTGTGCGATAGATGCCCAGACTCGTGTTTATCGTTGACCTCATGAAACCTTCAAGGAAGACAGCGTGCAAGGTGCGGTTCAAGCTGGAGGATGATCTTTTATGTATTGGGGGTGTTTTAAGTATGCAGAAATGAACCCTTTGGTTGAAATGATAAACAATTTGGACTAGTATGTATACATCCAGCTGCTAGACAACCTGTGTTTTCCGTTTAGATGGAAAACACGGTATACGACCCAGACTTGTGACATGGGATATTGTCCTGCTGAAAACCTCTTCAGTTCTGCAGAAGTTTCGGACTGAGGTCAGCCTGTAATCTCTAAGGACATCTTGATACTTCTCTGGATTCAGGGTGCCATCACAAACGATGAGACGACCCATCCCTGAACTTGACATGCGGCACCATATCATTACAGAGTGGTCATGTCGCCATATTTTACTGTTGGCACTATGCAATCTCAATTCCACGGCTCTCTTGGCCTCCTGCGGACTTTAACGTTGCCTGGGGTAGAGTACAATTGGAATGTGGACTCGTCAGACCATAAGACGCCTCCCCATTGGCGCAAGGTCCAGTTGCGGTGAACGCGTGCCCAAGCCTGTCGACGTCGCTTCTGCTGAAGGTTGATCAGCGACTTCTGGGGGGCTTTAAATGACTTCAGACCTCGTGTAAGGAGTCTGTGACGGACTCTTCTGACGGCTGCATTTACTCGGCCGTCCTCTAACCATTCATATTGCAGCTAGTCTGTGGTTTTCTTACGATCCTGAAGATTCAAGTGACGCAGATACCTGTCGTCACGTTGCGTACTGACCCTGACTCGTCCAGAACGAAGTCGGTCTTGGAGGTTCCCACTTTCTCGGATCTTTTTTAACATTTCTGCAACACCAGAATGTGATCCCTCTGGGCGATTTGTTGACAGCTGAGACCTTCTTGTTCAGCGTGCGTATCAGACTTCTTTTCTCCATGATTTAGTTACGTGTTTCCGTCATTTTCATATCATTATCATATTCTGTCAACATGGAATATCAATTAATCAAAAAATAGGATGTTATATGAGGCCATTTTGACTGTAAGATACCACATACTGATACCAAGATTCCATACATTTCAATAGCATCGCCATTTTAGATAATTCAAAAGAAAGTTCGAAGGAAGTTTGCACTTTTATTATGCTCTCCACATGTAATGGCCACGCGCAAGTAAGACTATACCAACATATTCCTGGACATCATAGGCTTATGAGATGTGATCAATGTGGTAAGGTACCCAAGCTGCGACAAAGCAACATACATTAAAGGCAGAACCTAAGTAAGAGTAGTGTGAGGTAGTGTATTAGGCTATAATAGCAAAAGAATTTATGAATTAGTATAATATCAAGGGATGTCTAACGTACTGGAATAGCAAAAGAAGTTGTCATGTAGTGTAGTACCAAAAGAAGTTACTATAATGGCAAAGGCGAGTGTGAGGCAGTAAAATAGCAAAAAGAAGTAAGGTTGCGTGATAGCAAAAGAGGTTTTAGGGAAATAAATGTAGTAAGATAAAAAGGCGTAAGGTAGGGTAATGTGAGAAGGTATAAAGTAGTGTAATATCAAAGGAAGGTGCAATGAAATAACAAAAGAAGGTGTATGGTAGTGTGATAGAAAAAGAAGTGTAAGTTAGTGCAATAACATAAGAAGGTTGAAGTGTAATAGCCGAAGAAGGTGTAAGGTGCTCTAATGACTGGAGTTGGTAAGGTATTGTGATTAGGTGGAGATGTGACGCAGTATGATAGCAAAAGATGTAGGATATTGTAATATACAAATATAAGAGGCAGTGTAATAGCAGTAGAGCTTTTAAGGTAATGTAATAGCAAGACATGGTGTAAGGTAATGCAATAGCAAAATAAGGTGAGGTAGAGTATGACCACAATAGGGTGTAGTTGTAGTAGTAGTGGTTCACCAACCTGCCTTTATCCAGGCGGATTCCCGACCAGATAATGAAATAAACATAAAGGTCAGTATGACGATCGCTGTTGAGCCCGAGGGCACCAGGGGCCGATCCCCTTTGGGCAGAGGTGCCAAGTATTATGTTTGGCACCAAACAAGGTTCAATTGGAACCTTCGTTCGCCCGGGGCAGAGGGACCTGTTTCGCGTTAGAGGTATGTGGATATAGATACCCATCGGCAGGATTCCTTGGAACGGAAAGAGTTTGTGTGGTGTGCTGCAAAGACTGGAGAGGAAAGATAGCAGTGTTGTAATTGGTTATGTGTGTGTGATGAGAAGTGTAAGATCTACCCACCCGAATACAGCGCCTCCACCAATTGGTAGCCAAATCTCTACGAGCGCAGACGTTTGTGTTAGCTCTTGACAGGATCGAACCCGGTACCGAGACGTTTGGAGACCAACGCCGTATCGACTCGGCTAGCAAGAGCTCTATAATAGGGTGTAAGTTAGTGTAGTAGAAAAAGTGAAGGATAGTTTAATAGGTTGAATAATAACCATAAAAAAGATGTCAGGTAAAGTAATAAGAAAAAATTGTTAAGGTAGCAGCAAAAGAAGGTGTGAGGAAGTTTATTAAAACAATAATCCTAAGGCAGTCAAAGAAAGTGTAGTGTTATGGCAAAATAATTTGTATGATGATGCAATACCTAAAAGTGTAGTGCAGTGTAATCATATAAGGGTTGATAGTGTATCAGCAAAAAAATGTATGGAATTATAATAACAAAAGATGTGTATACAGATGTAATAGGAAAATGGAAGATAGTGTAATATCTAGTGAAGGTGTAATATGGTGGAATTGCCACAAAAGTTCAAAGTAGTGCAAATGCAAGAGGTATAAGGTAGTGTCATTAAAAGAGGTGTAACGTAGAGTCGGAAGAAAATAACATGTATGAAATGAAGGTGTAATAGGGGAAGAAGGCGTAAATTTTTCTAATAGCAAAAAGAATTGTAGAATTACGAACCAGTAAAGATTAAGATCAACTCGAGCCTCGTTGCAACAAAAAAGGAAAGGGTTTAAGTCATCAGTGGGCGACTAGTAAAACGCAGAGAAAATTTGATTAAAGAATTAATTTAACATCTTAATTCTGTAGTTATACGAGTATTTTGAAGTATTATTTTTCTATTCTACTTCTAAACATATACTCGCGCAGATGTCGATCTTCCAGGGAAAGTAAATTGAGGCGCCTCGGTTTGTTTTCGTACGATAAATTCCTAACTTAAGGAATTGAGTTCGATGCTGATCGGGTTTCCATGGTGACTGTAGTTAAAATTGGACAACCCATATTTCTGTTCCTTCGGAGACTATCATGATTAAGTGCATCACCTTACACTTGTTCAAGTTGAATTGCATCTGCCATGTTACCGCCCATTTGATTATTCTGTCTAAGACTTTTTTGCAACTTATCACAATCACTGTGATACCTTACCCTGTTGTCAGGTTTGATGTTATCAGCGAATTTTGAAATTTCACACAAATTCATATCAATAATAATATAATAATAGGTATTTATAATGCGCCCTCTCATAGCGCAGGTTGTGTAGCGAGTGTAGAGAAAGTTTACATGGAAGAGAAGGCAATTCTAAAGAAATGAGTCTTCAGGAGACGTTAAAAAGTAGCAAGAGAGGGAGAGGATCGGACTTCGGTAGGAAGAGCATTCCAGAGTCTAGGAGCACAAACGATCCTCTATATAGATATACTCGTATATTAAAAAAAACAACAAGTGTAGGTGAATAAATCCATGAGGATCGCCGCTCGTGACCAGCGCTAATGAAAGGTTATTTCCGTTGACTACAAGTCTGTGCGTATGCTTTACCAATCAATCTTCAATTCATATTACATAGTACGCTGTCTCCTATTCATTGCGCATTTAGATTTATTTAGACTTTTATGTGGAACGGTTTCAAAGGCCTTTTTGAAGTCGAGCTAAACTACATCTTCAGCTTCATCTTTGTCAAACGTCGCGATCATTTCCTGAAAAATAATCAAACAAATTAGTTAGGCATGAGCTTTCATGTCAACAGCCATGCTGTGTCATTTATTAAACTATTTACCTCCAGATGGTCAACGATCTTGTCTCCAACAATGGACCCCAAGAGTTTACCAACGGGCGAAGTAAGGGAAATGGGATCAAAGTTATTAAGATCAGCCTTTATGCCATTTTTACCTGCGGCGAAGCGCCATGTCTAGGGGTCGTTTTTTTCCAAACGAGTTAAGTTCAATTGTACCCATTTAGAGCCATGAAATGGCCCATATGATCATGGGACATAGGGCTATTCACCATGGGAATTTCAAATCTGCCATCGGATTTGGCGCTGGGTAGCGCCATCAAGTGGCAGAAGCCTCATTTAGCTACTAAAAGGCACTTTTAAGTGATTTGAACCATGGGAAACCATCAATGCAATAACCATTTATCATCTTATCACAAAATGCCGCACGTCATTGGAGGGACTTTGCCTCTTGTTAAAAATTGGTGTTACATCTGTCTCATTGAACTTCTTAGCAACCTTTTTCTTGGCTAAAAGATTTTTGAAAATTGTACAAAGGGGTTTTAACAAATCACTTTCTAATTCTTTATTGTGGATTAGATCCATTTTTATCAGGGCCCTGCGCTTTGGAATGCTTTATTTTATTAATATAAAAATTTATTCCGTTTGTATTTTGCCTGTGTTATTTATATCTTAAATGGTAAAAATGTTGGCAAAATGTTTATTTAATGTTTTAACCACGTGATGCAGATCCTTCCAGTTACACCCTAAAAATCCTGAAGAGGCAGATGCTATCTCTAATTAGCATGCGATTATTTACATATCTATAAAATCGCTTGGATTCGTGTTTTGACAATGACCACAGTGCTTTTTCTTAGTTTCTTTTACTTGTTTCTTTTTCACGTTTGACATTACTACGATAATAACGGTTATCAGTTTTGAATCTCGACCTTATTGCTGGTTTTCGAAATTTTATACAATCATTTAGGTTCTATTATACAGTTTTTAATCTCACTATTTATTTATGGCACTTGATTATATCAATTAGAAGGCCTAGATTTCTACCGCACCATTTCGTTATTTATAGTAAAAAATGAGCGTTGAACTCCACTAAACATTTTCCGGGTGTCTTCCCCGTTTAAGCTTTTATTCCAACTTAAAAGCTTTAAGCGAGCCCGAAAAATATCAAAATTGCGACACGGTCCGGTTCTAGTTGAGAGCTTTCGAGAACATTTTTAGTAATATTTAGATTGAACCGAATTATGTTGTGATCACTGTTCTCAAGTGTTTCGCTTACATGTCTAGGATAATATGTTCACATGATGGTTCTTCCACTTTTTGAGGCTGGACTTTATTGTTTATAAGAATGTGTACTAGGAAAAGCGCGTGTTAAGTTTCCTAATAAAAAAAGTTGCAAGGTACTGTCGCGACCGTTGGAGGGTTAAGGAAACTCCATGCAATATTTTGCATGGACAAAAGAAGCAAAACCTAAATTACATGAGGTAGGATGCAGATTGCACCCTGCAAAGAAGAGACTTTGCAAGAATGACATTTGTATCAAAGGTAGACATTTTACCTCCTACAAGGAGAGCAGGCGCTCTATTGTACATATTTAAAATTAAGTATGTTGTTAAAGGCTTAAATTTAGGTAAAATTACATTTAGATTTAATTCTATATAATTTCTGGAATAATAGAGAGAGATAGAGATAGATAGATATATACTCGTATATATATATATATATATATATATATATATATATATATATATAGAGAGAGAGAGAGAGAGAGAGAGAGAGAGAGAGAGAGAGAGAATTAGTAACGAATCACTACACTTCCTTCTGTCGAAAAAAAAACATATACATAGTAAACATTGAAATGAATTAGCATCAAGGTGGCATGTACTGCACAATGGGTCTTCGAAAGCATGACGAACGACAGGCAAAGCCTTCGAAATCAGGAACCTCAGAAGCAGGCTCGGGACTGGAGGTCTTTCTGGGGATTCCGTTTAGTCATCTAGTAGGCGGATCTCAGAATGCTGGCCGTCTAATGGTAGGGGATCTATAGTGTCACGCTCTTAGCCGTTTACATGTTGTTGCCTGCCCTCTCCAGTCAGGTCAAGGTCTTGGAGGGCGACGGTGTCCTCGCGACCGTTTGAAATACGAATGTGATTGTGTCGAGGATTGGCCTCATTGAGCTCCACCTCCTGTAACAAAGGTTCATCCTTGCGGTAGATATGCCTACGGAGGAGAACCTCACCCTGAGAAGAAAGCCAAGTAGGCATACTCTGTTCCGACGAAAACCTTTGGGGGGGTAGGAAAATAGTCTCTCCTAAGGAGTGGCATTGGTCGAAGTGAAAAGAAGAGAACGAATAGACTGCTAAGCTTCAAATAACACTACTTCACTGGCTGAAATGAGGAATTTGCTAGAGTCCAATGCCATAGTTACTACTTTCCAAATGATGCCTACATAGCGTTTTCATTGTCCATTTTCAGCCGAGTTGTAAGGATTATTGCGACTCGTAGCTACCCTCTTTTCATGAATGAATGATCTGCATTCCGAGGACATAAAGGGTATCTCTCGATCGGAACTCACGTATGCTGGCACGCCAAATATAGAGAACAAGTTAGCCAAGAGCAAGATCACTGTAGATGATGGCATAAGCGTACAGGCAAAAAGGAAATGCGATTACTTGTCGACGATGATCAGAAGATAATACTTATTCCGGGAAGATGAATGAAGGTGCCACTTGAAATCGATGGTCTCTTGATCAAATGGGCCGAGACCTCGAATGAGCTCTTGTCTCTTTGGACAATGGTACCGATGCTTAAGTCTGCAGCTGGTTGGTACGCCGATACATTTCTCCTAACTTCTTCCAGAGTAGGGTGAATTTCTTGTCCGCAGAAAATGCACCAGTCATGCAACACCTGGATGGCAGAGAGACCGATGTAACTCAGCGAGATTTCATGCAACAGTGCAACAGCGGCAATGAGAGAGGAGCAAAATTCTCGTAAAAGATAGTCAGAGGCTGAGTTCTAAGATCCAGGCCTATACACAACATCGTATTTAGGAAGGCATAAGTTCCAAACGCCAGTGGACGATTTTCTCTTTCTTGATTTTTTTCTGTTGCTGGGTGTCGAACATGTAGAAGACTGAACCCTGATCTGTGATTAGGGTAATCTCGCGTCCAAGAATGAAGTGGCTCCATAGTTTGACTGATTCAATGATTGCATAGGCTTCTTTTTCTGCTGCGCAGTATCTTCTCTCAGATGATCATTGTTCGAAAGAAGAAGGCAACAGGCAGGACACCAGTTTCAACAGTGAACGGTTTCTTTTATCGACGACTTTCGCTCTTGCTGCTGAGATAATTGCAGTCTTTACGTCCTCAATGACTGCTTTAGCCTCATCAAAAAAGGGGAGTGAGGCGTCAACTAAGGGTCGTATTTTAGGGAGAACAGTGGGACCCATTAGGCGTAGTATGCAAAGAGGCCGAGCAGACGTGACAAAGACTATCAGATTGGACTGGCATGTCACGGAGAGGAGTCAAGCTAGTAGATTCTGGTTGGAGCTCCTTGTGGCGCACCTGGTACCACAGCAGGTTGAAGGTGTTAGTAGAGAACTTACATTTTTCTTTGTTCATTTGCTAAGTTGTAGGTACGCGCGGCTTCAAGGAAACTGACTAGATTAGAGTCATGCTCTTCTAAGTTACACCCGCAAATCGTGACATCGTCTAAGTAAGCAAAGGTGGCATTAAGCTGGTTGGAGTGGATGAAGTTGTCCATGATTTTTTGGAAACAAGTCAACCCATTTGTGAGTTCGAAGCTTAGGCGCCTGAACTGGAAAACTCGTCCGTCGACCTCAAAGGCAGTGCATATTTTATCTTCAGAGTGTAAGGGAAAGCAGTGGTACGGACTTATAAAACTAAAGAACATATAGCCCGAAATCTCGTTGATAATATCGTCAAGGTTCAGCAGTGTGTAGGCATCGAAGTAGGTAAACCTAGTGATAGTTCGAAAGTAGTCGCTCCTTAACATTTTCTTTTCCCTGTTATTCACTATATGCACTTTTGTCCTCCAGGGCGAATCTAATTGCTCGATGATCCCTTCTTCGAACAAGCGAACAATCTCTGATCGGACTCTCCAAACCGCCGGGACTTGTTATCAATGGAATGACAATCGGAAGATAGATGCGAGAAGACACTCGTGGGATCTATTGACATTGCTGCCAAAAATAAAACTTTCAAGTTAGAATGAGTCGTCCATTACCAAGAAGCGAACTTTCTCATAGTTTCGATCCTTGATTTTAACATCGAGATAGCAACATTCTGTAACGTGGGTTACCAGTTTACTGGAAGTCATGGTAATTGCTCCAAGAAATATACTGATGAAGAGCTTAAGACTGTACACGATCTGCTTGAGATGAATTTCTCCGAGCTCCCTGTGTCCAATAAGTTTCTTTCTAACACACCGGTGATGGCCACCGTCATAGACGATTCCAGGAGTGAAGAGGGTACAGAAGCCAAGGTGCATGTTTAAGCCACACTCTGTTTTCCAGAGTTTTATGGGGTTTAGTCTGCCTCATATTCGATCGGCAGACTTTCGTGAAGTGCCCTTCTTGAGTATAAAACCAAGTCTCGCTCGGCAATTTCCAAGGCTCGGGCCTGATTAGCCGCTTCCGTTAGAGTCAGCGTTCGATTTTCTAGCAGCCCTATATGGATTCGGTTGGAAGCCAGGCCAATTATAAAGGCGTCACGGACATACTCGTTCATGTAGGTCTCCGAGGACTTTGCCTGAAAATTGCACTCAATGATGAATTTTTGAAGGGAGCGCAAAAAAACAATAGATTCGGATTGGAACTACCTGCGAGTAGCCAGTCAGTGGCGAGCAACAACCTCATTTGCAGGCTGGATAAAGACATTCTTTAGGGTTTCGATGGCTTCGGAGTAAGTCTGACATTCGGCGATTACAGCAAAGTTCCCAAGAGAAACCAGATTAGCTAGAACTCCCAGCTTCGCAGAGTCCGTCGCGTCTCCGCATAGCAAGTGACGATGAATAGCCAATATCGGGAGAGTCGAGCAGCTTCTGGGTAGTTGAAGACACTTCCAACTTTACGGACCGCAGACACCTACCCAAGTCTGCCATCTTTAAGTCAATTAAATTGCCAAGACCATTGGGAGGTTAGGGAAAATCCATGCATCATTTTGATTTAATTGACTGGAAAGAGAAAAAAACAACAACATAAATTACAATAAGGCAAGATGCAGAATGCGCCCTGCAAAGAAGAGGTTAGATATCACAAGAAGGACATTGGTATCAAAGATAGGCATTTTACCTTCAAGGAGAGCAGGTGCTGTATTATACAGATTTGAAATGAAGCAGGTGACTTAAGGATTAAATTACGTTAAATTTACATTTTAATTTAAGTCTATATAATTTCTGGAATAAGAGAAATAATTAGTAACAAATCAATGCAAGTAGTTTAATTTTAAAAGATGTGAGGAAGCGTGGTACGAAAACAGAAGTAAGGTAACGTATTAGCAAATCAACATGTAAGGTAGCAATTGTTAAATAAGGTGTACGGTAGAGTAATAGAAATAGCAGGGGCAAAGTGATATACTATCAAGCAGGATTAAGGCAGATTAATAGAAATAGGTTTATGGTAGTGTGATATCAAACGAAGTTCGGAGTAGAGCATAAGCAGAAGAAAGTATGATGTAGGGCATTAGCAAAAGAAAATATGACGTAGGGTATTATCAAAAGAAAGCATGGTGTAGGGTATTAGCAAAAGAAAGTATGTGAAGGGTATAAAAAAGAAATTATGACGTAGGGTATTTGAAAAAGAAAGTTGTAGGATAGTGTAACATCCAAAGGTAGTGCAATAGCTAAAGAAGGTTCAATACAAAAAAACACGTCTTTTAGTGTATTTGACGGAGGTATAATTAGTGTAATGCCACAATAAGGCGAAAAGTAGTGTAAAAGCACAATGTGTAATTAGAGCAATGCCATTTTGATTTAAATTAACAACTAACGAGGGCTTCTCCCTCAGTATGTTTAAAAGGAGAGATTTGTAAAGAAAATGGTGAAGTAAGAGAAGGTGAAAATGTATGAGAGACATACCTGCAGATCTTCCTGCGGGTATGGGCACCGGGAGGGCACTTAATCCTTCAGATGGCATCTGTAGCATGCTGATCCTATACCTGTTACCCACCTGAGGGGTGAAAATGTGTAATGAAAAAAAATGTGCAAGGTAGTGTAATCCCCCCCCTCCCCGAATATAGTGAAATACTAAACAAGGTATGGTAGTACAGGGTGTCTCAAAAGTTACTATGTCTTGGGGATATAGTCTCGCTAGGATCCCAGTGGTCTAATCACTGCAGAGCATCGACGCTCCACAACTTGGCTAAGATAATCCCAATTAATGCTGCGAAAAAGAGCGGAGAAAATGGCCGTAAAAATGAAAGTGATTGGTGATGAACCAAAAAGACAAAACTATAGGAGAGGGGAGATTTTATCCTCGCTTCACCAACATCTACTACTCTCTAAGAACTAGACAAGGAGATGAGGAAAAAACATTTACCGAGGCCGAAAACGAACTCGAAAACGGCTGGTCCTTTGGTCCCTAAACTACCTAATGCGACAATCTACCGAACTTGAATCTTAATATCACCGATTACGACCAAATAACCGATTTTGACCAAATATTTTTATATTCCACGAACCTGAGTTATAAATAGAAAACCTAAACACTAAACACACAATTTATCCACAGACTCACGCATTACTAAAAGCACTCTAAAATCCACACACACATTCAAAACCAGACGCGTGAACTAATTAAACGAATTAACTCCCCAAAATAGCAAAGATAACAATAACATAAACTAGGAACAAACTGCAAAATAACAGACATACATAAAACAAACCAAATTCAAGAGATTAGTCTGATCTACAGATACCTTAAATGCCTATACCTTTATCTTACGTTGTTGTATTTTCACCGTATTTTATAAATACGGGCTCTTTTTCCTAATTTCTTGAAACTCTTTCTACATATCTATCTCCACCTGTTCTCATTTAAATATTTTTAAATTTTCGCACTCATTCAAGGATATCTACATAACGGACAAACTGAAGTCAAAACTGGTGAAGAAATTTGATCGGGGTCATCTTCAAGGGACTCACGACCATGGCGGAACTCCCTATTCCAGCGAGCAATGGTTTCATAGGAAGGGGCGGTGTCCGTGTACACTGCAACCATGCGTTCATGGATCTCTTTGGCATTCTTGCCTTCCTTGGTCAAAAATTTGATCACTGCGCGGTGCTCAACCTTCTCCATTGTTGAAAAATTTGTGACTGACGATCTGCGATCAGCTACTGATTCTTAAATAGACGAGGTACGAGCGTGCGGCTGCCAGGCGTGACTTGTCATAACTTGTCCTAACACCCCCACAAACAGCCATCCCCCTTCCTCTGTTTTGCCATATATATATATATATATATATATATATATATATATATATATATATATATATATATATATATATATATATTTTCTATATTATTACATAACTCTTTCTGAATAGCAGAATACAAGTGTGGCTTAAACAAGAAATATAAACGTAAACGTGTCTGTAATTTGGTGGCGGCTTCAGCTTCTAGCTCCCCCCCTCCCTGGATCGGCACTTGGCTTGAATCAATGCTTTGGCCCCCATCTGCAAGTTTTCTACTGACGAATCAAATACAGCCACCACATAACTTGCAGAATTTCCTTTATCTTGTTCTCACAGGAAAGAAGCAGCAGGATTCTTCTCTAAGGACAAAAGGATTAGTGAAATCCTTTGCTGAGAACATTTGTTATTATGTATCAAGACTTTCCTTCATCTTTACCAAAGATACACAAACATTCAATTTCATACTTGCTCAGAGAAATTGAGTCATGTTTTGTAAAAAGGCCTCCAGAGCCAAAATAGAAGAATCTCTCAACTAGCACAGAGTCATCTTCAGTCATGGTGTCAGACAAATTTAATCCAGAGCTGGAGCCAAGACAGTCCCATCATGAAATGGATGGGCTTCTCTGACAGGCAATCAAATAAAATACAGTTATTATCCATAAATTGGACATGAACTGTTGGGAAGAATGGACTGATGAAGGACAAAGGGGCTGATGAAGAGTATCCTGATTCTTCACCGTGGGCACGCAGGACTCGTGAAAGCGCTCCGCTTCTCTCCTTTCAACAAGGAATCTTCCAGAAGCTCTAAAAAAGTGGAAGAGACTTTCATAACAAAATATTACTAGTACTTTGTCCCAGTCTTCAACAGTCCATTTTCTATATTTTCTAAAATGTGGAGCCTATCGACTTGAGAAAAGGAGAGCGCTTTCACGAGTCCTGTGTCGTGCCCACCATGAAGCATCCGGACATTCTTCATTTTTAGGGTTGCATCTCATTTAAGGGAATTGTAGCACTAACAATTTTGGCAAAAAACACAACTGCCAAGAACTCAAAACGGTACCAAAACGTCCTTCATCAACCCCTTTTCCCAACAGTTAAGAACTAATTTGTGGATTAGACCTGTATGTTAGATCATGACGGTGGACCTTGTCACAAAGCAAAAGTAATAACAAAGTTCTTGGCTGAAAATAACCTAGAACTTTGGAACCTTGACCAGGAAATTCGCCAGGTAATCAAACTGGCGGTTGATAAACAGAAGCCACCCCAAATCTAAAACATTAGATTCTTGCCACAATTATGGAAATTAAAAAAAATAGAACTATTTTTTATTTTGAAACCCTTCAGTAGTTTTGCTCTAATTGCCCAAAACGGCAAATTCAAGATGGCAGACACATATTTTGAGTCTATAGAGTCAGAACGATAGAAAATCGATATCATAAAAATCTCTGTAGGGGAGGGGGGCTCCTACCCCCAAAGACATACTAGAATAATACCAACCTCCAACAGTTATTGGCAGGAAAAGATTTTGAATCCTACCTTATGAATCTTTAATATTCGACCATACATACCAACACACATATGATTTGGCATCTATAAAAACAGCTCTTTTTAAATATTGTTGTTTAAAGGTTCCATCTCTACATTGGAAGTAATGACAGCAAACGGTACATTGCTACGATCTGCAAAAAAATGACAGATTTAAGAATCTAGCACTTGCATACAAAAATAATGAGTTGAGATTTGGGTAAAATATTCAATAATTCATTCTTAATATTTTGTCAAATTCTGAAATGAAACACGGACCAAATGAAAAGCCTTTGCGAGCCACAATTTATATTCGGTTCCTACTTCTCACGAAATGTAAAATGTTTTTTATTATTATTGTAAAAGTTGTAAGGCATTGTAATAGCAAGAAGGTCTAAATTAGTATAATACCAAACGAAGGTGTAATGTAATGAAATATCAAAATAAGGTGCAAGGGATGGTAATATTTAAACTAGAATAAGGTATTTTAATAGCAAAAGAGGGGTTAAGAAAGTGTAATACCAAAATAAATGTAACGTAGTCTAGTTATAATGGCATGTGATAAAAAGGTTTCAGGTAGTGCGCCAGGAAAAGGAGTAGGAAAGTGTAAAAGCAAGGGAAGTTGTAACGTAGTGCAATAATAAAAGGTATAAGATAGTGTAATTATAAAATAAAATGTGAGGTAAATTATTCGATAAAAGGTGTAGGGTAGTATAATAGAAAAGGCTGTGTGAGGTAGTGTCGTAGGAAAAGGTGTAATCTAATTCTCATAGAGGATCTTCTGGAAGAGGCGATTATGCCTGTGGCTCGAGGGTTTTGAAATCAGAGTTTTTCCTTCTCTTAGGTGGAACGCCTATCGTCATGGCTACGAGCTCCACCTTCCCGTCCCCACAGTGGTGCCCAGTCCCGGAGGTAGCCTCCCTAGTAAATAGTATCAGCTTTTTAAAAAGAAGGGATAATATAAGGTTATCGCGAAAAGGGGATATAATATAAAATAATCCTTTGATAAGGACGCTCTAGAAGAGGGACTTCCAAGTCTTTTGCTTCCAAACTAAAGTTGTGTTTCTGCAAAACAATGCACTACCACACATGACACGCGTAGTGCGAGATACACTATATATTCTGGGTTGGGAGCTACTGCCTCATCCACCATATTCTCTGACATGTCTCCTTCGGATGAGCGCATATTTTTAGTCGTGTGCACTCGACTCTAGGTTACTATGTCGGTCCGTAGAGCGGTTGGTCGGATGGTAACCGTTTTACTTTCCAATGTTTTTTTTGGCAATAACATCGTATCTATTGGGCCGATTCTAACGAAACTTGAAACCCTTATGTTGTTTTATATTCTCTTTAGAATGATATAATACCGATGTCCTCCAAAGGTTAGTCATGGAAGTAAGGCAAGTTTTGAAGGTCGTACGGTCATATGGCCATAAGGTCATAAGTCAGAATAATTGAGAGCACGCGACTTAGGTCTGTTGACTTTGTTTTGTACTTAGACAAACAAATTCGAAATGAAAGTTGTTTTTTTATATGCATGCACTAGAAAATAGAAGAGACAACAACAGTATTATTATCTTCAAACCCTGAGTAGTTTTATTAAAGTGGCTTAAATAAACCTTTAGTTTTGAGGAGACCTCGGAAACGGAGAGAAGCTATTTTGGAAAATAAATTCTATTGTTTCACTTATATTCTCATTTAAGGCCCAGACACACAGGGCCGAATTTGAGTCCGAATACAAACCAAATGTTCCCTTTGCATTCCATTTTGAATCGGAGACAATTTTTTTTCTGAATTTCGGAAATGGTTCGGAAAGTTGCCCGAATCATTTCATGGAACTATCGGAACCAAGTGGGAATGGCGAGATCCCGAATGTGATTCGGAATCGAATCGGAAGCAGTTCGCCTCTGAGCGACTTGGGCCTTATCAACTAAGGAGTAAAAAGAAACGAAAGAACTTTCTTAGACACCTGATAGTATCATAGCCAAGCAAAGGAATGTGTATGGTAGTGTCCTAGCAAAAGAAGGCGTAAGCTAGTGCCCTAGCAAAAGAAGGTGTACGGGAGTGACCTTGCAAAAGAATGCGTAAGGTAGTGTTCTAACAGAAGAAGGTGTGGGGTAGTGCTCTAACAAAGGAGGGAGTAAGGTAGTGCTTTAGCAAAACAAGTTTAAGGTAGTGCCTTAGCAAAAAAGGTGCAAGGTAATGACCTAACAAAAGAAGCCTTAAGAAGTGCCCTAACAAAAGAAGGCATAAGATAGGGTCATAAAAAAGAAAGCATGAGGAAGTGCCCTAACAAAGGAAGGCGTAAGGTAGTGCCCTAGCAAAAAAGATGTAAGGTAGTTCCCTAGCCAAAAAGGTGTAAGGTTAGTGCCCTAGCAAAATAAGGTGTAAGGTAGTGTCCTAACAAAAGAAGGCGTAAGGTATTGCCCTAGTAAAAGAAGGCGTAGGGTAGTGCCCTAACAAAAGAGGCGTAAGGAGTGCCCTAAGAAAAGAAGGTTTAAGGTAGTGCCCTATCAAAATAAGGCATAAGGTAGTGCCCTAACAAGAGAAGGCGTAAGTGATGTCCTACCAAAAAAGCTGTAAGGTAGGGGCCTAGTAAAAGAATGTGTAAGTTAGTGCCCTAGCAAAAGAAGGCGTAAGGTAGTGCCCTAATTAAAGAAGGTGTGAGATAGTGCGCTAACAAAATTATGTGTAAGGTAGTGCCCTAACAAAAGAATGCGTAAGGTATTGCTCTAGCAAAATAAGGTGTAGTGTAGTGACCCAACAAAAGAAGGTGTAAGGCAGTACCTTAACAAAAGAAAGCGTAAGGTAGTGCCCTAACAAAAGAAGTCATAAGGCAGTGCCCTAGCAAAAGAAGGCGTAAGGTAGTGCCCTAGCAAAAGAAGGCGTAGGGTAGTGCCCTAAAAAAGAGGCGCAAGGAGTGCCCTAAGAAAAGAAGGTTTAAGGTAGTGTCCCATCAAAATAAGGCATAAGGTAGTGCCCTAACAAGGGAAAGCGTAAGTGGTGTCCTAGCAAAAAAGCTGTAAGGTAGGGGCTTAGTAAAAGAATGTGTAAGTTAGTGCCCTAGCAAAAGAAGGCGTAAGGTAGTGCCCTAATTAAAGAAGGTGTGAGATAGTGCGCTAACAAAATTAGGTGTAAGGTAGTGCCCTAACAAAAGAATGCGTAAGGTATTGCCCTAGCAAAATAAGGTGTAGTGTAGTGACCCAACAAAAGAAGGTGTAAGGCAGTACCTTAACAAAAGAAGGCGTAAGGTAGTGCCCTAACAAAAGAAGTCATAAGGCAGTGCCCTAGCAAAAGAAGGCGTAAGGTAGTGCCCTAGCAAAAGAATGTGTAATATAGTCCCCTAGCAAAGAAGGTATGAGATAGTGCCCTAATAAAAGAAGGCGTAAGGTAGTGCTCTAACAAAAAAAAAATGTGTAATCTAGTGCCCCAACGAAAGCATGCGCATGATAGTGCCCTAACAAAAAAGGCGTGAGGTAGTGCCCTAGCAAAGGAAGGTGTAAGGTCGTGTCCTAGCAAAAGAATGTGTAAGGTAGTGCCCTAGCAAAAAAATGTGTAAGGTAGTGCCTAGCAAAGAAGGTATAAGATAATGCCCTAACAAAAGAAGGTGTAATGTAGTGCCCCAACAAAAACATGCGCAAGGTAGGGCCCTAACAAAAAGGCGTGAGGTAGTGCCCTAGCAAAAGAAGGTGTAACGTAGTGCCCTAGCAGAAGAAAGTATGAGATAGTGCCCTAACAAAAGAAGGCGTAAGGTAGTGCCCTAACCAAAGAAGACGTAAGGTAGTATCCTAACAAAAGAAGCTGTAAGATATTACTGTAGCAAAAGAAGTTTATGTAGTGTACTAGCAAAAAAGGTGTAAGGTAGTGCCGGAGCAAAGATGTAAGGTAGTGCACTAGTAAAAGAACGGGTAAGCTAGTATCAGAGCCAGAGAGTGTAATAGCAAAGGAGGTTATAAAGTAGTGTGATGGCCAAATGATGCAAAGGGTAGGGCAGTGGTCAAATGATGTATAAGGTAGTGTAATAAAAAAGAGGTAAAGTTCCGTAATAGCAAAAGAAAGTATAAGTAATACGATAGCAAAAGAGCCCAAAATAGTGCATTGAAAAATAATAGCAAAGGAAGGTGTAATGTAGTGTTATCTCACAAAAATGTAATGCAGTGTAATAGAAAAACTCGTGGAAGGTAGTGTAATAGCAACTGATGATATAATTTAATGTAATAACAAAAAGTGTAATGTGCTATAATTAAAAAAGGTTAAGGTTGTGTAATAAAACGATGTAAGGCAGTGCAGATACATAATAAAGTGAAAGGGAGTGGTAAAGCAATAGGTGTAAGGTAGTTTAGAGGCATAAGGTGGACAGTAGTAAAATAAAGTGTTTAGCTAGTGCTCTAGCCAAACAAAAGGCCGAGGTAGTATCAAATAATTGTAAGGTTGTGTTGTAGTCAAATGATGTGCAAGATGGTGTAATCACAAGCGAAGTTGTAACGCATCGATATAACAAAAGAAGGTGTTAGATTGGCAATACCAATGAATGTGTAGGGTAGTGTAATACCTATTGGAAGTGTATGACAGTGAAATAGCCAAAACATGTGCATGATAGTGCAATAACAAAAAAGTGCAACGATAGTTAGTGACAAAAGAATGTGTGAGGTAGTTTAATAGCAAAATAAGGTGTAAGGTAGTGCAGTATCAGCACATCGTCTAGACTAGTGTAAGAGGCAAAAGAACGTGCGTAAGTACAAAAGCAGGAGGTGTAAATCCCCCGAAGATGTGTAAGGTACTAAACTAACAAAAGTAGTGCTACAGTATAATAGCTAAAAATGGTATGAAGTTGTGTTTTAATGAAAATGCGCAAGGTAGTGTAAGAATAAAAGTAGTTGTACGGTAGTGAAATACTAGAAGTACATGCTAATGCAAGATAAAAAAGTGCAGGGTAGTGCGATAGGAAAAAGTGTAAGGTAGTGCGATAGGAAGAAAGGGTACAATAAGAAAAGGTGTAAAGTAGTACAATAGGAAAAGGGGTAAGGTAGTATAATAGGAAACGGTGTGAGGTAGTGCAATAGGGGAAAGGTAGTAAAATAGGAAAAGGTGTACGATAGTGCAATAGGCAAAGGTGTAAGGTAGTATAATAGGAAAAGTGTAAGGTAGTGCGATAAGAAAAGGTGTAAAGTAAGAAAGAAAGAGAAAGGAAAGAAGATAATGATTCAAGAAAGAAATTAAAGGAAATAGAGTACGAAAGAAGAAAAAATAATATCGTTTGTCATACGATGAAACATTTAAAAAAAGGTTGAGTAACGAACCATAATTCCAAAGTACGAACAGAAGTTCATAAATTAAAAGAGTTCTTGAATATCCTCGTCCTCATTCGAGACCTCAATAATTATAATCAAGGCTACATCAGAGTGGGCAATTACTCTCTTATCTGCTCTAGGAGTGAGATCACGTTGTCATAGCGACGCAATCACGATGGCAACCAAACCAAGGGTATAAAATCCCCCAAATATTTTACTCTTCAATTCGTCCTGGCGGCGTCTTTAGAGTTAAAAAAAATCCTCTCAGTGATCACCGAAGTGAAAACTCAAAGAAACTAAAAGGTTTTAAACTTCAAACAGTTCATCTCGGGAGATGAAAACCAGATCAAAATGTTTCGGCAAAAGCTTTTCTCTCCAGAAAAACAAACAGACCACTATTTGTACTCTCGAATGTTCTTTGTATTTGTATACCCACGGGGTTAATTTCAGGATGGAATTAATGCGTTTGTAAGGTGGGTAGGTCAAAATATTTAAGGTGGATGCTGCTACGACCTCTGACTGACCAGTTCGAAAGATTAAATCTGTGCTAAAACTAAAATGGGTGGTTTGCTTGTCTATAATTAAATACAGTGATAACCAGGCACAATAGCACAAATTTTGCCCCTACCAATGTCAGGGGTGGCAAACCCCCCCCAAATTTTGGAAAAGCCCAATAAAACCCGGGTTTTATTCTTTTTTTTTTCAAAAAACAAAAGCTACAAGCATTAGAATAACATAGAAAAATAATAGTTATCTCTATTTTTATATAATATTAATAATTACTTAGTTTAATAATTATATTATAGTAAGAAAAGACCACAGTAACTGATCACTGATAGAGAACTGTGGGTAACCATGATAGCCATAACCTGTAAAAGCAGAGATGAATTATGAGTCAGTATCAGAGAAATAACCTTAATTTGATACATATTTGTTGAAATTATAAACATAAATATGAATTTTGAATAAAATAATGATAAGTAGCATTCATTTGTGAAAAAAAAGTGAAATTAAAAAAAAAACAAACCCGGGAATTTCACTTGAAAAAGCAAAAAAACAAACAAACCGGTAATAAAACCCTGTTTTTTTTAGGGCAGGGTTTTTGATTTGCCAACCCTGACCAAAGTACCTATTAAAAATTAAGTAGAATAAAGTAGATTTCATTAAAATCTACCGAAATATTATTGAGTTATTCTCTTATATAATTATGGTAACGAACATTTTTTTGCATTAGAAATAAATTTGTGTGCACAAACCTTTTTTTCCTACTTATTATTGCAAACCTATTTTATAATTCATTTAATTTGCCCAACAGAACATATTTAAAGTTAATTAGCCATTATAAAAGTCGAAAAAAAGGTATACTAACGTGCGAAAGTATGACGTCACTTATTTTGATAAATGAAACAACCTTTCGATCAACAATTGAATATTCTTCTAAAATCATTGATAAAACCAGGCAATGGCTTCGCCACTCCGGGGGAGCTTGCGTTTCGCTACTAAGATTAAAATTTAAAATCTAAAAAAAGCAGCCATGGTTAAATTTTTATAAATTTTATGAACTTCGTCAATTATAATAATTTTAAAAAGGTTCTCTAAACTAAATTTTCCCCCTTTCAAAATATCACGTTGCCAAAATATAGTTATAGAAGAAGATATATAAAAATAAATTTTCTGAACTTCACCATTTGTAATTCTTTGAGTTTTTCAAAATTCACAAAATTTCGATACTTATATTTATTTCTGAACTTCACCATTTTGTTTTTTGATATTATAAAAGAATTATTAGAAATAACTTTGATAAAAAACATAAGTCATAACCAAACTAAGATGAAATTATTATTCAAATACTCAAAAAAATTCCCTTCTTAAATTATAGAGTTAGTGATGATGATGATGATGACAAACGGTACGATTATTGAAAGTAGGACAAATTTTTTATAAACTATGAGTAGCTACATCAGATTTGGGGTAGTTTAATATAATACAGGGTGTCCCTAAAGTCTGAACACATAGGAAATATCACAATGGTCTCTTCGTTGACCAAATCAAAGATATGAGACACCTGAGTGAACGGTGCATTATAAATTAATGCACTTTAGAGTTATTGCATCTTATTCAAGGGATGAATCCCGCAAAGCGCATCGAACTTTGCATCACAAATAGTGGAAATCAAACCCTAGATTTTATCCATAGCACTATATTTTAAGAACGAGATTTTTGGAAGGAGTTGAATAATAATAGATTTTTTTTCTCTTAGTTTTGTTATGACCTATATATATTTGAAGTTTTTATCCAGGTTTTCTCTAAGAGTTGCTTTAGAGTTTGAAAAAACAGCCCGAAGGGCTTGTTTTTCGTATATAAATGCTTTTATTCAAGTTCGTTCTAAGAGTTCGTTTAGATTAAAAGAGAAAGAAAAAAGTTCGGAGGGATGATTTCTTATATATAAATGCTTTTATTCAAGTTCGTTCTAAGAGTTCGTTTAGATTAAAAAGGAAAAAAAAGGGTCCGAGGGATCGTTTTTCGTATATGAAATGTAAACCGATACCCTTAACTTGACCGTAGGTCAAAGACCGATGGTCTGCCTGCTAAGCGTGAGCTGTTCCAGTAAGGAGTAGTTCATTTTTTTCATTAAAAAAATGCATTTTGTCTTTGTCCAGAATTTAGGGACACCCTGTATAATGAGTTTGGCTTTATTTCAATGCTTACTTAGAAATAAAATAGGTAAGTATCCTTTATTTATTGCTTTTGCTTCCTAAACACGGTTAATCCCCCTAAAAGGTATACCAACTTTAAATCTAAATATTTTGTTCATAAATTGAGATACTCGTATTTGAAAACCATTTATTTTTCCTATGTAGAAAACAGGCCTACTTTACACCGTAAATGGGTTTGCAGGCAAACATCATAGCTTTTAAGCAGCATGCATTTGAATTAAAGGGTATACAAAAGCTTATTTGCACACAATTTGGTCAATAAAACAACAACGTCTGTGAAATTGATTTAATAATAAAAAATATAATAATCTCAAAATAATCAATCCTTAATAACAGCATTTTCTTTATTGTTTATTGCAAATCTATATCCTTATTTAACGTGTCAGTCATTTCTATTTATACAGACGTTGGCTCTATCTCTCATCGCCTTCATCTCTATTTTGATAACAACTGGTCTGTCTTTTTTATTTATTTATTTATTCCATATTAATCCAATGTACAGTATAAACATATTACATTTTAAATCTTAATGATAAGTTACAATAAGTACTTATACATACTCGTATATATGTGTATACATACAAAGATTAGTTATGGGCCCAAAATAAGTCAGTCACTTTTAGGGCAGAAACTTAAAACTTAAGACTAAGCATAAAATTATCAAGAATAAAATCCCTTCATGTTTATAAAAATATAAGCAACTTAGTATACATTTGAGAACCTAACCATTGTAAAGATTGCAAATAACGAATAATTATATTATTTAAATTTTGAGATAAATTAAAAAACTATTTTATTTCCAGCGATTATTTCAAAAGATCTGTAGTTAGCATAGTCAACAGTCTTATATAAATAATAACATATTTATAATGTATAAATCAAAGTAATAGTACACAGTATAATAGTGTACGGTAACAAATAAATACAAAATAACAAAAACTGAATAGAAATTTAGTAAGCCGAAATTATATTGTTTTTAAGAGCTTTTTTGAATTGAGCTAAATTGGTTTGGGATTTGATATTGTCGTCCAAGCCATTCCATATTTTGATAGATTTGTACAGAAAGCTACATTGCGATTTTGATTTTGAATACAAGGGTGAAATAATTTTTTTTTCTATTGCGGGTTTGGTGATTATGGGTACAATCAGCTGTTTGTAACATATTAAATATATAGTTATTATAGGAACACTTTATTGTTTTTTAAAGGAATAAGGATGTTTGAAAAACAAAGAGATCATTTAATTTTAGAATTCTGGATTCTTTAAAATATCGATTAGTGTGCTCTTGTAGTCAAGTTGATGGATGGCTCGAATTGCTTTTTTCTGTAATATGACTAATTTATTGAGATAATTTTGATATTTTCCATACCAACTCTCTATGCCATATGTCAAGTAAGGTTGCACTATTGTCATATATAAAGAGTGGAGAATAGATTTAGGAAGAAACTTATTTAATTTATATAATATTCCAATCGATTTTGATAGTTTTGTTGAGATATGTGTAATATGTTGTTTAAAACTCAGATTTTTGTCAATAAAGATGCCTAGGAATTTGATATGAGTAGTTTCATAGATTATTCCGTCGCCCATTTTAATATGGGGCAATTCAATAGATTTTTTGTAAGAGCAAAGAATATATTTGGTTTTATCTACATTTATTGATAGTTTATTAACATTAAGCCACATGAAGACATTTTCGAGTTCTTTATTTATTGTAGATGCAATGTTGCTCGGTTTGTCATATGGCAAGGAAGTTGATAAGGGACTATCATCCGCGAATAATATAAATTTAAACAGAGAAGATGATTTAACAATATCATTAATATAGTGGCCCTAGCACGGAGCATTGTGGGACCCCAGTTGTAATATTAAGGTGGGATGAGTCATGACCATTGACGGAGACAAATTGCTTTCTTTCAGTTAAATATGATTTGAACGAATTTTGACAGTTGCCTCTAATTCCGTACATCGCTAATTTTGACAGTAGAATATTATGGTTGACACAATCGAAACCTTTTTTAAAATCGAGAAAAATTGAAAATACACTGTGGCCCTTTTCAATGTTATCATATAAATATTGAAGGTGGTTAATTATTGCGTCAATCGTTGATTTCTGACGTCTAAGACCATATTGGTGTTTATACAACAGTGAATTAGATTCCAGAAATTTATAAAGTTTATTGAATGCTATTTTTTCAAATATTTTACTGAACATTGTAAGACATGAAATAGGGCGGTAATTGCTGACGTTTGTGAGGTCTCCGGCCTTTGGTAACGGTGTTACCCGAGCAACTTTTAATACACTTGGGAATATACCCTGCGTAAATGATTTATTAATTGTTGATGCTAAAATTGGAGCAACTATATCAGAGATGTATTTTAAAATTTTAGTGGAGATTGAATTAATACCTGATTTTTTATTTTTTAGTGAACTAATGATTTTTTTTTATATCCGCTACGCTTACAGGAGAAAAGAACAAGGAATTTGGTACATTAATCTCATTAAAATACGAAAGAAAAGATTTATCGACTATATTGCAGGAGTCTGAGATTTTTTTACCTACGTTGGCAAAAAATTTATTGAATTCATTCGCTTTTTCCTTATTGTCATCAACTGGTTTACCGTCAATGATAATTTGGTTTGTTCCTTTAGTAATTTCAGGTTTTATCACAGAATTGATTAATTTACAAGTTTGTTTTATATTGTTTTTCGTTTGATTAAATCGTTCATGGTAATAATTTTTCTTGGCTATTTTAATTTGGTTAGTAACTTGATTCCGAAAATTTTTATATGTGTGTTCTGGAATTTGACTAAGCTTATAAAGAGAAAAGTATTTTTGACGTTTTTTGATGTTATTTATAATTGCGTTTGTTATCCAAGGTTTTGTTTTGTGTTTATATGATATGGTTTTAGATTTTAGAGGACAATTAAGTTTAAAAGCATCGTCTAGCCCTGAAATTAACTCTTCGATAGCAGAATCGATGTCATTTATATAGGAAATTTCATATAGATTCTGATTTAGAACATAGTTATAGAAGTTTGATAAGGTATTTTCGTTAATTATGCGGTAGGTTATTGTACGGTTTTGATGAATATTGTTCAAGTTGAAAAAAGACTTTTCGATCATGAATATAGGAAGATGGTCCGATATGTCACAAAGGAGAATACCGGAAGAGTAATTTTCGGGGTGAACTCTGAAAATATTGTCAATTAGTGTTGCTGAGTTTTGGGTTATTCTTGTGGGTTTTGTTATAATTGGAAGTAAGGAATGAGAATAAAAAGTATTGAGGAAGGACTAAGTTGATGCGTGGTTTTCAAAGTTTAATAGATCGAAGTTAAAAGCTCCTGTAATTATTATGTCGTCATAGTTTGTAACATTGAAGTAATTGATTAATTCAGTAATCTCATCTATAAACATCTTTGGGTCACCAGAAGGAGGTCTATATACGGTTCCAATGATTATTGTTTTACCATTTGATTTTACTTCGATAAATAAAGTTTCAATATAGTTATAGGAAATACTAATTTCGTCAACTTTTTTAGTATTGAGTCTGTCAGATATATACACGATTATACCTCCCCCTATCTTGTTTACGTCGCGTAGTGAATGAAAAGAGCTATAGTTTGGGATACTGATAAGGTGTTAATTATTATTTGTTAGCCAGCTCTCGGTGAATGCCAAAACGGAAAATTTATAATTAAGTGTTGACAAAAATATTGAAAATTCATCAATGTTTGCGTGCAAAGATCGAATGTTAAGATTTAAAATAGACAGGTCTGTTTTTTCAAATGAAAATGTAGTGTTAAATTTATCACAATCGTAGTATTGGTTTCTTACGTTATTTTCTTTAAAATTTGGATATAATTCATCAAAATGGTTTATGTCTGGATCGATATTATTGAAGTGATCGAGTTGTTCAAACATAAAGGTAGGTCTATTGAAATTTAAAAATTAAAGGTTACAAATTGAAATTTCGTATAAAATATCTATAAACAGTTAAAATACTATTTTTATGATAACTTTAATAAGAGAAAAAGGAATAAAGTATGTAATACAATTGAAATAAAAGTAAGTGAATGATAGGTCAAAACATGGTTTGTTTGTTTTTGTTTTTTTCTTCTAAAACAGTAATATCGCCGAGGGTATTATTACTGATCGTTCCAGAGATTCTCACCATTAAAGTCGGCAAGCGTCGAATTGAGGTGTTCCGACAGAAATTTTTGGAGGGCAGCTCGGGTATTGATAACTATACGTAGGTCTCGGCGACCGGAAGGTGATGGCAGGAAAACGTTGATGAATCCATCTCTGGTAGTACAGCCGGCGATCTTTGTGGAGAATTTCTTTTTAGCTTGGCGGAGGACAAAAAAGATGTTTATTTCATTTGTGATGCGATTTCTCAGGCCATCTAATTTGATAGGTGGTGTTGAATAAACTGCACTCTTCAAATGACCCCATACAATCAAATATTCGCTTTTTGGAATACTTCCTGCTAGCGATTCTTAATAATCCGTGGTCTGTAAGCAGGACTACCGTCTTGAATACACCAAACGCGATTAAATTTGACTCCATATGAAGTATGTAATTGTGGAATGATATCTTGATATAAAATTTCTACGTAAGTTTCACCATTTAAGTTCCCATTAATAAAAATTGAACCAATTAACGATCCATTGCCCCACAATCCTACCCACAAAGTCAACTTTCCTCTACGGATACTCTTTTCGTACACATAATCTTCGGTTGGTTGGTTTCTTGCTGCAAAGTGCCGGGAGTTTTGTCTGTTGAAGTGACCATTAGAATGTAGCCTCATCTCTAACAACTATGTAATTGTTCAATAAATCTTCCTGGACGTCCGAGAAACCATTTAACAAATCTGAGACTTCAAGGAAAATCATTTTCAAGGAGTTGGTGTTTAATAACAGGTTTAAATGGATAGAATTGCAAGTCTTTACGAACAATTCGTCGAAATGACATTTGTGAAGAAAGTCCTGTACCATTTATTCTGAGGGATACTTTAGGGTTTTCTACTAATTAATGTCGAACACGCTCAATGTTGTCTTCGTTCCTTACAGTTTTCAGTCGTCCTGAATGTCCTCTTTCAAACTTTTCAACAATCTAGAAAATAATACGTTTAGTTGGCGATGCTCTTTGGGAAAATTCCAGTTTGAAATAGTTCTGCACTTGCATTAAACTTTTGGTTTCTAGATAATTCTTGACGATGTAGAGACGTTGATCTTTAGTCAGCTGAATATTAAGGGTCTTAAAAATTCCTAAATCTAAAAAATAAGACATCTTCAACATAATGCATTATGTAGTAATGTTCTAGAAACATTTTTTTAAAATCACAAATAATTTATTTGATTGTTTGGAAAATACTGGCCGATTTTTCGACTTACTTTTAAAAAGTTGATTTAAGTTGCTATTTTTTCAGTGTTTAATACAAAATTTACATGCTAAATAATTGATTTATACTCGTTAATAAATTTTAACTCATTTCTTTCAGAATACAATTTTGAAGCATGTAAGCTTCCATCGGCAGAAGATTATGCTAACGGTCTGCTCTTGGTGTTGTCCAGGTTGTTTAATAAAAACATCTAGCTTCAGATAATAGGTTGTTTAATAAAAATATCTAGCTTCAGATAATAGGTTGTTTAATAAAAATATCTAGCTTCAGATAATAGGTTGTTTAATAAAAATATCTAGCTTCAGATAATAGGTTGTTTAATAAAAATATCTAGCTTCAGATAATAGGTTGTTTAATAAAAATATCTAGCTTCAGATAATAGGTTGTTTAATAAAAATATCTAGCTTCAGATAATAGGTTGTTTAATAAAAATATCTAGCTTCAGATAATAGGTTGTTTAATAAAAATATCTAGCTTCAGATAATAGGTTGTTTAATAAAAATATCTAGCTTCAGATAATAGGTTGTTTAATAAAAATATCTAGCTTCAGATAATAGGTTGTTTAATAAAAATATCTAGCTTAAAGTAATAGGTTGTTTAATAAAAATATCTAGCTTCAGATAATAGGTTGTTTAATAAAAATATCTAGCTTCAGATAATAGGTTGTTTAATAAAAATATCTAGCTTCAGATAATAGGTTGTTTAATAAAAATATCTAGCTTCAGATAATAGGTTGTTTAATAAAAATATCTAGCTTCAGATAATAGGTTGTTTAATAAAAATATCTAGCTTCAGATAATAGGTTGTTTAATAAAAATATCTAGCTTAAAATAATAGGTTGTTTAATAAAAATATCTAGCTTCAGATAATAGGTTGTTTAATCAAAATATCTAGCTTCAGATAATAGGTTGTTTAATCAAAATATCTAGCTTCAAATAATAGGTTGTTGAATAAAAATATCTAGCTTCAGATAATAGGTTGTTTAATAAAAATATCTAGCTTCAGATAATAGGTTGTTTAATAAAAATATCTAGCTTCAGATAATAGGTTGTTTAATAAAAATATCTAGCTTCAGATAATAGGTTGTTTAATAAAAAAAACAGCTAGCTTCAGATAATAGGTTGTTTAATAAAAATATCTAGCTTCAGATAATAGGTTGTTTAATAAAAATATCTAGCTTCAGATAATAGGTTGTTTAATAAAAATATTTAGCTTCAGATAATAGGTTGTTTAGTAAAAAAACATCTAGCTTCAGATAATAGGTTGTTCAATAAAAATATCTAGCTTCAGATAATAGGTTGTTTAATAAAAATATCTAGCTTCAGATAATAGGTTGTTTAATAAAAATATCTAGCTTCAGATAATAGGTTGTTTAGTAAAAATATCTAGCTTCAGATAAGAGGTTGTTTAATAAAAATATCTAGCTTCAGATAATAGGTTGTTTAATAAAAATATCTAGCTTCACATAATAGGTTGTTTAAAAAAATATCTAGATTCAGATAATAGATTGTTTAATAAAAATATCTAGCTTCAGATAATAGGTTGTTTAATAAAAATATCTAGCTTCAGATAATAGGTTGTTTAATAAAAATATCTAGCTTCAGATAATAGGTTGTTTAATAAAAATATCTAGCTTCAGATAATAGGTTGTTTAATAAAAATATCTAGCTTCAGATAATAGGTTGTTTAATAAAAATATCTAGCTTAAGGTAATAGGTTGTTTAATAAAAATATTTAGCTTCAGATAATAGGTTGTTTAATAAAAATATCTAGCTTCAGATAATAGGTTGTTAAATAAAAATATCTAGCTTCAGATAATAGGTTGTTTAATAAAAATATCTAGCTTAAGGTAATAGGTTGTTTAATAAAAACATCTAGCTTCAGATAATAGGTTGCCTTTTTAAAAACATCTAGCTTCAGATAATAGGTTGTTTGATAAAAACATATCTTCAGATAATGGATTGTTTAATAAAAACATCTAGCTTCGGATAATAGGGTTAATAAAATCATCTAACTTCCGATAATAGGTTGTCTAATAAAAACATCTAGCTTCTGATAATAGGTTGTTTAGTAAAAAAACATCTAGCTTCAGATAATAGGTGGTTTAATAAAAAAACCCAGATAGCTTCAGATAATAGGTTGTTTAATAAAACATCTAGCTTCGGATAATTGGTTTAATAAAAACATCTAGGTTCGGATAATAGGTTGTTTAATAAAAACATTTTGCTTCAGATAATAGGTTGTTTAATAAAAAAACATCTAGCTTCAGATAATAGGTTGTTTAATAGAAACATCTAGCTTCAGATAATAGGTTGTTTAATATAAATATTTAGCTTCAGATAATAGGTTGTTTGATAAAAACATCTCGCTTCAGATAATAGGTTGTTTAATCAAAACATCTATCTTAAGGTAATAGGTTGTTTAATAAAAATATCTATTTTCAGATAATTGGTTGTTTAATAAAAACATATATCTTTGGATAATAGCTTTGATAAAACATCTAGCTTCGGATAATTTGTTTGATAAACAGATCTAGCTTCGTATAATAGGTTATTTAATAAAAACATCTTGCTTCGGATAATAGGTTGTTAAATAAAAACATTAACTTCAGATTATAGGTTGTTTAATATAAACATCTAACTTCAGATAATACGTTGTTTAATAATAACATCTAGCTTCGGATAATAGGTTGTTTAATAAAAACATCTAGCTTCGGATAATAGGTTGTTTAATAAAATATTAACTTCAGATTATAGGTTGTTTAATAAAAACATCTAACTTCGGATAATAGCTTTGATAAAACATCTAGCTTCGGAAAATTTGTTTGATAAACATATCTACCTTCGGAAAATTTGTTTGATAAACATATCTACCTTCGGATAATAGGTTATTTAATAAAAACATCTAGCTCCGGATAATAGGTTGTTTAATAAACACTTTAACTTCAGATTATAGGTTTTTTAATAAAAACATCTAGCTTCAGATAATAAGTTGTTTAATAATAACATCTAGTTTCGGATAATAGGTTGTTTAATAAAAACATCTAGCTTTGGATAATAGTTTGTTTAATTAAAACATTTCCTTCAGAGAATAGGTTGTTTAATAAAAACATCTATCTTCAGATAATTGGTTGTTTAATAAAAGCATATAGCTTCGGATAATAAGTTTTATAAAAAAAACATCTAGCTTCGAATAATATGTTTGATAAAAAGATCTAGCTTCGGATAATATGTTATTTAATAAAAACATCTAGCTTCAGATAATAGGTGGTTTAATAAAAAACAGCTAGCTTCAGATAATAGGTTGTTTAATAAAAACATCTAGCTTCAGATAATAGGTTGTTTAATGAAAACATCTAGCTTAAGGTAATAGGTTGTTTAATAAAAATATATAGCTTCAGATAATAGGTTGTTTAATAAAAACATCTAGCTTCGGATAATAGGTTTAATAAAAACATCTAGCTTCGGATAATAGGTTTAATAAAAACATCTAGCTTCGGATAAAAGGTTGTTTATTAAAATATCTAGCTTCAGATAATAGATTGTTTAATAAAAACATCTAGCTTCAGATAATAGGTTGTTTAATAAAAAAACATCTAGTTTCAGATAATAGGTTGTTTAATAAAAACATTTAGCTTCACCTAATAGGTTGTTTAATAAAAACATCTAGCTTCAGATAATAGGTTGTTTAATAAAAACATCTAGCTTCAGATAATAGGTTGTTTAATAAAAACATCTAGCTTCGGATAATAAGTTTAATAAAAACATCTAGCTTCGGATGATAGGTTTAATAAAAACATCTAGCTTCGGATAATAGGTTGTCTAATAAAAACATCTAGCTTCAGATAATAGGTTGTTTAGTAAAAAAACATCCTAGCCTCAGATAATAGGTTGCCTAATAAAAACATTTATCTTCAGATAATAGGTTGTTTAATAAAAACATCTAGCTTAAGGTAATAGGTTGTTTAATAAAAACATCTAGCTTCAGATAATAGGTTGTTTAATAATAACATCTAGCTTCAGATAATAGGTGGTTTAATAAAAAACAGCTAGCTTCAGATAATAGGTTGTTTAATAAAAACATCTTGCTTTAGATAGTAGGTTGTTTAATAAAAACATCTAGCTTAAGGTAATAGGTTGTTTAATAAAAATATCAAGCTTCAGATAATAGGTTGTTTAATAAAAACATCTAACTTCGGATAATAGGTTTAATAAAAACATCTAGCTTTGGATAAAAGGTTGTTTAATACAAACATCTAGCTTCAGATAATAGGTTGTTTAATAAAAACATCTAGCTTCAGATAATAGGTTGTTTAATAAAAACATCTAGCTTCAGATAATAGGTTGTTTAATAAAAATATCTAGCTTCGGATAATAGGTTTAATAAAATCATATAGCTTCGGATAATAGGTTTAATAAAAAAACATCTAGCTTCGGATAATAGGTTGTTTAATAAAAACATCTAGCTTCGGATAATAGGTTGTTTAATAAAAATATCTATTTTCAGATAATAGGTTGTTTAATAAAAACATTTAACTTCAGATAATAGGTTGTTTAATAAAAACATCTAGCTTCGGATAATATGTTGTTTAATAAAAACATTTAGCTTCAGATAATAGGTTGTTTAATAAAAACATCTAGCTTCAGATAATAGGTTGTTTAATAAAAACACCTAGCTTCAGATAATAGTTTGTTTAATAAAAACATCTAGCTTCATATAATCCAAAAATTGGATGTTACCGATGTTGTCTCATTGAGCAACTTTGCGCAAATAAACTCTTGTAAAATTTAACAAAATCAACGCTGCTTAAACTCTATGACGTTTACTTAAAAAACATTATAACTGAAAAGTAGAATTGTTTTTTAAATTACATAAGTACACAGTTTATGAAACGTTTATTTAGATTTAAAGTTGGCATACGTTTTTGTGATTCACCGAGTATGCACAAATATGAGATCGGGAATTAACTTCATTAGTGTTTTATCATATAAATTGAAATGAATTAACAAGGTTAACAGACCTAAGTCGCGTGCTCTCAATTATTCTGACTTATGATCTTCAAAACTTTCAACAAGTGGGTCAATCCGAACACATAGTTAGTTTTCTTTTATTAATTCCAAGACTAACCTTCGGAGGACATTGGCAATTATATCATTCGATAGAGAATGTAAAACAACATAAGGGTTTCAAATTCGTTAGCATCGGCCGAAGAGTTACGATGATATTGCCAAATAATTCCAAGACTAACCTTGGGATAACCTACCCTAAGAACCGTTGGTGACGTAACAGGAAAATTTCGTTCAGTGTTGCAATTTTGGCGATTTTAAATTTAATGGCAACTGAGGAAAATTAATGAGCGATTTTAGGAATTTTTGGAGACGTAGAATAAAAGATTTGGAATTGCTGTGAATGATTAATCCCCATTTTGATTGATATCTAAGTTGATTAATCCCCATCTTGATTGATAGCCATATTGATTGATATCTAAGTTGATTAATCCCCATCTTGATTGATATCCATATTGATTGATATCTGAGTTGATTAATCCCCATCTTGATTGATAGCCATATTGATTGATATCTAAGTTGATTAATCCCCATCTTGATTGATGGCCATATCTAAATTGATTAATACCCATCTTGATTGTAATCCATCGTGATTGAAAACCATAGTGATTGATATCCATCGTGATTGAAAACCATAGTGATTGATATCCATCTTGATTGGTACCAATCGTGATTGATATCTATATTGATTAGTACCCATCTTACTCGATATCCATCTTGATTGCATTCATATTGATTAATATATAACATGATTAATACCATCTTGATTGATATCATCTTGATTTATGTCCATTTTGATTGATACCCATATTGATTAATATCATCTCGATTGATATATATCTTGTTTGATAGCCATCTTCATTGATATCCATCTTGATTGTCACCCCTGGGATTTCTATCCATCTTGATTTATACCAATCTTTATTGATATTCATATTGATTGATACCCACCTTGATTGATATTCATATTGATTAATACCCACCTTGATTGATACTCACTCACCTTGAGGAATATTTATCTTGATTGATATCCATCTCGCATGGCGTCCGTCCATCGCCTAGGAAAAGGCTTGAAAGAGGATGTGGTCGTAATCTACTTTTTTTTTGGGGGGGGGGGGGTATTGTTAAAATCAGCCAATTTTCTCGGCTAAGAAAGAAAACCGAGATGGGAATCGAGACTAAAAAAAATAGTTCCATTTCCTATTTAAATAAATAATGTGCAGAAGCCAAGAAAACAATAAGGGTTCGCGCACCCTCCAAATTCCCCCCTCTTACACGTCGATTGGAAAGCGCGGGAGAGGCCTCAACGAACCACCTTTAGGGTCGGACAGGCTATTGATTAGCCTTTTGCAGGCTCCTTTTATTCTTAGGTCTAGGCACGGGTTCCATCCCAGCATCACGAGCTGGCCGCCCATTGTCGGATACCCTAATACTCCCTTAGGGTAAGCAATTCCACACATTATATAACCAGTCAATACACCGTTATCATTTCCCTTCTCGTCTTCACAGCACAATATACCCACCTTTTCTGTATCAGAACCGTGCCGATGGAGTACTAGTAGCTCCTATGGGGACCTACCATGGGCCCTTGTGGCTTTTGTCATCTGTTATATTATATTGTGGGGGACTTTGATTTTGTCTTCCCCTGGCGATGGTGCTTTTTGTGGGTGGGTTTTGACGGATGCGGATGCGGATGACCTTTGATAGGCCCTTGTGGCTTTTGTCATCCGTGAAATTATGTTATGTTATGTTATGTTATGAGCACTCACACCCACATATCCATGAGGTGGAAGGGTCTCGAGAATGCGATGGGCGAATGGCCGCCACCAAGCAAGCTTGCACTAAGTCATCCGATGACGTCATTGAAATCAGCTCTGCAAATAGGCTGCATTTACGTTATTTCAAAGCATAATTAGTTGAAATAAAGGTGAAAATTGCTATATATATATATATATATATATATATATATATATATATATATATATATATATATATATATATATATATATATATATATATATATATATATATATATATATATATATATATATGTAAAAATCACGAGAGGTAACACGTGAATAAGTATAAATATTTGGTTGTACAACCAAATTATAGTTATATAGTTAACCGTTCCTCCAGAGAAACCGCGCGGGCCCATGACATGTGCTAGGCTCCCCAACACAAGGTATGTGTCTATGTGTGTCTGTGTGTGTGTGTGTCTCTCTCTCTCTCTCTCTCTCTCTCTCTTAGTGTAGGTGTGTGTGTGGCGCGCGCAGGGCCGCAGCAGTTGCTGGTTAGCTTAGAGTCTGAGCTGCATCACCTCGTTTTGCCCTCGTCTGTCTTCGTTGAGGACGGGACCAGGACGTCCTGCGGGGCCATGCTGGGTGTCTCCCCGAAGCTGCTGGGGCTTGTACCACGTGGTACCCGCAGTGTACCAACTCGTCATTCCTTTTTCACTAAAATGCACGCACACGCCCTTTATCAAACACCCCGCGCGATGGTACACTTACCATGCATACACTCACGGCCGGATATGCACACACGCATCAATGTATATTTTTTGGTTTCCTGCGTACACATGTGCGTAAAATGGACGAAACGAACTCACAAACAAACACACAAACAAACATGGCGAATAGTCTGCGCGCGCATATGGGGTGGCGGGGTACGATAAGCACCAAAGGGGGTGAGGGGGGAGAGGGAGAGCAAAAAGTGGGGTCTGCCAGATAATTGGGGGGAATAGCATTAGGGGGATATAACTAAGAAGGGAAAGAATCATACACTCATAACATCAAAACACACATACGTTTACTTGTTCGATTACACGACTACGTACATGAACTTACACTCACCGTTACATGAACACATTCCTGTAGCTAGTTCGACTATGTACGTCCTAGTTGGTCGATAGAAGGAGTTATTTGGGTTTGAAAAACAGACAGTTCTTTCGACACACATAAAATATAGACATGTATGTATATTTTCGACGCCACTTTTAAATGTCTTCATTATTTGCTAATTAGAAAATGGGTAATAATTAGTATAATAAATGATGAAAATAAACTATATATATATATATATATATATATATATATATATATATATATATATGATAATAATAAAGAGTATAATTATTTCTCCATTGAAAATCGGTGCATTTGTTCCTCAAATTTCGGTCGCCATGACAACCATTTCTATGCCATACGTGATGAAAGAAGCAGTCGCTATGTAGGTCATAAGTCTCTTAAATTAAAAAAAACCCTAATAGATAGGAAAATCAAAGATCCAGGAATAATATTAATTAAATAAGGGGAATGAGAAATTGGAGAGAAAAAAAAGAGTACGTTAGGAAGAACAGAAAAAAAACATGAACAAGCAGGAGTAAATATGACTAAACACGAAGAAACACCAGAAAGCGCGAAGAAATGGGAACAAACATATGCTGAATAAACACAGGCAAGTATCTAACAAACACGAATTTGAACGGAGAAACACGAATAAGCACGAGAAAATGGGAACAAGCAGAACAAACACGAAAAAAAAATCCTCAGAATTAATGGGATATGAATAAATTGGGAGAGAAGCTTTATGTAGAAACCTCTATGAGCACAAAAGTACCCAGTAGTGTGTTCACGAAATACAAAGTAGTGTGTTTATGTGTATACTCACGTGTGCGCTTGTAGTTATTTGTAAGAACAGGTTTGAAACCCAAATGTGAAACGAATCTATAAATCTCTAGTTCCATCTTACTAAATAATAAAACTATACTGACTGTTACATTAACGGGACAGGATTGACTGTGAATGTCACCAAGTGAATTAAGTAACCTAGAATTAATGTCATCTTGGCCAGATGGCTTACTCGTAATCAAATCAATTATAAACACTTTAATTATTTCCATATCTACATTAATGGTATTCAACACCTCATCACCTGACCTAGAACTATCAAAAAATAAACTGTTCCGATTCTCCTCTGTAAATACTGAATTAAAATGATCAAGTACCTCTACTATTTCCTCATCAGATTCTTTCATAAGCCCTTTTTATTTAATAGGCACTATTTAATCTCTGCTAGATTTTTTTGTATTGATTTTCTAATAGCTAAAAAAAATATTGGATCTTTATTATTATTTCGAGCTAAATTAATTACTGCCGCTCTTTTGCTTTTCTTAATTATTTTATTTAATTAATTCCTAGTGACCCTATAATGATTCAGATTTTCACCAGTGAACGACCTAGCCATAATGGCTCTTGATGGCCATGGTTGCTTTTGTCATCCGTTAAATTATATTATGATATTGTGTGCCAGAATTACTGTAGCTGACTTATCAATTGGGATGATTCCTGATAGGCCTTGGGGGCTTTTGTCATCCGTTAAATTATATTATGATGTTGGGTGCCACAACTACTGTGGTTGACTTATTAGAGGTGTAGAGAGTATTGCAGTAGCTCTTGAGAAGTTATATACTAGATCACTAGAGTTTGGATAAATACCTAATGATTCGAAATTAACGAATGTAGTGCCAATTTTTAAGATGAGAACTAAAGAGGACAGAAATAACTTTAGACCTTTAAGGTTGACATCTATAGTTTGTAAAATTATTGAGATGGTAGTTAAGAAGGGTATTTATTTCTAAGTATCCAGAACGGGGTAATTTAATAAATGATTCTTAGCATGGGATGGAAGTGGTACATCATGTTAAACAAACATAGTGGAATTTATGGATTATGTGACTAAACAAATAGATAAGTGAGAGAATGTTGATGTAATTTACTAAGATTTTAGCAAAGCTTTTGATAAGGTTACACATAGGAGACTAGTTCACAAATTAAAAATGCATGGGATATGTGGGAAAGTTTTGAATTCGATAGCTGAATGGTTGAAAGACAATAAACAATGTGTGGTACTAAATGGGGTGAGGTCACAGTTGAGGAACGTTATCAGCAGAGCTGGGCGTTGCGGCAACGAGTTGCGACTTTGTGACTTTCCCGCACTATGAATTTCGAAGTCGAAAGTCGCAAACGTTTTTCACTGAATTTTATTATAAATTATTAAAATTTCGTACACTTTTCAGACGTGAACCAAGTTTTAAACCTGTCTTGTCAGTTAAAAACGTTCAAGAACGTGTTATGCCTTGTGGCGTTCATCGTGCAAATTAATCTCATTATCGTAGTATTTTAATATGTGCTTCTACTTTTCTTGTGGCTAAGACGAAAAAATTACTGTAAAGTGCAAGAAGTAATTAAAATCTAACAGCATTCTACCTTTAACATACATAAAGTTAAGCAATATAAGTAAAAATTGGACCATCGTACGTAGACTAGGCCTTGGTTCTAAATTTAAAGATCATATTGATATAGCCTATTAAACTCACATGGTTTTATCTTTCTTTAAATCCATTAGGCCACCCTATGAGCTTAGAAAACCCCGATTGTTTAGTAACTTAAATCGGTAAAGGTTTAAGAGTGATATCCTTCGCCGATCTAAATCTCTTATTTCATTATTTCTTTCTTTTCCAACACCACCCTGTGAGTGGTTGTAACATCGGTGTTTTATTATTGTTCTTTTACAGATTGGAAAAACTGCGACATAGACATGGATAAGTTTGTGACAGGGAGCGGGGATAGGAACAGGAGTTTTTCTGGCGACAGTGCAGCTAGTAGTAGCTTCATGAGCAGCACTCCTATGCTGAGTGAGAGCAGTGACAGGGGTAGCCACATGGGTGCCCTCTAAAGCCGAGCTGGCCTGGTCCCTCGTCCCCTATAGGCACAGGGAGGTGTGGGTGGATTTATTCATTAAGTACAATACCCTCCTCTTCAGCTCTGCAGCTGTGGAGAGGCTATTTAGCACGACCGGGGACGTTCTCAGGGTCAATAGGTCCTCTCTAGATGAGTAACTTTGAGGAGCTTGTGTTCCTGAAAGGGAACATGGACCTCCTGGAGAAGATGGGCCAGGAGGACATGGAGGAGGAGGAGGAGGATGACCTGTAGATATTAGTTTAGGCTGTATTTTAACTAAAAAATTAATAAATATGTGTTTTTCTGCCTTATAAAAGCATGTTTCTGTGATCGCGCTAAAGTTTACTTTGTAATTTAGCGGAGTAGCAGTCGCAAAGTCGCAAGTCGCAGTGGGCGGGCCAAAAATAGAGTCGTAAAGTCACAGTCGCACCAGATCCGGCGGCAAAGTCGCCCCTGAAAAAATTAAAGTCACGCTCAGCTCTGCAGTGGCGTACCTCAGGGATTAGTTCTAGGCCCATTATTATTCATTGTCTATATAAATGATCTTGGGGAGGCTGCAAATAGCAGTGTCAATTTTGCTGATGACACTAAATTAGCCGATGTAGCCAAATAAGTTCAGGGTAGCTTTAAAGTGCAGTGAGTAAGTAAGTTATTAGCTTGGGCTCAGAAGTGGCAGATTACTTTTAACCTTAAAAAAAATGCAAAGTTATTAACATGGGAAGGGATAATAGGGAATTTAGCTATGAAATGGATGGGCATTGGCTGAATTCAGTTGAGGATGAGAAGGACTTAGAAGTAGTAGTAGATAAGTCACTGAGATTTTCTAAGCAATGTGTCGTGGTATGACATTACATTGCATCAATACCATATTATATATATGGGGGCGGGACCGATAACTTAAAGGCGAGCCGACAAGGAACGGAACGCCACGAGTTTCGACGCGCGAAACAACGAAATAAGAGTGCAACGAGGTCAGGTAAAATTTGGGCAATGGCTAAGCTCAAGGTTATTTAAAGAGGCATGTACAAAAATATAATTTTATTAACAAAAATAAGAGAATAAATAGGCAAAATTACATCAGAGAATTAATGGGCCAAATTACATCAGAGAATTAATGGGCAAATTTACATCGCTAAACGAGGGGGGAAATTGTAGTTATGCATCAGACACTGAAGTTAAAAATTAATGTATTACAGAAGGAGACTATTCAAATGGGGAGGATTAACTCAAATGGGTTACTGAAGGGGGAGAGGGGTTGGCTTACGGAGGATTCCAGGTGAGACGTCAGGGTAAGGCTTCACGGATGTCTTCTGCACGTGAGGCGAGGCCGCTCGGATCTTCTGAGCGGGAAGTTAACGTGATGACGGTTCTCCAAAAGAAAGGGGGGACGTCTGGTCCAGGGGAGAGTATTTCGGCCACCCGAAAACGAGGGGCAAATGAGGAGGGCTTCGACAGGAGTTGATGAGTGGAGTCAGAAAAATCGCTCGGTAGCGATCGTCAAATGGAATTACCTCACTGGCTGGGGCTAATTCCAAGACACAAATAGTTCAGCCGTCACTTTGCTTTGTCGTTACCACCTGACTTGGAACTAGGGGAAACTTCTTGGGTCCGGGCGAGACTCCTCAACTCTGTGTCTCCCACATGGAAGACGAGCCCTATAAATATCCGAGGCTCCCTCCTGCAGGGGTGGGGAAAACAGCGCTACTTTCGAATGGCCTCGAATCTTCACGTCGAGGTGATTCTAACCCGTGTCAAGGTGGTCCGTGGTGGACGCGGTTCGAGGCTACCGCTTGTAGAAAGGATAGGGGGAGGCTTACCAATTTAAGCCTAACCAACTTCTAGAATCTTCTCCAGCGCAAGGACATTACTTCTGTGCTGGAAAAGAAATTCCACGTGGAATTCCCCCACACAATGGATTAAGACAAAAAATATAGCAAATAGAGTTTTCGGCTTCATTAAAACGAATGTTAGTTACAAAAATAAGGTTATCCTTACACTCTACAATTCATATGTTAGGCCACATTTAGAGTATTGTATACAAGCTTGGTCACCACATTTTGGGCATGCTATCAACCTGCTAAAGTAAGTACAAAGGAGGGCAACAAAAATAATACCTTTCCTGAAGTACCTAGAATAAGGAGATAATCTGAGGGTACTAAATATGTTTTCATTTGAAAGGTGTGTGAGGGGAGATATGATTGAGCATTTTAAAATCTGTTTTGGAATGGATAAGTTGGATTTTAGCAAGTTCTTTGAGTTGTAAGGCAGTTGTATGTCTAGGGGCCACCATTTGAAAATTAAAACAGGTGTAGGTTGGATGTGAGAAAGCATTTTTTTCGCCATCAGAGTGGTAGATTACTGGAATCGTTTACCACACGAGACAATAAGCAGCCCAAACCTGAATGTTTTCAAGCGCAGGTTAGATGAGTATATGAGGGTCGGTTGTCATGGTTTTTTAGTTGTATTGGAGAAAATTACATGTTATAATATCAATATTTGTATATATTATATTATTGATATGTGTATGCATGATTTAGTTTTTTTACAAACCATAATAATGGTGCTTTTTGATCAGTAGTTGTATGATTTAGTTTCTGACAAGCCATGATGGCGATTCATTTTTAAGTAGTTCAGACACAATCATCTCCGAGTGTGGTGTTTGGGCAATTGGAGAGTGAAGCTTCAAGTTCTACTATGGAAAAGGAAGTTTATATGCAAGGGAAGCTGTTGTAAAATCTATTTTTGTGAATTTCAAATCTGTTTTATTGGATATGAAGATGGGAGGTGAATAGTCTATAGAAATGGCACACCAGGAGTTTCCGATGTCGGTGGGAATTACTTTTGTCCAGCTATTCAGGTCACCATTGATTGTTTGCCAGACTTTGCCTATGTCGTTCGTTAAAAATATGCCTTAATATAGGTGTGCCAAGATTCAAGGCGAGCTTTTAAAATTTTCAGCTAGACCATGGCGCAGTCTTTTGTATTTTAAGTGGTGTTTGACGGATCTTAAAGCATGGTAAGTGTCTGAATGCCCTGTCTCTTTCCCATTTAGCTCTTTTGTCGTTATTATTCCCCCATGAGGTGGAGAAGCTCGTGGTAATGCTTAAGGGTGATCGATATTAGTCTTTATGTAATATGATCAACGCTTACGGGCATTTTGGATGTTCAACAGTGACTAGGATTGTCGGTGCATCTTGGGTAAAAGCTGGCCAGTTGGCTCGCTTGTTGCGCCAGTATCGCTTGAGCATTGGAGAGGCTCGTAGAAGGGTTTCTGTGATGACGAAGGGTTCGATGCCTCATGAGTCGTTGTGGGTGTGCCATAAAAGGTAGAGAGTAGATCGTGTGAGCGGAAGGAGAGGTCGAAAAGTGGAGAAACTGTTTGTCTGTTGTTAAGAATGGATAAAACTGCCATTATTCAAGATTTCTTGGTTTTAGTTTTCTTTTAGTTTAATAATCATACGACCGTAGTTTGTTTCGTTTTCATCTCTCCAACATCAACTCCAGGTATTGAAATTACTTACGATATGGATATGGAAGTTGATATGACTGCATGATATGGTTTTATTTGGGGGCAGATAGAAGGAGCATACGGTGGTTAACTGGGTTAACTATACCATTCTACTTTGGCGTTTATTTTGTGCCAAACTGTAATGGGGTATATGACGTGTTCTCATAAATATTGCTTTGGTACCTTCGTTGTTCATAGAAACAGTGGCATTTACCCTTGAGGAAATATTCACGATTTATATATACATAGTTTCATTGTGAGAAATTCATGTGGGCCCATAATTTCCTGTTTGGCCCCAAATGTTCCATTGTAGAAAGCGTGTTGGCAAACCAGGTTGGTTACTCTTGAATGTTATTTAGTGATGACGGTCGCTCTAGGTTTTCAGTTTGAAGGGTCACGGTACAGTAGGAGTTTTATAGATTTTTATCGGTTGGGGGAAGGGGGGCTATGTTGGAGGTTATTTCGATTGCAAATAGGTACTTTTTAATGTCTTGAATCCACTTGAACTTAAGTTTTGTTAAACGAAAAGGTCCAGTTTTGGTCACAGTCGCCTATCTATTCAAAGGGAATTTCATGTTGTTTTGAATTTTTTTTTTTCTTTTATGAGCGAAATTGTTGCGAAATGTGTCTTTACTAGTCCCTTGTTTTAGTTTTTTTCCTTTCGATGAAATGACTGATATTTCTGTATATCGAGGAGTTTTTGTCTGTAAATGAGGAGATGGAGTTCGTCTCCTCCGGCATCCTGATTACCATAGGCCTTGCTTCTATTCCTCAAATGTTTAGACGTTTTATCTCGCAGACGGTTTCCATGGTAATCGACCGAAGGTAAACCGGTCTTCAAAGAGAAGCGTCGTTTGTGCGATTTTCCCTTAAGTGAATTTGACCGGGCGAGTGGCAAATAAGTTTCGTTTCAAAACACACTTGCCGCTCTTCATGGCTGTCATGCGCGTCTTCACTCGATGGAAGGATCACTCTTGCAGATACGTGGAACGCGTTAAAAAGATTCAGTGGAAGTTCACACCCAGGACCCCCTCCACTCCCGTTCTCTTATATCTGAGGCGGATCCTTCGCGACTACTTTGCCCACCTTCACCAGCTGGGAGGCTACTCCAATAGCATTCCAAGAAAGTCACACAGAAGCTGAGGACCGTCGACTGGTCTTCTCTAGGATAGGAGACTCGTTGTAGTGGCAGCCTCTAGATTTTTTACTGTCACACTGGCTGCCGTGTCACGAGATGGTTGGCTGGTTGTTCGGGGGAAAATCAAAGAGGGGATCTATTTCAATCTTTATTACAAAACAAGAAAAAAATGAAAAAGTCCCCCTCCCTAAAAAAACACAAACAAATTATATATATATATATATATATATATATATATATATATATATATATATATATATATATATATATATATATATATATATATATATAAAGTCTGTGTGGCAACATTCAATATGGTAGAGCACTGATGTTCTCGTCAAGACGTGAGCAATTTATTTCCGGATGTTCCAGCGTCGGGCTTGTCGGCTGGAGGGGGCCCCACTCTTTCAAAGAAATTGCAGCCCTTGGCAATTCGCTCCAAACTGGGTGGATGATGTTGCGGTCGACTCTTGTGTCGGCATTCACGGGCGCTAAGGAGCATGAATGGAGAAGGCATCCTCAATCACTTGCAATCAAACCAATCTCAACATCCACACCAAACACAGACAATCACACACACACACAGGCAGACAAAATCATTCCCGTTTATTTGTTTCTTCACAGTGAAAAAAATGTCTCCTCACTAAATACAAGCAAACATTCACTTGAAATATCCTTTATTTATCACAAGCCTGCAGCAAAATTCTCCTGGGAAAGGGAAAGAAATGCGGGGCATGATGGAAATCGATCGGGTTCCCCACCTAGATCATCATCTCCACATCCTTTAAGTCATCCCGGGTACCCTGAAAAATTAAGAAAGGGTTTAGGCATCTACTTAGGTCATGGTTCTAGGGAGGCGAACTCTTAATTAAAAGCTGAAACCAATAAACCTTCACTTATCTATTTTCGCTGAGCAAAAGTTGTTTTGCATTCTCGCTTCTTTCACGGATACCCGCCGTATGCCAGGCACCGACATCTGTGTGAGAGATAGGATTAGCCTTCTTGTTAGCTTTGCTCAACAGGATCTGGTCGGAGGATATCTTTCCAGATTCTTGGCAGCTGACTACAGTGCTTGTTTCCTCGCAAGTTGGTAAGAGATCATTCCACAATGACTGGTTTACGCCAAAGTTCTCTAACCTTTGTGTTACCCGTTGAGGGAAAAGTTGGTAAATGTTGGGTTAACCTTTTTCCTATAGAGCAGAATGTTATTTACGAGCCTCTTCTAAGCAGGCAGCATTTTGCTGGGGTATTTTTTTTCTTATTTGGAAAAGGTCTATCATAAAGTGTGGCAATACGTTATCAAAAGGATACCCCGCCATGGGAGCGAGGGCTACTGTTTAAATTTCTTTGCGGTTGTGGGGGAGGGGCCTTCATCCAGCTCGTAGAGCAAGATGAGTGTGTCCCGCAGGGGATTGTCCTCAGCGTCACTTTCTTTGCCCTGATGATCAACCGTATCACCTCGCAGTTACCCGGAGATGTTTTTCCACACTCTACGTACACGATTTTCGATTTCTTTGGCGCAATTCAGATATCTACCCTTGAGCCCTTTCTCCATCCAGCAGACTCTAACCCGGATCTCTCGTAATTGTAAAACGCATGAGTTCGGGGGGAGGGAGGGCAAAACCACGGTCTTACGCTTCTGCTGTCATCAAGGCATCAGTCCGACCAGGGCCTGTTAGTAAGTGGGGCTCTTCTGGGCCTAGTCGACTCGCATCGATTCCTTGGTCTTCTATTTGTTGACCAACGCCTCACCGGGGAGACCCAGATTCTCAGCTTTGACGTCTCTTGTACCTGCAGTATCGAGATTTTACCCTCTGTGGCGTTCAGGACGTGGTGTGCTGATAGGGCCACCCTACTCCTTTTATACCCTTCCCTCTTCAACTGAAAACTTAACTACGGATGCGAGACTTACTGATCTGCATTTCTACGTCTATTCCAGATGTTGGATTCGATTCACCGCAATGCTTTCCAGTTGGCTACGGGTGGCGTCCGCCCTTTTCCTATAGCGAGTTTTATTTTCCACGTAAGGTAGTCTAGTTCAAGAAAGGAGGTTAAGGGTGCGATTAAAACTCTATTAAAAGTCTTTTTATGCGAAACAGCATCAAAAGTTTTTTATAAAAGCAGATACAATGCATACATATACATCTTTATTTTAGTCAAACGTAAAAAAATTGACCATATTACTTTAGTAAGAGCGTTTAAGTCAAAACAGTTATGTCAGTCGTCTTTTGAATTATTTACCTCTAGCTTCTCCATAATCTTAGCTTTCTATCCATGAAATCTAAGAGTTTACTAATTGCTGAATTAAGAGAAATGGGTCTAAAGTTTTCAGTATCAGTCTTTTCGGCTTTTTGATAGTTGGAGTTATATTTTCTTCTTTGAACTCCTTAAGAACTATTTCCTCACTAATAGACTAATTGAAAATTGCATAAAAGGTTTTAACAGTACACTCTATAATTCTTTAAAATGGATCAGATCAGGATGGGGGAGGTTATTTTCATATTTCAAAGTTTGATGTTTCCATAAAGTTTCTTACGTCTTGTATCGTATGCAAGTTACATGTATCTTCGACAGTAAAAACTCCCAAAATGTTCATTTAATGTCCTCACCACGTGGTGAGGGTCATCGCAAAAAGCACCCTTGTTGTCATGTAGGAGACAAATTCACTATAAAATTGGCTTGAGATTGTTTACATATCTATAAAATCGCTCCCAAGTTTTCGCCAACGTGTATACTCAATTAAGTTCTCTTCATTTGTATAAATGAATTATGTGATATTTGTTCGCGTATCAGTTCGTCAAATCTTTGTTGCAGGAACTAATTTATAAAATCCAGAACTTGATTTCATACATTATCTGTCGTTTTATTTAGTAAATCTACCTTCGGAAAATTAATGTCAACGCATAAAACCGTTGCTTTTTGTCTAATTAAGGTCGAGAGCGTTTCTAAAAGAATAATGTCATACTGTTCTGTTTGTCTTGGTGGGTTATATACAACAATAACATTTATTTTATCGCTATTTATCATGAATTCGATATTTAAAATCTGAGATGGTGTATCTATATTGATGTGTTTCATTATCACAGGAATAGTTAGGGTTTTTCATAGATAGAATACTACCTACACATTTTCTCTAGATATAACTGTATTACAGATTTTATAGCCTGAGAACTTAATTTTTTCAATATGGTTTCCCTGTAAACTTTCTATTCATGTCTACATAACTACGATAAAAATCTTGCAACACAAATAAAACCTTAAATTCATCGATTTTGTTCATGTATCCAAAAAGTTTAAAACTTTGGATGAGTGAGACATTTGGTGTTATCACAATAATCAGGGATATCATACGCGAGATCACTCCCAAGAGACTCCGCAGTTGCATTCAAGTTGCTAACAAGGTCAAAAGACCTAAATCGAGTATTCTCAATTATTCTGACTTATGACCTTATGACCTTACGACCTTCAAAACTTTAAATAATTCCCGGACTAACCTTCGGAGGACCTTGACAATTATATCATTCAAAAAAGAATGTAAAACAACAAAAGGTTCTCAAATTTCATTAGAATCGACTGAATAGTTATGATGTTATTGCCAAATAATTCCAGGACTAACCTTGAGAGGACCTTGGCAATTATATCATTCAAAAGAGAATCTAAAACAACATAAGGGTTTCAAATTTCATTAGAACCGACCGAATAGTTACGATGTTATTGCCAAAGCACTCATTGAAAAGTAAAACAGTTACCATCCGACCGATGACCTACGAACCGACATAGTAACTTATAGAGAGAGGAGGTAAGACAATTCCAAATTCTATAATTCAAAACTATCCAGAAAAGTTTAGTTCAAGACCATTCCACATTATTCTAAAGCATGCGAGATATGACCAAATAAGCATTTAAAATCGAGTGATTTCTCGGGTTCTTTTTCTTTTCTGGATTGACTATGATTTTCACCCTCAACGATAAATTTTATCTGAGGTCTGAGCTTGGACCAAAATTTTGAACATGCCATTAAGGCAACTTCTATTGAAAATGATCAACAATATCATCAGAAACACTCTAATCGTTTTCAAGAAACCACAATACATTGGAATATTCAGTTGTTTCACTATTTTTAAAATGAGTATTAAACAGAATGATGCTTCTTGGAACAGTAGATATCATTAACCATTCAAGTTGTTACACAGGAACATGTAATCGGAAACATGGACAAGTTCTTACATATGGATATGTAATCTAAAGCACGATGAAAGTTCTAACACGTGAGCATGTAATTGGAACCACGCACAAGTTTTGACACAGGAACATGTAATCGGAATCACGAGCAAGTTCTGACATATGAATATACTATCGGAAACACGAACAAGTATTCACACAGGGACATGCAATTGAAAGAACAAACAAAATATCACACAGGAATATGTAATCGGAAGCAGGAACAATTTCTATACAGGAACATATAAACGAAAACTCGAACAAGCTCTGACACAGGAACATGTAATCGAAAACGCGATCAAGCTCTAACACAGGAACATGTAATCGAAAGCACAAACAAGTTCTGATGCAGGAACATGCAATCGAAAGTACGAACAAGTTCTTACACAGGAACATATTACAGAATTAGGAACCAACATAGACCTCAAGATCCACTCGAGGTTAGTTTAAAAAAAGAAGGAAAAGCGTGGAACTCAGAAGTGAATGATGGGTAAAAGGAAGAAAGGATATGGTAAAAAATATATCACAACTATTATTTCTCTAAGGTCATACTTGAAAGTGATCTTTATCAATTCCATTATTAAACCTATTTACTGTAGTACATTCAACAACATTCCTAAGCAAAGGTATTCTAAGTCTGTGTTATTTTATAAAAGAAGAAATTTCGCATTAAATCTTTTGTTTACTAGTTTGAAACCGTTAGTTCTAGTTGCCGCTCAGTTATCTAACTCAATTATTGAGTCATAATTTATATTAGTTGACAAGTTTAGTATTTTCTAGACTTAAGTTGTCCGCGCAGATGTCGACCTTCCAATGAAAGTAGATTGAAGTGCCTCAATCTCTCGTTGTACGATCTATTTCTGAGTTCAGGACTTAACTTCGTCGCACGAGGCTGCGCGTTTTGCACTTTTACACTGTTATTTTGCATGTACGAAGAACATAATTGAATGATGCTAATGGCCGATACTCATTAGGTTTCCCAGATCTTCTTCAATTCATTTTAGTACCCCATTCCCTATTCCTGGCTTTTAGCTTTATTAAGTCTTCTATGTGCAACGGTGTCAAAACCCTTTGTGAAATCAAGATAAAGTACATCAAAAGCTTTATCTTGCCCAAACGTTGTAATCATTTGTTGAAAAAAAATCAAGCAAATAACGATAATTATGACATGCTGTCATTTATCAAATTATTTACCTCCTGATGCTCCGGAATTATATCTCTAACGATGGAATCCAAGAGTTTCCCAACGACTGAAGTAAGGGAAATGAGATGATGATTTCCAGGATCAGCTTGCTTGTTCGATAATCATATTGTTTTGCTCCATTATAGGCTGAAGATAAACATAGCTAATGTTTGAAACGTTCCCAATTATACATGTTCTGAATACTGGTTCTGGCTTTGATTTACATACTAAAATTGAGGTTTCCGAAGGATATCTCAGTTTATATATTTATACGACGACGCTACAATGAAACCACGCTCAAGGTGTTCCGACAATTGGAGACTCTTCTTAAGAAGCAAGCAAAGTCCTAATGTGATCTTAATTTTTTTTTTTTATCGTGTGTCCATCCTACAATTATGTCCCAAGGCTTATGCGCTTCAAACTATATCGCAAACAACTTATAACTTCTCAACGCTGTCTTTCCTGGACCTCGAAGCATCTTATTTCTGATAACAATTTTAAGAAAAGGTTGGTTTGTAATCATTCTAATTCGGTATTCCTCACAGATAATAATCGCCTTAAACAATTGAAATCCTGTTTAGATCATAAACATCTAGTCATTTTTTTAAAAAGTTAAACAGATTCATATAGGCTCTCAACTCAAACTAGACTTTCTAAGAAACTTGAGAATTTAGGTTTCTGCCAAAGTGGCAAACTCATTATGCGTGAAACTATAACTTCAAATTTATAAGGTAGTTTTCAATTTTAGCGACTCCATTTTAACACAAGATCAAAAGAAAATGTTGGCTTTAGGATTGGATTTTAAATTGCCTAGCTCTAAGATTAACGGCGTTAATTATTTTCATAAATTTGAAGTTATAGTTTCATGCATAATGAGTTTGCCACTTTGGCAGTCTGATTTTTCTTATGTTGCTAACAACATAAAGTCCATATCACACTCATACTTACACAAGTTTAACTAACCCTTTTCGGAATTTTAATCCTGTTTTCAGTTTTTCTGATATTAATATTTTAAAGAGCTTAAAACGTCCTGATTTGGTTATATGTAAGCCATATAAGGGTAGAGGTGTGGTATTGCTAAATAAAATTGATTATGTGGATAAAATGAATTCTATATTTAATGATTCTACTAAATTTCTTAAAGTTAATTGTGGTCCATTCCAAAGTGTCATTAGGATAAAGGATGAAATTAATAGATTTCTTTGTAAACTTAAGACTAAAGGATTGTTTGAAGAACATTACCATAGTCTTTTCAGTTCAGGTTCAACTCCAGGTATACTTTATGCCCCCCCCCCAAAAAAAAAACCCCTCATAAGATCGGATTACCAATTCGTCCCATCCTTTCGGTAATTGATGCATGTACTTATAATCTTTGTAAATTTTTGGTACTTATCATAGATCCTCTTACTAAAAATGAGTTTAATATACGCGATTCTTTTGAATTCGTAGATATAATTAATTTCTCTAGATTTGCCCAGTATCACATGACTAGTTTTGATGTTGAATCACTATTTACCAATATCTCTATTCCTGAAACATGTAATATAATATGAGATTCACTTTTTAAAACTAATTGCACAGTTGTTGGTCTGAATAAACTTATTTTTTCTAGGCTCCTTAAACTTGCTGTTGAAGACACAATATTTATTTTTAATAACAGCCTTTATAGAAAAAGAGATGGGATGGCAATGGGCTTACTTCTGGGTCCATCGTTTGCAAATGCATTTCTGTGTAAACTAGAACAAGACTCTATGTCCAAATGCCCACAACAGTTTAAACCTATACTATTTAAAAGATACATCGACGATTGTTTCGTTCATTTTAAACATAAGAGTCATGTTTCCCAGTTTCAAAACTACATAAATTCCGACCATCAGAACATCAAATTTACACTTGAGCATGAAACTAACAACTTCTGTCATTTCTAAACATTAAGATTACCCGTTCAGATAACAAAATTTCCACTTCAGTATATAGAAAATCCACCTCCTCTCTGCTTGGCACTATTTTTTTCTCATGTTTACCAAACTGCTTCAAAATATCATTTGTAAGCTGTAAAATAAACTGTGCTTTTAAAATATGCTCTGAGTGGAATTATTTTCCTAAAGAGATGTCTTATCTCAAACAATTTTATAAATTTAATCTGTTTCCAGCATCATTACTTGACAAATTAATTAAAAGTTTCCTGACTAAAATACATGTTATTTCTGTCGTGCAATTTGATGTACGAAAACAGAAAATGTATGTCAAAATACCCTACATAGGCTAACTTACTTACAAACTCATCTTATACTTTCAAAATTATTATCTAAAGTTTATCCGCAAATAAAGTTTTACTGTATCCCGATTAATACTGTATCTCTTAAAACCTACTTGTCTCATAAGGAGAAACTACTTTTGCTACTCAGGTCCTCGCTTGTCTATCAATCTATGTGTGCGAGTTGCCAAACTTGCAACGTAGGTAAGACTACGCTACAATTGAAGCTGATGATGAGTAAGCATAAGGGGTTTTCTCACTATACAGTCAGACAAAATTGCTAAACCCGAATTCTCTTGAATAAGGAATCATTTGGATTCTTGCATCTCGTTATTGTCCCATTCAAATTCCAAGGTTTGGGGTTCTGCGGATAAATCCGTCGATCTCAACACTTTGGAATCACTATTTATCCAAATGTTAAATCCAAAATTAGATTCTAGTTAGTCCTCAACACCACTCCAAATTTCTTAATTCAAATATTTGAAATTTTAGTTTGATTTCTAATTAATTTTTACTTACAATTTGTTAAAATTCACTCAATGACCCGACAGTTAAATTATTTTATTAGTTGGTTGCCTTTTTTTCAGTTATTTTACACTACTGTCCATGTTTAACTGTTTAAATTCTCCGTCTTTTAGATCATTCGGTTCCTGTCCTTCTCTCAAGTTTGAAAGTCTTTATTTTTGCGTTGTTTTCTCTAAAATTTACCAAATTTTAATATATATATATTTTTTTCTCATTGATTTTTCTATGCATTCTAGGCTTGCTTGTTTAATAATCATATTGTTTTGCTTCATTATAGGCTGAAAATGAACATAGCTAATGTTTGAAACGTTCCCAATTATACATGTTCTGAATACATACTTCCAACCCATCAAACTTCAGGAAATTTACACGGATAGATGTAGATTAATGTAAAGTTAAAAGTTATGTGCACAAGAAGGCATGAAGCAAAATTAATATGCAGTAAACTTGTAATTAATGAAAACAGGGTTGAAAAATTATTCGTACAAATCGATATTTGCTGATTAATACTTAGTTAATCTTTGTTGGCTTTCACCGTCATCAATCGTTTCCTGTAGTTCTTTACTAGTGCATTGCAACACTCCTTTGGTATTCCGGCCCAATTTTCTTGGCAAATTACCTCCAATTTTTTTATGTTCTTGGAACCCCTCAAATAAATTTTGCTCTTCATTGTTCGCCACAAGTTCTCTATTGGGTTCAAACCTGGGGACTGTCTAGGCCACTCTAGAACGTTTATATTGATTTTACGGAACTATTCGCAAGTAGCTTTCACAGTATACTTCAGATCATTATCTTGTTGAAATATCCATCCCTCTCCAAGTCCAAACTTCTCTACGGAAACGAACAGATGTTCTTTTAAAATGTCTCTGTATATTGCCGAATTCATGGTCCCATCCATGATGTGGATATTGCAAGTGCCCTTAGATGAGAAACACCTCCACACCATGATGATACCTCCACCAAACTTCATGGTAAAGATGGTGTTCTTAGGGTTGTAAGCACTGCCGTCTTTCCTCAAGACAGGACGGCCATCTTTACAGCCAAATAATTATATTTTTGTCTCGTCTGACCATAGGACATTATTCCAGACCTCAGCAAGTTTCTCCAAATGTTCACGTGCGAACTTAAACCTTGCAGTTCTGTGTCTCTTCAGCAGCAGAGGTGTCTTCCTTGGCCTGTGAGACTTAAAATCATGCTGGTTCAGTTCATTACTAATGACTCGCTTTGTAACCGATGTTTCTGCCACCAGTTGGTCATCTTGAATTTCATTACGGGTCGGCATAGGAGTAACTCTAACCTTCCTGAGTATTACAGGAGAAGCTTTGAAGCAAATCTTCCGGGGAGCACCTGAACGTTGAAGGTTGTCGATGGCTCCCACTTTTTTCCACTTCAGACTGGCAGAGCCAATGGTGCTAAAAGGTATTATCAGCTTCTCGGATATTTTCCGGTAGCTTAGCTCATCAGTATTGAGCTTCAGAATCGCATTTTTCTGGTTTTTGGAGAGTTCTTTATTCTTCGCCCTGATAACGTCTTTAGTGTGGGAATGTCGACTGCTGAATGGCATTCCAATATTTTTTGAGCTCATGTTGACTGCTGTATATATTATTGGAACCCTCTAGAAGCTTCTTTGCACCGTCACAGCTAAAAGTATGCCTCTCATGTGCTTTTAAAAATGAATTTCGTTAGGTTTAGGGTTCTGTACGAATATTTTTTTCAGCCCTATTCTCATTAATTTCAATTTTACTAAATATCAATTCTGTTTCATGCCTTTTTGTACACAGAATTTGTAACTTTAAATTAATGTACATCTAATGTGTATATTTCATGAAGTTTGATGAGTTGGAAGTCTATTAAAATTGAATTTTAAAGGTTTACGAATACTTCTTTCCCTCCACTGTATATACACACACACACACACACACACACATATATATATATATATATATATATATATATATATATATATATATATATATATATATATATATATATATATATATCCTATACCCTAGGGCAGGGGTGGGCAACCTTTTCCGTTATGAGGGCCAGATGAGACTTTTGGAGTTTGGAGCAGGCCGCGGGCCGGAGTGACAAACGAAATCCCCAAAGTGACCATATAAATATATATATATATATATATATATATATATATATATATATATATATATATATATATACATACTAGAATACATTATACAAGAATTTTATTGAAAAAACATACAAATTGGTGAGACGGCTAGTGCTGCTTGCCATGAAGAACTGTTTCAATGTCCGGCTCGATGGATGAGGTAGACAACAGAAGAATGTGATTGAGGTGGCGGTCCGAGAGTTGGGATTGAAGGAGAGACTTCGTCTACTTCATTGTCGATATCTGCTGTTCGCAACAGTAGGTGCTGCCAAACATTGCCATGATGCGTTGAACATGTGCAATGTATTGCGGATTAATTGTGACTCTGTCGAAGTGATTCTGAGAAAACCATCTGTTTCCTAGGTTAGGTTGTTTCCGTGGTTAGTATTTGTGAGCTGTTTGACGTGTGACGATGGTTATGGCAGATTGTTTGGGTTGTTTATATTTAAGTAGGTTGTTTGTTATGTTACGAAGATTAGGTTATGTAGATTAGGTGTGTTAGTTTTATTTAATGGTTATGTATCTGTTTTTTTTTGTGTCGCGAAGGTTAGGTCAGGTAGATTGGATTTGTCGGTTTTGATGTATTTATGTATTTTGAACCATTTTCCTAGCCACTGGGGGAGGTGGGCCAAACCATCCCAACTCAGCGTTGGTCCCAAGCCCGGATAAATAGCGAGGGTTGGAGCCAGGAAGGGCATCCGACCGTTAAGTCTCTGCCAAAACCTTAATGGATGAGTCCTTTACCAAATGTGAGTAAACCCCTTAGGACGTCGCCCGTAAGCGACCCACAGACACATCGGCCGAACTCTGTGGACCAGAAAGGGCTAGCGCATCAAGAATGGCTGAGGCCAACGAAGAGAGCTCAAATAATTGATTTAGAAGAGAAGATGAAGAGCGGCATGTAGCAAGGGAAGTGATGAATACTAAGGTAGAGGGGACCCGAAGAAGAGGAAGCCCTAAAATGAAATGGAAAGACTGCATTCTAAAGTGCACTAAATAGAAATCTTTGGAAACGACTCATCAAGAACGGCGAGTCCGAGTAGGTATAAAACGAGAAGAAGAAGTATGATATATTTTGGTATCATTATTTTGTGTTTATTATTACATAATTTAATCTACCTTAAGCTAATCTAACCTTCATCATTATCTCACAACGACTGTTTTTACATCTAAAACAGACGAAAATGAAAAATTCGAGATTTTTATTTTAATGGGCGTTTTCGGTATCATTTTCTTAATTTGAGGATTATCGATACGAAACACGCACCGTTAACTCCATCGGAGAAAGGAACAAGATGCAGAGGACAAGTGCATTCCTATATCTCCCAACGACCTTGTGTTTGCACCTAAAATGAATAGACAGACACACAAACTTTGAATCTGATATATATATATATATATATATATATATATATATATATATATATATATATATATATATATATATAGAGAGAGAGAGAGAGAGAGAGAGAGAGATCTATAAATACTAAAACCATAATTTACTCCAGGGGAAAATGAGAAACACTACATTTTATGGATGGAAAAGGGAAGATATTGCTCCATAAGACGGAGTAATGAGGAAACACAATTTATATGGAATATACTGAAAACCAAATGCCCCCCAAGGGGAAACCTTGTGCAACACCAAATTATATCTATATATATATCTATATATATATATATATATATATATATATATATATATATATATATATATATATATATATATATACATATATATATATATATATATATATATATATATATATATATATATATATATATATATATATATATATATATATATATATATATATATATATATAAGGGAAGATAATGGTGAACCACAATATTTGAATCAAGGTATTATTTATAACTATCGAACTAGTTTCGGCAAGATGCCATTTTCAAAGAATAAAATCTTGATTCAAATATTATTGTGGTTTACCATTATCTTCCATATATATATATATATATATATATATATATATATATATATATATATATATATATATATATATGTCGTAGAATGGACTCCCGACGATATACCATATATCACGATTCGTTGAGGGGACTTCTTTAATTATCTTTAGAGTGCGTTAATGTCTGGCAGGCCGATATTATGTATCTTCGATATGCTTAAGAAGTGGAACTGAGCTCAAGGATAATAATATTGCTATCATTAATAAAATAGAGTTTTATTAATAATAACTATCAACAAACAAAAGACGGAAAATATTGACATATACAGAGAATGGAAAGGGTCGTGGAGACTCGGGCTAATCCGAGGATTAAAGGATTTAAAAAGGGAAAACAAATATAAAGTTAACGAGCTGGGATGGTTCGCTAAACCATTTAAAGCACAGGATAGAATTGACAAAAGGGTTCAATACTCAAAGGTAACGTTTGGCTTACGTAACTTTATACGAGTGGTGCAGTGGATTGCGACGTGAAGGAATTTTCGGTCCGCTGGCGAGTTCCAGCCGAAAAGGGGGAATAAAAGGATCCTGACATGGCGTCTTGGGAATGTGAACCGTTCTCGACGAACGGCTTGAAGAACAATGGCTGTTCTACGTTGTTCTCTTCCGAACAAACCGGGATGGGGGGGAGTGAGAACCGTCTCTTGTCTACGGGCTCAAGAACGATGGCTGTTCTAATGTTGTTCTCCTCTGAACAACAAGGGGGAAGGGTGAGAACCGCTTCTTGGCGAACGGACTCAAAAGAACAATGGCTGTTCTAACGTTGTTCTCTTCCTGAACAACGAGGAAAGGGGTGAGAATCGTCTCTTGTTTACGGGCTCAAGAAAAATGGCTGTTCTAATGTTGTTCTCCTCTGAACAACAAGGGGGGAAGGGTGAGAACCGCTTTTTGGCGAAGGACTCAAAAGAACAATGGCTGTTCTTCGTTGTTCTCCTCTGAACAACAGGAGGGGGGGGGGGAGAACCGTCTCTTGTCTACGGGCTCAAGAACAATGGCTGTTCTAATGTTGTTCTCCTCTGAACAACAAGGGGGCGGGTGAGAACCGTTTCTTGGCGAAGGGCTCAAAAGAACAATGGCCGTTCTACGTTGTTCTCTTTCTGAACAATGAGGGGGAAGCCTTGAAGACTTGGCGTCACTAATGGCTCGAACCTTTGGCACTCAAGGGATATTGTCCCCCTTCTGGACAAGTGATGGTGAATCTCGAGGTCGAGGTCCCTTGGCGCACAAAGGGAGAGAGGTTTTTGGTGATGTTTCGCGACGAAAATCTGGATCTCCGATCTGATCTTAGTGGTAAAGTTTCCATCTAAATAGTCGAGACACTCCCTTGGCGTGGGGGACAATGGATTTTTCCGGGTTGGGCAACTTTAAAATGGGGGCAGAAATGAACTTACTCTTGAGCTGATTAAAATGGGAAACAGCGACATCATTCCAACGTAAACGATCGGGGGAATTCTTTTTTTGAAGGGGGCTGAGGGGGGCCGAAATTGCAGCGAAATTCGGAACAAATCGCTGATAGGGAGAAGCTGATCCTAGGAACGATCTTAATTGCTTCTTTGTAATCGGGAGGGGCATGTCGGCGATTGCCTTAATCTTGTTCTCTTGGGGACCCAACTGGCTTTGTCCTATTTTGAAACCCAAATATTTGATGGTTTCGTGGGCAAAATGGCATTTGCTGGGGCCAATGGTGAGGCCATTTTCGCGCAGTCGCTCGAAAAGAGCTAATAGGGTGGGTAAATGGTGACTCCATTTAAATAGTTCTTGTAGCTGACTCTTTTGATGTGGTGTCAGCTGCGCGTCAATATCCAGGTCAGAAGGTTCCAATGACTTGCCTGGTAGGGAATGAGGAGGGTAATCGGCATCAGGTTGGGTGGACACTATCTGTATTACCTTAAGGGACTCCGCGGGGTAATCTTCTTCAAGCGCCGATGCTTCGTCCAGTTCTACGAAGGTATCTCCATGGGCGCGTTGGGGGTTCTTTTTTTCTTGGGGTCCACGGACAGTCTCCGTGTCCTTGTCTTGGGCCTTATTGCCTAAGGGTGTTAGTAATTCACACTCCTTTTGTGCCTCCTAAAGTCCTGGTTAGGGGTCTCCGAGAAATCGGATGGTATCGGGGTTCTGATGGGGACGGGCTCCTGGGCTTCTTTCATATCTCGGCCTCGAGGAAGGGCGGCCTGAGACACAGGGTCGAAACTTACTTGGGGGCTCTGTCCTATAAGCACGGAACAGAATTGTATGGGTGCTGAAATGACTTCAGCCCAGCCATCATAATATTGACACTGCAGGTAACATCTAACGACGGGGAATTTGTTCGCCCGCCCAAGTTAGTCATGTACCACCGCAGATTTTTCGTGGTTAGGGTCCACTGGGGGAAGGAGTTCGTCGGACACGATGAAACACGTACATCCTGTGTCCCTGACGAGAGTCGATACTCGACAGCCGTTCACGCTGACCTCCTCAAATTTCAAAGTTCCCGATGAACTTTTATCAAAAACAAAATTTACCTGGTGGCCTGACGGAGGGGGAGAAGTTTCTGCTTGGGTCTGCACCACCGGGGGAGCCGGGGTTGCATTAATCTGGTGAACTTGGTGGGCTGGTCCGCTTTTAAGCCTAGAATTTTGGGGGCAATTCCAGCTCATGTGGTTTTCTATACCACAGGTGAAGCATATGATTGGTCGCTTCGGGAAGAGAGATGGAGGAGAAATCTTAACGGGAGGTTTGGAGTCCCGTTGTTGGTTTTGGGGAAAGAAGTTTTGGGGTTTTACGGGGCTCGGAAACTTCGTCGGCTTTCCTGTGAAGGGGCGCGAATCCTTCCTTCTTTCCTTGTAGGGGGATTGGTGAGAAGTTCGATTCTCCTTTGGGTATAAATTATGGCTTGCGGCATAGACATCCGCTTCTTCGGTACATTTTTTAAAGGTCAGGCACCGACTATCTTTGACGAATGCGCGGATCTCCGTCGGGAGAGACGCCAAAAATTGATCTCGCAACAAGAAGTCTGTTAAGGACTCGTAGTTCGGATCAACCCTTGAGGATTCTAACCAAAATTTAAAATTCCTCTGAAGAATGTATCCGAATTGACGGAACGTCTGTTCGGGTTTAATACGACCTCCTCGAAATTCTTGGCGGTAGAAATCGGGAGTCATATTATGAGCGGCCAATAACTCAGCTTTTAAGGTGCTGTAGTTAATTGTACACTCAGATGGTAAAGATATAAAAATTTCGCGCAATTAGCAATTTAACAGGGGAAGTAATCTGGCTACACCTTCAGCCTCCAGATCCATGTTATTGATTTCGAGGATCTTTTCGAAGTGGGCTAAAAATGCTCTGAAATCCTCTCCATCCTTGAAATTGGGGAGCTTTAGTGAGAGATTGGGGGGAGCCTCCGAACGGGAACTGGCGGACTGTATCTCTGCTTCAACACGAGCTAATTCAATCTGATGGTGAAGCTCAGCTTGTCTTATCCGTTCCTCTCTTTCTCTTTCTTCTCGTTAGATTTCTCTTTCTCGTTCTTCTCGTTTTTCTTTTTCTTCACGCTCTTTTCTTTGCTCCTCTTGAACGTACTCAATTAGTTCTTTTCCAGAGAGTCCCAAGGATTCTCCTTGCACTTCAAAGATTTCGAACTGAGTCATCTTTGCACTTGGGGGCGCAATAGTCAACCAACTAAAATTCCTTGCAACAAGAATTATGCCTAGATAGAATTAGCCTACCTAAATATGGGCACTGACCTATTCGTTACTTGGTTTCTCGATCTAAATAACCACTGACTAAAATCACAAAAAAACACAAACAAATTATTATAACAGTTCCTTGAGCTACTCCAGCTTCTTAAGTTTCAGAAAAAAGGGGATAGCAATCGTTAAAACAAAAGAGAACTACTATACTCTATTATTATAACGAATAACACTATGCTTTACTCGACTGAGACCAGTGTTTGCAAAGATATAGCGTTAAACCTTACACACCTGATACCAAATTTAAATAGTATATATATATATATATATATATATATATATATATATATATATATATATATATATATATATATATATATATATATATATGTCGTAGAATGGACTCCCGACGATATACCATATATCACGATTCGTTGAGGGGACTTCTTTAATTATCTTTAGAGTGCGTTAATGTCTGGCGGGCAGATATTATGTATCTTCGATATGCTTAAGAAGTGGAACTGAGCTCAAGGATAATAATATTGCTATCATTAATAAAGTAGAGTTTTATTAATAATAACTATCAACAAACACAAGACGGAAAATATTGACATAAACAGAGAATCGAAAGGGTCGTGGAGACTCGGGCTAATCCGAGGATTAAAGGATTTAAAAAGGGAAAACAAATATAAAGTTAACGAGCTGGGATGGTTCGCTAAACCATTTAAAGCACAGGATAGAATTGACAAAAGGGTTCAATACTCAAAGGTAACGTTTGGCTTACGTAACTTTATACGAGTGGTGCAGTGGAGGGCGACGTGAAGGAATTTTCGGTCCGCTGGCGAGTTCCAGCCGAAAAGGGGGAATAAAAGGATCCTGACATGGCGTCTTGGGAATGTGAACCGTTCTCGACGAACGGCTTGAAGAACAATGGCTGTTCTACGTTGTTCTCTTCCGAACAAACCGGGATGGGGGGGAGTGAGAACCATCTCTTGTCTACGGGCTCAAGAACAATGGCTGTTCTAATGTTGTTCTCCTCTGAACAACAAGGGGGAAGGGTGAGAACCGCTTCTTGGCGAACGGACTCAAAAGAACAATGGCTGTTCTAACGTTGTTCTCTTCCTGAACAACGAGGAAAGGGGTAAAAACCGTCTCTTGTTTACGGGCTCAAGAAAAATGGCTGTTCTAATGTTGTTCTCCTCTGAACAACAAGGGGGGAAGGGTGAGAACCGCTTTTTGGCGAAGGACTCAAAAGAACAATGGCTGTTCTTCGTTGTTCTCCTCTGAACAACAGGGGGGGATGAGAACCGTCTCTTGTCTACGGGCTCAAGAACAATGGCTGTTCTTATGTTGTTCTCCTCTGAACAACAAGGGGGGGTGAGAACCGTTTCTTGGCGAAGGGCTCAAAAGAACAATGGCTGTTCTACGTTGTTCTCTTTCTGAACAATGAGGGGAAAGCCTTGAGGACTTGGCGTCACTAAAGGCTCGAACCTTTGGCACTCAAGGGATATTGTCCTCCTTCTGGACAAGTGATGGTGAATCTCGAGGTCGAGGTCCCTTGGCGCACAAAGGGAGAGAGGGTCGTGGTGATGTTTCGCGACGAAAATCTGGATCTCCAATCTGATCTTAGTGGTAAATTTCCATCTAAATAGTTGAGACACTCCCTTGGCGTGGGGGACAATGAAGTGGGAACTTCGAGGGAATGCACAGCTGAGGCTGGGAGCAATGCCTTATCTGCCCATAAGCCTAACTCAATCTGGCGAGGTCAGCGTATGAGCGCGAACGGGGGGACGATAACCTCCTTGTTTAAAAATTGACATCCGGTGGCTGCGATAAAGCGCTAAGCTTCGAAGCGAAGATGCACGTGGGAGCATCGTGGTTTTAAATAATATGTGATAGGGGTTGAAACTAACGCTGCTCAACATGTTCTATCACAATATATATATATATATTAGTTTAGTTGGGTAGCAGTCTTTCTTAAATGCCAATTTTGTTGAAGACTATTGTGTATTTTGCCTTAATTAATTTCCTTTGGCAACTTTCTTTTTTTCTAACTATCTTTTTTATTCCATCTTGTAGATGGTGGATTACTTGTCCAGTATTTATCTCTTTTTTAAATGAATATGTTTGGTAAAAAACAAACTAAATTGCTAAACTTTCACAAATTTTGCATATATATATATATATATATATATATATATATATATATATATATATATATATATATTTATTCAGGAAAGAAACCACAGTGATAGGATCAATTTTTTCGCGAAACCAGGTGTCGTAGGGGACCGTGAAGAGGGCACGCCAGAGAATCGAGATAGAGATCCCAGTGCGAGGGCTAAATAAACAAAAGTCGAGTGCGGTTGACCTAAATAATCAATTCTTAGAGGTTCTGGGATCAGATAAACTAATGGTAGAAAATATATAACTTTACTATATACAAATAAAATAGCACAATTAAATAAATGAATGGAGGCTTGAATACGGCAAGTAAACGGGGCGCTGCAAATTTCCTCTGGCAAGAGTCCTTCTCCTTTAACCTCGCTGAGAAATAAGCGAAGAAGTACTCCAGTCGTTGAATGAAGTCGATAACCGATTGATAGATACCTGTCCGTATCTATCGTCTGTCGGTGGGAACTCTGGCCTCAGATACGAGCAAAGCCTGGGTAGAGGTGACGCGTTGCGTTCGAAGCTGGAAGCCGTTGGAAGGCGAAGAATGGTGTAGAAGAGTGTACTTGGCTGTTACCCAAGACGGGGCTGTATGGTACTGATTTATCAAAGCTTTTCTCGAAGTATTTATTCTGCCTTGGCGGAAGCGAGTCGTCGGGGGCCCCCAAAAGGGGGACGGGGATCTGATTAGACTTGGTGAGCAGGGTGGGAGGGAGGATAGTCTCGGCTGACTCACAGTTTTGCGCAAAGGTCCTTGGTGCCGTTGGTCTGGCGCCGATCACACGGTGCGACAACAATAAATGCAACCCAAACGGCTCACACGGTCCTGCGAAAATCTTATGGCTCCATTGAAGCTGTCTGGCCATGCAGGTGTATCTTCCTTAGGCGCACAGGTAGACGTTAGGTTCTGGGGAAGGGGGGTAAACCTTCTTTCTCTGACACCATGTTTCAACGGAAACCTCCGTCATAGCCAATCGCTGGAAGACTAATGAAATACAAAAGAGATCCTAAACTTCTGGACACCCAAATTTAAAAGTTGGAATTTTATTAGGTGTGGCGGTATGAGGAGGCAGCTGCATTTTGAGTAAACGAAGTATAAATTTCTTACTTATCAAGGGATCAGTGTTGAATTGGCCATCGGAAGTATTAAAGTTTGGAATTTTCTTTATAAGCGCTGATTTAATTAGACGTCTATGTATATATTGGTGAGAATTCTAAATTATTTTTGCATTATCAATGTCAATTGAATGGTTTTCATTTGGCATGTGGAGAAACAAACTAGATGTATATCGGAAACCAACCAACTCTAATGCCTATATTCCCTATTTCTCGTTTCATGACGTATCAGTTAAAAGGTCCATAGTTTCGCCATTGTTCTTGTGAGCATATCGCATCTGTAATGCTTGTTTATTGAAGGATGAAATCATTATGATCATCCAAACACTCATTGAGTTGCAGTATCCCCTTTGGTTCGTAGAAAAAAGCCAGAACCATCTTTTACTCTCCAGCTATTCATAAGGAAAAAGTATACGACAATTATTATACTACATTCCCATACTCGCCACAATTAAATAATTTTAGAAAGTTAGCACGTGTAGACAACATCAATGTTGCCTTTCAATACAAAAAAAACGATGCGAAATAGTCTGTCTAAAAATAAATCCATCTATAAAGAACAGGGAGTTTATTATATCCCTTGCAGATTTTGCAATCAAGTATATATTGGCGAAAGCAGCAGATTCTCCAAGAGGATGAAGAAACATAAATGCGATATGCGACGTGGATCTCTTTCTTCTAGTTTGTTTCTCTACATGTCAAATGAAAACTATTCAATTGACATTGATAATGCAAAAATAATTCAGAATTCTCATAATTATATACATAGGCGTTTAATTGAAGCGGCGCTTATAAAGGAAATTCTAAGCTTTAATACTTCCGATGGCCATTCAACACTAATCCCTTGATAAGTAAGAAATGTATACTTCCTTTACTAAAAAATGCAGCTGCTTCTTCATATCGCCCTCCCTAATCACATTTCGACTTGTAAATTTGTGTGTCTGTAAGTTTGGCATCTCTTTTGTATTTCCTTAGCATTCCAGCGATTGACACTGACGGAGGCTTCCGTCGAAACCTGGTTCGCGAATAAATTGCTCCTATCACTGCAGTTTCTTTTCTGCATTTACATGTAAGTTACTGTACTTCTTTGGATATATATATATATATATATATATATATATATATATATATATATATATATATATTATAACTAACAATTGAGCTGATAGTATCTAAATGGCGTCAAACTGATTTCCAGCATGTATTGTACATGTTCCGTGTCTCCGGGAGAGCAGCGTAATAATTTATATTTATCACTATGATATGTCTCTCGTGTATGCATTCTTATCTAAATGTTTCTTTTATGTTCTATACGCACGTTTGGAACCCTTATTCCCAGCCTCATTGCTAAATCAATTGATTAATCTTTTTCTAAATAAATTACATGCTATTCCTGTTCTAAAATTCGATGTTCAAAATGAAAAAAATGTATGTTAAAATTCATAAGTTCATTTACCAATAATTTAATTTTTGATCTAAAACAGTTGTTATCAAAAGTTTATCCAGACACAAATTTTCACCTTATCCCAATTAATACAGTATCTGTTAAAACATACCTGTCTCATAAGGAGAGACTCTCCATGCTACTCGAATCGTCGCTTGTCTACCAATTTCTTTGTCCTGGTTGCAAAATTCGCCTCGCAGGTAAAACTACACTACAATTGAAACTGAGGATCTGTAAACATAGGAGTGTTTCTCATTAAACAGATATACCCATTGCCAAGCCGCAATTTTCTTCAGTAAGTAATTATTAAATATTGCAATTCCTCAATTTCCCTCTCAAGTTTCAAAATTTTAGGTTCTCCAGAAAAAAATCCTTGGCCCTAAATATTGTGGAATCATTTTGATCCAAAGGTTAACTCCTGAATTAAATTCTAGTCAGTCTTCAACTCCACTCCATATATCTTAATCTAAATTTGGAATAACTTTAATATTAGTTCGACTTCTAATTGAATTTTCCATATACCTCAGTACAAAAATTAACTCAATGACTCGGCAATTAAATTACTCGATTAGGTGGTTCTCCATTATTCAAATTATTTTTAAATTGTGGGTAAATTTAAATGTTCAAATTTCACTTTTTGTAACATTCGGTTCCTGTCCTTCACTCAAGTTGGTTTTTATTTTTCAAATTTTGTACTCGTTTATTTTTAATATTTGCAATTTACATTTTTAAATATATTGTCTTAATTGTAATCCATATATGTGTATGTGTATGTGTGTGTGTGTGTGTGTGTGTGCATTTTCTTCACAACGATGCCTTCTTATCGGGTTATATATTTTGTAATTAATTTATCGTGCTCCATTTTGAGATGGAGGTGAACAGAGTCAATGTTCTAAACGTCGAAATGTACATCTTCTAAATGCACATGTTCCGAATACTGGTCTTGACTTTGATTTTCATACAAAGAATGACGTTTCCGAAAGATGTCCTTTTTTTCTCTTTATATATCATATATACATACTGTATGACATACAGTCATTGCCAACATTTTGAGACTAAGTTTCAGTAATTATTCTAATATTTAAATTATTGTAGATTTCTTTAAAAAAAGCATTTCAAAAATAATATGAAAAAACTGCATTTCTTCGCTGAATCCAAGATCGGGCTCTGGTCCTGTTCCTCTAGGAAGTTAGTTTGTGTCCCAGGAGCTTTGCTATTCGATTAAAAGGGTAAAATAATGACAAATATTGGTTAAATAAATAATGTTGTGTGATTATAATATATTTTGTAGTGTTTTTTTTTTGTAAAAATAAAAGTTTGAATCTTTTTCAATTCTAGTAATGTTTTTTTCCAAAGCAAAGAGTGCAACGTTTGTTGCTCTGCACCAAAGTGGCCTGAAATGCAAGGATAGAGTTGCTAAGAGCTTAAGGAGCTCCATCTTTAGGATCATTAATAAGCTTCAAATGAAGGCCAAGATCTCCTTCTGGTGAGGTACCTCCAGCCGAAGGATCGTGTAAGCTCTAGTGCCAAGCTTGATCACGATAGGAAAGAGACAGGTATGAACCTTTTAGCGAGCACAGTGAAGTGGAGACGTTTCGACAAATGTCTCAAGAAGCTTAATCTTTCCAAGAAGAACGTTAGGATAGGGTCTACTTTTTCCAGGGAATATAAAGAATAGACTGTTGAAGACTGGGGTAAAGCGATATTCTCTGATGAAGCTCCCTTCCGGTTTTACGAGTCCAGTATCGGGCCTACGGTGAAGCATCCGGACATTCGCTCTAACAATTTTACCAAAGAACATTACCATGAAATCAAAATGTTTCTAAAATGTGCTAACATAACCTAACATAACTTAACCATACACGAAGTGCATATCTGCTCTCTCTCGATTTGAGTACATATCCACTCACGATGCACCACTATCCAGACAACTACTTGATCGAGTACAACGGAATCCTGTGTTGAAAGACGCCACCTGTGGCAGATAAAGGAATTCTTATTAGCAGGTATTTTGATAGCCTATAACTCGGAAAACAAGCATTTCCGGACATATGTTCATGGAAACTATTTTTATTATTTAGACATAGGGAACATAATACCGAAGTTATGCCACCTATTTTTTTATGTATATATATATATATATATATATATATATATATATATATATATATATATATATATATATATATATATATATATATATATATATATATATATTACAAGAATTTCTTAAGTAAAATTTCAAAATTTAAAGATGCCGAACTTGGTACTAGGGCAAAATTCTGAAAACTTACAGAAAACGATGGTAGATGTAAATGAACGTTAACAAGTGTAATATCATAAATGAATTTAAGTTATGATAACTCAGAAAAGATTATAAACACAGTCAACACGGAAAAAAACGCTTATAAGAATTCACATGGAGTATGCGGTGCAATTCTGGTCTCCATATACGCAAAAGACTGTCATAGTGGAACGCGTCCAGCGTCGAGACATGGATATTAATTCCAGTCCTTAAAAATAGATCGTACGAAGAGAGACAGAGGTAAGCCAATATACTTACACTGAAATATCAGTAAACTTATTGAAATTATAAAAATATTAAAAGGGTTGACTAATATAAATTATGCCTTAATATTTGAGGTATATAACCGAGCGAAAACGAAAAAAATTAAACTGCGATACTACAAAATTTCTTCTTTTATAAAGTAACAAACTTAGAATACCGTGCCTAGAAATGCCTTTGAGAGCAATACAGCAAATATAATCGATAAATATGTATTACTAAAATATGACCTTAGAAGAATTATAAATGTGAAACTAATTCTTTAGACATATCATCTCTTCCTCTACCTATCCTAACTCTCTAACTTCCATCTTTTCTCCTCATTTATGAGCTAACTTCGAGTGAATCTTAGTGGGTTTTTTTTATGTTTATAACTCTGTAGAAAAAACAATGTGGTTTGTAATTGTTGCTGGAAAATTTAGTGGTACTCAGTTGATACCAAACTCGTGTTTTAGGAATCGTAAGTTGTAATTTTAGAATTCTAGTAGTACTTATTTGGCTGAAAATACAAGTTATTTACACATGTGTGTATATGGTATTTTATTAACAATCTATTTGTAGCAAATGCAAGATCTATTGTATCGTAGGTGGAAACTTTAGACATACTATGCTGGTAGCAAATCCAAGTTCTTTGTAACTGTAAGTGGGATTTTTTTTAGGAACTCCGTTGGTAACAAACGTAATGCTTTGGAATCCTAATTGTAAATTTTACTGGTACTCCGTCGGTACTAAATCCAAGTATTCAGGAATCGCATGCGGCAATTGTATTGGAACTTAGTGGGTAGCAACATAAGTTCTTTGTAATCGTAGGTGGAATTTTGTAGATACTGTGTTGGTAGCAATTTTAATTATTTCAGTGTCACAAGTACTCACTTGGTGGCAAATCCATTCTTCAGAGTCGTAGGTGGGATGTTAGTGGTAATATGTTTGTAGCAAAATTTAGTAATTTGAAAGACTAAGTGGAAATTTTAATGGTTCGGGGGTAGTCAACAAAAGTTCATTAAAGCGGAGGTGAACATTTTAAAGGCATTCAGTTGGTAGCAAACCTAGGTTAATTTGGAATTGTAGGTGGAATTTAATTGGTACTCAGTTGGTGGCAAACATAAGTTCTTTGTAATTGTATGCGTAACTTTAGAGGTACCCTGTTGGTAACAAACCCAATTAATTCAGGATCGCAGCTGATAATTTTAGTAGAACGCAGTTGATGGTAAACTCAAGATTTTTTAAATCTTCGGCGTATATGTTAGTGGTAATACCCTGGTGGCAAAATTAAGTGATTTGGAATCATAAGTGTAAATTTTAGTGGTTCTTGCGTAGCCCACAAAAGCACATTAAGAACACAGGTGAAAATGCCAGTGGTTTTCAGTTGGTAGCAAACCTAAGTTCATTTGGAATCTTAAGTTGAATTTGCCTGTTCCTAAGTTAGTAGCAAACCCTAGTTCTGTGGAAAGGTAAGTGCAAATTGTAGAGTTACTCCTTTGTTACCATACACAAGTGCTTCTTAATTGTAGGTGTAAATTTTAGTGTCACTGCTTTAGCAACAAACACAAGAAATAGAGTCAAGTTTGGTCAAGGAGTAATTAATATTTTACCAACATGACGGTGATAGGAGCTGCAGTGATTAATTTGGGTATATAATTCTGACTTATGACCTTACGACCTTCAAAACTTTCAATAACTCCAGGACTAACCTTGGAAGGACCTTGGCAATTGTATCATTCGAAAGAGAATGCCGATTCAAATTTCGTTAGAATCGGACGAATAGTTACGATGTTATTGCCAAAATAACTCATTGGAAAGTAAAACAGTTATTATCCAACCGGACGACCTACAGACCGACATAGTAACTTATAGAGTCGCGTACGCGCAATTAAAAAAAATAAAAATTTCGTCCATCATGATGTCAAGATAACGTCGTATAAGACAGCTGAATGTATCCTATCCTGTGTTGGAAATGGGCAAGAATATTGGTAGCAAATCCAACTTCTTTTGGAATAGGAGGTGGAAAATTTAAGGGTGTGTCGAGGAATAGGTCACCTCCCCAGACAATACGGAGGAGAACGAGAGGCGCTTACTTGGTGGACTTCGTGGCTGGGAGCAAAACGGAGAATTTTGGGGACAGTTCGTCCTCACATGCCCGGGGGTTCCGCAAGAAAAACAGACGATGGGTCGTCTGGGGTAATCCGACGCAGGGGGATTAAAGACGGGTGGCTTAACATCCCTAGGTTCAGACGGGGGATGATATATTTCGGTTTGGTGGGACCTGGGACCTTTACGAATTTGAGAGCGTTCTTCGGGTGAAATTTAGGGAAGTGACCTTCACTCTTGGGGAAAGGAGGCTGACTCTTCTTGGGATCTTTAGGGTAAAGATTATGATTGGTCGCTTGCAAATCCGCTTCTTCGATGCATTCTTTGAAGGATGCAACTCTTCGGTCCTTCCCGAATGCACGGATTTCAGAGGGCAGCTTAGCCATCAATTGATCCCGCAAAATGAAGTCAGACAGAGACTCATAGTCGCCGTTTACCTGGGTGGAGCCCAACCAAAACTGCAGAATTCTTCTGAGGGTGAATCCGAACTGCTGGTAAGTCTGGCTAGGTTGCAACTTGAAGCAGGGATCTGGGGGACTTCATTCCTGGAACTAACTGAGAAGGTTTCTAAGTTATTCCTATTTAACTCCCTTTCATGGTGCCTTACCCTTTCTCTTTCTTCAGCTTCAGCTTCTCTTCTTCTCTCTTCAGCTTCTCTTCTTCTCTCCTCAGCTTCTTTTATTTCTTCCTTCTCTGCTCTTTCGTTTCTCTCCTCATCCTGAATTTATGCGACTAGCTCTTTACCGGAGAGAGCAAGCATCTCACTCTGTTACCTAAATTTCTCCAAGGACGTCATCTTCTTTACTTACGCGAGTCTTAGCCACTCGACACGTTCAAGAATCTTACGGCAAAGAAAATGGGGCTCTCGCAATAGTTCCCAAAAGTTCTAAATAAAATCTTACCCTTGTGATCACACACACGGACAAAAACAATAATTTATGATAAATATACTAATTTCTATATGAGTACCTGATATAGGACCTCTTAATCTGGCACGGGAATTACAAGTAGGGGAGTTTGAAAGATTTTCTTCCAAAACACACAAAAATAATGGTTTGTTACTAAATATGGCCTCACGGGCACCACAAAAGACTGATTACTCAAAATAAAATAAAAACAATTAGATTTTTTTTTTCTCTCTTTAAATAAACTTGACCCAACTTGGTAAATTTACTATTAATTCAACTGACACCAGAATGTATTATATATATATATATATATATATATATATATATATATATATATATATATATATATATATATATATATATATATATTGAGGAATAGGTCACCTCCCCAGACAATACGTCTATATATATATATAGACGTATTGAAAGAGATAAAAGAGATAAAAGCCACGAGAATATGTATATATACAGTTATATACACATATATCCTCTAATGTACGTACGCGTCCTTCGCTACGTACAAGTACGTTCACTTCGTAAAAGTAATCCATTGATTACGAGGTATAAGAGTGCGATTTTAATACAGGGGCCGATAGCGTTTAATGAGTTTACCAAGTTGCAATTCAAGGGTATATATTAAAGAGTAAAAACCAAAAATATAATTTTAATGGGGCACTAGTTAACATATATATATACACACACGGGAAATATAGGAAATGTAAATAAGGATAATATTGACAGACGATAAAAAAATTGCAATCGGGTAACGTTAATTACTTGTTAATTAGCTTTTAAATGGGATACTATAAATCAATTATCTTGAAGGAATATTTAAGAGTCGGAAAGCGGGTCGATTAACGGGAGATGCAAACAAAGGTCGTTTTACCTTAAGGAGAGTCACCTCTAGGAAGAGAAATCCTTTAACGAGTCGGCGCGGGGGAATGGAGACGGAAAATGGTCGTGATTCTCGGCCGAATATCCTGATGGTGATGAGGATGAAGGGGGGGGGCAGAAGACGAGTTCACGATCCTACTTGAAGACGGACGATGGCAACTCTTCTCCAGCGAAGTGCAACCTCCAAAAATCGAGACTCTGACGCGGCTCGGCGCGAATTCTCACACGGAAAACTGGATATCCTTGAAATGGGGCTTCTAGATGAGAAGAGAGGAGACTCTGCCAGTCCTTCGCGGATGAAGCGATGATTTGAGACTTGCTCTGAACAGAGTAAGCCTTCACAAAAGAGATGGATCTGTCTGGTGATATCCAACCTCCATGGTATCCGCGAATACCAGGGACGCGGGGAAATAGACACACGATCTGAACTAAAGGCGACGAAATCTCAAACTCTATCTGCCTATCTTTAAAAAACCCAGGGTATCTATATGACGGCAATTTTTTTGGTGCTCGATTGCTGGAAGGCATAGACGTCTGTGAAAAAAACTTCCGGCGCCTAGAGGGATTAGCCTTTGTCACCTGAGACCGGTCTTAATCGTCTCCAACGATGTGGGTGGGAACTTTCGGCTATCCTTTTCCCGACTACGGAGGTTAGCATTTCATCGGCGAGCTGAAAGCTTTTAGCGTCCAGCTTAAGTACACCTGTTAGGCGCTGACCGATATTCAAACTCTTTCTTCTTTTATTTTTCTTGTTGGATACAGGGCTTACTACACGTGGAATTATACTTAGGAGACATAGGGAGATAAAGAATTCAAGAAACAAATGAAGGGAGTATTCTTTTGGCGTCTCTTTCCCTTACAGGGTGGTCCGTTGGTAGGAAACCAAAGTACCGGAATCGTATGACGAAACTTTAGTCTTGTTGTTATTTTGACGAAAAAAAAATTCGTTGGAATCGTAAATGGAAATTATATTGATATTCCGTTGCTACCAAAGCCAAGTGTGCTCTTAAATAGTGAAAGGGTAATTTGTGGTACTTGATTGGCAGCAAATTCAAGTGTTTTGGGAGGAATCTTAAGGGTAAATTTGAGTGGTATTCCTTTGGAATCGTTCTGGATTTTTTTTTTGGTAGAAAATCGTTGGTAGCAAATCAGAGTTCTTTTGTGGTTTTTAGGTGGACATTTTGCACATAGTCCATTTGAAACAAACACAAATGCTTTGGAATCTTTGGTGGTTATTTTAGTTGCATTCCGTTGGTAGCAAACACAAGTTCTTTGGAACCGCACTTAGAAGTTCTTTAAAAAACCAGCAACAAACAAATGCTATGGAATTGTGGGTGGTATTTTTTTTTTAATTCTGTTTGTAACAAACACAGGTTTTTTGGAGAGGTAGGTAGAATTTCTTTAGGTACTTAGTAAAAATCAAATGCTATAGAACCGTGGGTGGTAATTTTAGTTTCACTCCTTTGGTACGAAACTCAACTACCCTAGGAATTGTATGCGGAAAATTTAATGGAACTCAGTTGGTAGCAAACATACCAATGTAGCAATTGTTGAGATGAGGTTTAGAGTATTCATGAGGAATAATATATATATATATATATATATATATATATATATATATATATATATATATATATATATATATATATATATATATATATAGAGAGAGAGAGAGAGAGAGAGAGAGAGAGAGAGAGAGAAAGAGAGAGAGAGAGAGAGAAAGAGAGAGAGAGAGAGAGAGAGAGAGAGAGAGAGAGAGAGAGCGAAAGAGACACACACACAAACACACACAATGTGATTTATCTTTAGCCTCAAAATGAAGCCCTTAACACTTTCTTAACACATCAACAATTATTGAATAATTCCTTCCCTTCGCCTAACTTAAGCCCCGAAGTTGAATAAAATGCTACACTACTTTTCCTCGGTGTGTTAATTCACATAACCTTAAATGGATTTAAATGCAGCATATATACATTGCAAACTCACTTGTGTTGATTCATTCATTCTTTACTTTTCCGCTCATTCATATAAAAGTTAAAGAAAGTGTTTTAATTATTTTTTCTTTCTTGTTTTATGTTACCTAACTCACTTTTTGGATGACTGTATGGATCGTGCTAGATGTTCTTTATATAAAAACACTGGCAAAGAAAGGAAACTAAAAATATCATTAGTTTGACATTTTCACGGGCTTTACCAACCTACCTGGTTATTAAAACGTTTAAACTTTGATATTGTATTTACATATCAGAATTCTCTAGGTAAAGGAGGTAAATCGACAGGGAATCCCAAGAGATATCAGCCTCAACCAATTCAATGTCTTGTCTAAAGATGTCTTAAGAAAGACGAAAGTTCATGGCTAAACAAAAAAATATTATTTTATATAAGAATATTAAATAAAAATGGATTTACCTGGAATTAAAAATATTATCAGTCAAATTCAACCTGGTCTTTAATTAAATATGTATACAAGAAAAGCTGTTTCATTCTTACACTGATATCAAAACTCTTGCCCTAGTAGCAGCCATGAGGCATCGAAATACAAATTCCGAGAGGAATTAATACGTAGGTAGATCGACTTGATACGTGAACGAATACCTAAACTAGAAAATCCCATCTCAAACTCGAATCAGAATTACAACCACACCCCATCGAAGATGAAAGAAGAGAGGTAATTTCCCAAAATTATCCCAGAAAGAAAAAAACAAAACAGCCACGAACTGAGTGAAACATTAAAACTATGAAAATCACTAAACTTTACGGAGGTAAATTTTTTCTTCCTTAACAAAAGAATGATGGATATTTGAATTTGACAAAGCACATCTCCGATGAAAATCCTCCAAAACAGGTTGGAATTGGCCTCAATTCCAACCTATAAGCAAGATGTGCCAAAATTAACAAGAAAGTGAAATTCAAACTCCTAAATCAATACATTAAATAGCAACAACAAAAAAAAATCTGAAAATCAAGAATAAGCTTGCACCACAACTTATCTCAGAAACCACCAAACACCGCTCTAGAACAAAAGTTTTCTACTAGCAAACGACCAGAAGAATTCTTTCAAGAAATTTAGAGCTAATAAAGACATTATTAGAAACGCTGACACATCTAATATTTTTGCCTTACTAAACAAAGACGAATATCTCCTAAAATTAAACAATTCAGAGGCATAAAGAAAGATCTAACCCTAAGAACTCGATAAACGAACCAACTAATATGCGAGAATTGCAACATTCCCTAACAAATCCAGCAACTACCCATTAACGGAGAATGTAACTCCGAGTAGATTTACGGAAATGTCAAAAACCACAAGAGAAACCATCCTATTCTACCAATTATATCCCAAGTTACAACCCCTACGTATAAGATTGCTAAACACCTCAAGTTCTCTATCAAGTCTCCTAATCAATTCCTACATATCCTCCAGAGCTCTCTTGTGGAAAGCTATCCGATCTCTTAGGATGCAGAAGGCTTATTTACCAATGCGTCAGGCCAAGAAACAATCAACATCATGAAATATGATTACCAAAATACCGACCTACCTCCTCTAAGAATAGGACCACACATTTTAAAACAGCTCTTGAAGATGCGTACATCCGAGGCTCCATTCCGAAGCTCAGATGGGAAGTTATACCGACAGATCGACGGAGTAGATATGGGTTCCCCAACTTACCCCTACATTTAAATAATTCAAGATAAGGAAAACTCAAAGAAACTGTCCTAACAAAATTACAACATCCTTCAAAGATAAGAATGAGATTCATTGACATTTTACTGACAACTAACGATGAGCATCACTACTTGAACTCAAAGACGCCATAGAATCAAATTCAATTCTTAAATTCACTTATGGGTTAAGTGTAAACGGACGCATACCGTTCATTGTCGTTGATTATAAAAAAAAATATCAACGACAGAAAATACACCACTAGGGCCAACCATAAAGAGACAAACCTTGGCAGCTGCATGAACGCTAAAATCAAATATAGCGCATACATACATCGGACCATCAGACACTGTTTGACATGGGATACCTTACAGCAAGAACTAACGAGAACTAAACAAATTCTATTAACAACGGTTATTTCAACAGAGACATTGAGAACTTACAAAAGACCAGTCTCTATTTTTACTTAGAAGTATAAGAGTCAAAGCAAGAAGAGAGAACTCAAGTTGTCTTCTATAAGAATCTAAATAGCATAGGCCTATAGAACCGATGAAGGATTGCTACATCATACAAAACAATACCACCATAAAGAAATACAAATTCTTATTCAAAATACACAACAAAAAACCCCATAAAACTAGCAATTTTACTTGTGAAAAATAAATCACACGTGAACAGTCAAAGTTGAAGTCGACCAATGTGTTTTGTTTTATTTTCAATGTAGTCATGAATACTGTCAACCTCATCTCAACAATTGCTACATTGGTATGATCAGAACAACTCCCAGCCGAAGATTAACCATGAATCCTCAAAAAAGTGTCATTAAACTTCACTAGGGTAGAAAAACGACGAACAAATAACAAGAAAAGTATTTATGGAAATCGCCACCATTCTCCTCAAGAAGAACTACGATACTAGCAAACCCTTCTCCTCTAGGAGATGAATCCTAAGCTCAATACAAAGCGCACAAGTAAAGCCATTCTCCTCTAGGAGATGAAACCTAAGCTCAATACAAAGCGCACAAGCAAAGCTATTCTCCTATAGGAGATGAAACCTAAGCTCAACACAAAACACATAAGCAAAGCCCTTCTCAGCTAGGAGAGGAAACCTAAGCTCAATAAAAAACGCACAAGCAAAACCGTTCGCAATTAGGAGATACACCAAAGCTCATCACAAAACGAGTTTATGAAACCTAAGTTCAATACAAAACAAATAAGCAAAGCCCTTCTCAGCAAAGAGATGAAACATAAGCTCATCACAAAACACACAAGCAAACCTTCGCATCTATGAGATGAAACCTAAGCTCATCGCAAAACACACGAGCAAAGCCCTTCTCAGCTATGAGATGAAACCTAAGCTCATCGCAAAACACACGAGCAAAGCCCTTTTCAGCTAAGAGATGAAACCTAAGCTCATCAAAAAACACAGGAGCAAACCTTCGCATCTATGAGATGAAACCTAAGCTCATCGCAAAATACACGAGCAAAGCCCTTCTTAGCTAGGAGATGAAACCTAAGCTCATCGCAAAACACACGAGCAAAGCCCTTCTCAGCTAGGAGATGAAACCTAAGCTCATCACAAAACACACGAGCAAACCTTCGCATCTATGAGTTGAAACCTAAGTTCATCGCAAAACACACGAGCAAAGCCCTTCTCAGCTAGGAGATGAAACCTAAGCTCATCACAAAACACACGAGCAAACCTTCGCATTTATGAGAGGAACCTAAGCTAACCGCAAAACACACAAGCAAAGCCCTTCTCAGCTAAGAGATAAAACCTAAGCTCATTACAAAACACAGGAGCAAACCTTCGCATCTATGAGATGAAACCTAAGCTCATCGCAAAACACACGAGCAAAGCCCTTCTCAGCTAAGAGATGAAACCTAAGCTCATCACAAAACACACGAGCAAACCTTCGCATCTATGAGATGAAACCTAAGCTCATCGCAAAACACACGAGCAAAGCCCTTCTCAGCTAAGATATGAAACCTAAGCTCATCACAAAACACACGAGAAAACCCTCGCATCTATGAGATGAAACCTAAGCTCATCGCAAAACACACGAGCAAAGCCCTTCTCAGCTTGGAGATGAAACCTAAGCTCATCGCAAAACACACGAGCAAAGCCCTTCTCAGCTAGGAGATGAAACCTAAGCTCATCGCAAAACACACGAGCAAACCTTCGCATCTATGAGATGAAACCTAAGTTCATCGCAAAACACACGAGCAAAGCCCTTCTCAGCTAGGAGATGAAACCTAACCTCATCACAAAACACACGAGCAAACCTTCGCATTTATGAGAGGAAACCTAAGCTCATCGCAAAACACACTAGCAAAGCCCTTTTCAGCTAGGAGATGAAATCTAAGCTCAACACAAAACACACAAGCAAAGCTCTTCGTATCTAAGTGATGAAACCTAAGCTCAACACAAAACACAGGAGCAAACCTTCGCATGTTTTGTCCTGAAACCTAAGCTCATCGCAAAACACATGAGCAAAGCCCTTCTCAGCTAAGAGATGAAACCTAAGCTCATCAAAAAACACAGGAGCAAACCTTCGCATCCATGAGATGAAACCTAAGCTCATCGCAAAACACACGAGCAAAGCCCTTCTCAGCTAGGAGATAAAACCTAAGCTCATCACAAAACACACGAGCAAACCTTCGAATCTATGAGATGAAACCTAAGCTCATCGCAAAACACAGGAGCAAACCTTCGCATCTATGAGATGAAACCTAAGCTCATCACAAAACACACGAGCAAAGCCGTTCTCAGCTGAGAGATGAAACCTAAGCTCATCACAAAACACAGGAGCAAACCTTCGCATTTATGAGAGGAAACCTAAGCTCATCGCAAAACACACTAGCAAAGCCCTTTTCAGCTAGGAGATGAAATCTAAGCTCAACACAAAACACACAAGCAAAGCTCTTCGTATCTAAGTGATGAAACCTAAGCTCAACACAAAACACAGGAGCAAACCTTCGCATGTATGAGATGAAACCTAAGCTCATCGCAAAACACACGAGCAAAGCCCTTCTCAGCTAGGAGATAAAACCTAACCTCAACACAAAACACATAAGCAAAGCTCTTCGTATCTAAGAGATGAAACCTAAGCTCAACACAAAACACACAATCAAAGGGAAATAAACAAAAAAAGGAAGTAGTAATTACGTAATTTACGTCATGGTGTACAACCTAGAATACCGTGGAAGAGAGAGAGATTACAATCGTCCCAGCAGCAATTGTTTCCAAAGTCAAGAAATAAAGTAAATATACACTATATACACCTTCCAATGCTGGATTGATTTAACGTTATATTTACACTTAATACAATCTCCCAAATGGAAATTGCTCCACACACAATTTAACAACACCGGGATAATAACCACCAAGTATTTATTTAGATTGAGATCGCAACTACTTAACAGACAAGAGTATAATTAATCGATTCAACTGAGTATAATAGACCAAGTATAAAATAAGTCGTTAATACTAGAACGTAGACAACAGAATGATACATAGAATGGAAGGCCTTCCAAAACTTCCCTTCTCCTCTCATTGCAAAAGGTGATTAAAATGTCGCATAATTTTTGCGACAAATACCAAAAAGACAAAAATAAATAAATGCATGCATGAGCAACCTTTTTTTTTATTAAATAAACATAAAATGGTAACAACAAATGAAGGAGGAATTATAAAAAGATAAACATAAAAGTTTTGAGTTATAATGAAGGACTTTTTAATTCAGAATCTCTTGCTTTATGACGGTCGAGTTTGAAATGGTCGGAGATGTTCAAATTCTGTCGGGCTAATGTGTAGGAACACAACAATATTTAGTTTAGTAAAGTTCTCAGAACGATAAATAACTTGTGGTTGAATTCCAATTAATGAGATGATTATTTTTAGACACATGCACAAAGAAAGCAATATTATGTTTGCCTCTTCTGACATTTTATCTATGTTGATTTACGAATAAAAATAAAAAAAATTGGCAGGTTGTCCATAATAACGCTGAAGGCAAACAAAACATTCTACAGAATAGACACTCCATGTATTTTGGGTATTATTATAAACCAGCAATCTATATAGAGTAGAACCATAATGGAAAATGCCCGAAATGATCAAATATTTTAAGGGACGAGGAAGAAGGTAAAGAAAAAGGGGAAACTAGATTTTTATTATTTAAGGGACGCGGAATTTCTCTTTGGTAGAATATTTTTTAGCGGCATTTAGACACGTGACTAAAAAAAGGGTGATAGTAACATAGATTGTGACAAATTTAATTTGGGGGGAAAAAGTTGGTCTCTACAGATTCTGGGTTATAAATATTGACTACGATCATCAGTAACTGTATTTATTAATAAAATTGGCTTGGGCTTAAAATCTTTGTGTATTTCACCTTTCTCCGTTCGGGTCAAGCAGTTTTGTAAGCGATGATACCATCCATTTCAACCATTTCTACATTTCTAGGAAACTGAGAATTAAATCAAGTTAAAATAGCTCTTTCTAACATCACTAACAGGCTAGAAGAAAAACTAGGCTTTTTTTAAGATTGAGGAAAAAAGATCGGATGGGACTAGATCAGAACTGGACGGGTGTGTGTGGTTAGGGCGAGGGGGGGGGGGAGTGTCGACTCAATTCTCGCAAAATTGACGTTAAAGAAACGGAAAGAGCGGGTGTATTATCGTGATGAAAGAGGACTCTTCTATGAAGTTTTCCTGGGCGTTTCTTAGCTATAATCTTATGAAGTTTTCTCAAAATACTTTTATGATGGTTCTTCGCCCTTCGAGAAAGTCAACAAGTATCATACCTTCGACATCCCCTCCTAAACAGTAGCAATTACTTTTCCTTCTACTCGTTCAGACTTTACTTAGATGGAGCAGCGTCCACTTCTTCATAATTGTCGTATAATCGTATTGTATTTGTTGTTTTAAGGAAGCAGGTCTGATCCTATTAATTATTAAAGACAACAATGCTTCAATATTGGCTGAGTGGACTTTTTAATTACCTTATTGTTGAGAGAGTGTCACAGCGTTTAATCCGTTTTAAGGAAAGAGCCCAATAAACACGTAAAGGATCCATTGAAACACCAGAATTATCCCAAAATAAACATATATTTTAAAGTTATCAATTAACTACAAAAAAACAGTAAAAATATTTATATTCACCTAATAAGTTTAACGAGGCCAAACATACTTGCAACTGGACCTATTACAGAATCTATTCATGACAAAAATAAAAAATAATCTCCACGTAAACAAACCAATTGCCGATTAGTTATTTTATAGTGACCCTTTTAGATTAGCGTTAAACATCAAATTAAATTTATCTCTTCTACTTGTAAATATGACGGGGTTCACTACAATTGTTTATACTTCAGTTAATTTGAGTACAGTAATAAACTCATACTAAAGGAATACGAATATAAATGGTAATTCTAACTTACATGAAAGAAAGGATAGGGGTTGCCGGATGTCACTAGATGGCTTTTCTCGTGCTTCGGGATGTTGGAGCGGCCGATGATAGATTTTCCTCGAGATGGGATGGAGGTAAGGGAATCCGATGTCTAATTCTTCGGTTTTAAGATCGCAATTTGAAAGTCACTCGAGGGTGACTGGTTCTTCTATTATCTTACTTGCGAAATTCCTGTTTGGCACTAGGAATATTGGTCCTGCCAAGCTTCTTACTAAGCCTGTGCAGGATGCTTCGGGCTGGCACCGCGATGCCCAAGTCGGCTTGTTAATTAGAGACACCACCAACCGTCACCATCCTTGGTGTTCCTTTTGAATGGCACCGCTTTTTGGCGATTTAACCACGAGTCTCCGGATCTCGTAGGTAATTGGATCCTTTGAACGCTACTTAAGGGCCTTTGGTGGTCAACTTAGCACAGCGGCTCGCTCCGGCTACCTATGCGGCGGGGAGATCAAACAGGGTAGACAGTTAGACTGTTATTCGCCGGCTAACGTTCCCACGAGTCTCCTCATGTGGCCCGATTCTCTTGCTTTCTCCGCAAGGGAGGGGGAACTTTAAGGTATACCTCCGTCTGGCCCTCCGGGAGGCTTTATGTTATAATTTCTTTACAATACTCATTGTTTTGAGTGTTTTTTTTTCTTCAGGATCATATCGGTAAATACACATCTCATTCCCGGTTACAATTCCCTGCCAAAAGATGGTCGGAATGTTTATCCCACTTGTTCAAAATTTGCGGTTAAAGAGTAGCTCTCTTCTCTACTTGATCTTCGCGCAACAATTTTAGCATCCATCGAGTAGAAGAAAACGTACCAGGTAGGGACAAATATCTAAAGACTCTCCAAAGAATTGAAATGAATACACAAAAAAGGAGGAATATAAAATCAAAATTAATTTAACGATCAAAGTTTGTATACTGTTGTGTAAATGCAATTTAAAATATAGTCATCGAGTTTATACAAGCCAAGACTCATTAAAATTTCGGAATTTACTAATGAAATTGGAATCCATAACATCGCGCACAATAGTATCGATGTTGTGGTGAAGTTGTGACATATGTATACAAAATGAACTACTATCTTCACCACATCGGACATTATATTTGGGTTGAGGTAGGCAAACATTTTTCTAACTGCCAATATAGATTGATAATAGTGGAAGGAGCATTCTGCACTAAAGGTTTATAAATAGTATTTTTATAGTTAAATACAATAAAGATGCCTATAATTTAAAAATATGAGAGAGTAGCAAAATCTGGATTTAAAGGAAGTAGGAGAGTATTCTTGTTATTAAAAGGGCGGTGAGGTGCGAAATGTTAAAGAGAGGGTAGCAGAGATTGTTGTGTTAAGTCATAGATTTCAGGACTAAACAGGCGAAGCGCGTGAAGAAACATGGGGATAAAAAAAGATCTTTTAACTTTAAAATGATGAGAAGAATAAAAATTAATGTAGGATGAAGAATTCGTTGGCTTACAGTAGACAGAGAATTTGAAAAAAAAGTAGGAATGCGGTATATTAATAAATATAGGAAAGGAAGTGTTTCGTTCTGTTTTAGTTAAAGAATAAAATTAATTGAAGGTACAAGCGAGTTCAGTTTGTACTTTCATGATCACCCACGAGTTTGGATTCAGCAATTTTCGTGGAAGCCAAAATCGTGGGCTGCGAAGAAGCCTCAACTTACCAAAAAGAACCTCACGGATAGGATCCACTTTTGTAGGAAATGAATGGACTATTCAAGATTGGGGCAAAGTGATATCTTCTGATGAAGCTTCCTTCCGCTTTCACGAGTACTGGTTCGTGCCCAGGGCGAAGCATCCAGACACTCTTCATGTCTGAGGCTGCTTCTTATCTAAGAAAAATGGAGCTCTAACAATTTAGCCAAAGAACATTGCCATGAACTCAAAATGGTATCAAAACGTGCTTCATCATCACCTTCTCCCAACAGTTTTTGAGCAATTTGTGGATGATTAATGTATTTTTCAGCATTTTGGAGCACCTTTTATACCCTAGCTCGGGAATTTGCCAGATTTGAACCCAATAGAGAATTTTTCGAAGATAAACAAGATGCGATCCACTTGCGGGTTCTAATTGAACAAAAATGGAGCAATATAAGTCAAGATATCATCACAAATTTGGTCTCTAGCATGTCAAAGTGAATAAAAATGGGTAATTTCTCTACTGTATCGGGTGTCCCAAAATTGAGTGCGTATTTTGATGAAATCGAAAACTTTTATGAAAAATTCTTGTTGAATTATGTTCATCAAAATTGTAATGTTACATGTACAGGGTGTCCCCAAATTTTAATTTGTTTTTTAATCCTTTTCAGAACCCTTTAATAATGAATACAGAAGAGCGGATTTTTGTTGTGACAGCTCGTATGAGAGGAGCGAAATTTAATTAAGTACGAGAAAAGTTCCAAAGAAAGTTTAGAAAACTTGGACCAACAGACAAGGCGATCCGTCCACCTGTGAGGAAATTTAAAAGAAGCGGATCCGTACATGATGAGTTAGGAAGAGGACTGAAAAAGATTGACCTCACCAAAACTGAACAAATTCGACAATTGTTTGAAAATGAACAAAGAATTTCGGTGAAAAAGGCCAGTCAGAGACTTGATATGCCCAAGGCAACAGTGCACAGAGTCTTGGGTTCAACAGTTATGAAAAAGCCTTTTTTGTGATCATAATTGAGCCGGAAAAATAAACATCATTTTTTTCTCTTTTTAATATCCATTAAGAAGGGATTATGAAAAGGAATGAAAAACAAATTAAAAGTTGGGGACACCCTGTGCATGAAGCACTACAATTTTGTGCAGACCACAATTTGAACATGGTGAACATAATTCAACGAGATGTATGTTCTGTTGTGGGCCCAAGTACTAGGATCTTCAGTTAAGAATTCTGACTGAGATCTAGAATATCGAAGACCTTCCGAGAGTTCTTTGTGACAAAATTGCTCAAATTCTTCATTCTAATGGTTAGCAGATCCACATTAACCCTCTTCAGTGGCCCCTGGTCTCTTCCGTTGCCCATGACGTCTGGACTCAGAATGCTCTTCTTTTCTCTTTTACGCTTCCCCGCTGTGATTAGTCCTGCTTCTAGAGTGGCTTTTTCTATCTCACTTTTTCCAGCTGAGGAGCTACAGGAAGAGTCATCCAGAGTGACACTTCTTTCATACTGACCAGCTTCGTCCTCCTGCTTTGCAATCCTCCGTAGCTTCCTCTCTTCTTGTTTTGATTTCTCCTTTTCCTTTGTCATGGAACACCACTCTATACCATACACTACTCCTATATTATGTGGAGGGTGACTTAATCACCTACTGCAACGTGAACCATTGAAGGACTATTCGCAGGGATTAACGACCGACTAGGAGGTCGAACTTGAAGCGTTGGGTTTCAAATCCTTAATAATCAGACAGAGTGCATAATTGGTTGACGAGATTTACTTGAATAGGCCAAAAGTATCGTTCAAGTTTAGTTAAAGAAGAAACCACAAAAATATAATTTTATTTACAAAGATCAAAATAAGAATAATAATAGGCAAAAGGGAATTATTTAAATTAAAATAGTCTCTTAATAATTATTATAAGAAGGGATTCTCAAATAGAATTAATGATTAATGTTACCAGGCTCATATCAAAAGGGGAAACCTGACAATACTAATAATTGAGGGGGTTTCAGTCTTACTGGTCGGTGACTTCGAGGAATGTCCTTCTTGCGATGAGGCGAATGGGGAACAATCCGATGAAGCAGGTGGGGCACGATCCGATGAGGCAAGTGGGGCACGGTCCAAATGAGGCAGGTGGAGTACGATCCGAACCAACTCTTCCGATGAAGATAGCCAATCTTCAAAGAAGACGTTCGACGGGAAATGTGGGATTACTCGTAATTCCACTGGAAGAGCAAACTTCTTTTCCTCAAAGGTAATCGATGGATATTTTCTTCGGTTCGATTAAACGAAGGGAGACTGTTGTGCAAATTCAAAGGCTTGCCGTTCACAGAAGCTACCAATTGACTGGGGTAGAATCACGGTGAAGAAAGTCTTGCTGTCTGACGAACGCTCACGTATCTTACTTAGATTTGAGACGATGAGGACGACCTTGAGGTGTGAGCTGGACTCCTCGAACTACAGAGCAACCCGAGTATTTGTATGCCCGATTCTGAGGGGGGCGGCGGAGGAATTTAGAGAGAGGAGTCACAAGCTCCAAACATCTTAATCCGAAGGCGGAGTCTATTCATCACTTAGCAGCAAGGGGCGAGACAGAGCGGCTCTTTCTCTCCTTGTCACAAGGGGGGGAGCGCTTGGGACGAGTTTGCAGGATTGGGGAATATTTCCCCACTGCGCTGAGGAGTCGAAAATTCGTGAATGTTCGAACAGGAAGTGACGTTCCTCATGGCGGGAACACTTGCACGTGGTCTCTAATAAATGGATGGGGGAGGGGGGAAGGGTGTTCCTGTACATCCTTCTTTGCCAGCTTAATGTTTTCTCGCCTCCCCTTCTCCCGCTGTGCATCAGAAATGCTTTATCCTCTGTGATCATCTTTAGTGCATCTTGTGGGCTATTTAAAAAAGATTATTCAAGGTGTCGCGAAATTTTTATTCCTTTCCCTCTTGTATTTCACTCCTTCGCCCCTTATTCTTCTTCAAGGCTTCCCATTCTGACACAAATCTTTCGAGCTTCTTCGCAGCATAGGGAAAAGGCTGAATGGGAATGCGGGCCTTTCTCCAAAAGCTTTCAACCTACTTCATAGTCTGCACTGCTGCTTCAGGGTTCACCATTCCTTTTTCGCCCATGTGATGCAGATATATTCGGAGTACGTCGCCTTTGAATGTTAGCTTGCAACCCGACAGGGACTCCTTCTTGTATCCCAGCAAATATACGTTGTCCTTTTTCCGCACAGTAGTCATCTAATATCTGAAAAAGTCACGTGTTAATGATTTAACCTGCTAGAGACCACCTAATTTGATTCACTCTCGCCTGGCAAAATTTTACTTTTAACCTCTTATAATTAATAAGTCTATTAAAACAGCATACTTTGTCCAAATTGCTTGTGTGATGCAGCTTTGGAAAGAGTTAAAAAATGTT